>CADDIJ020002479.1:0-309475 GCA_902809745.2 Tetradesmus lagerheimii | reverse complement strand
TGACATGCGCAATAAGGGGCCTTGCCGTATAAGGGGCTGCTGCCAAGCTGATGCCAGGCTGTTGGTCATGCACTGCTGTAAATATGCTGCTGGCATGTCCAAGGTTCTGTGTAACTGCTAAGAACTGCTGAAATAACAAGAGAATGATGCGCTGCACCAGAGGCAGTAGTGAAGGGAGCCACTAAGCAGGAGAAGGAGGGTATGCCGCGATGAAGATCCTGCTCTGGCGCCTCTGTAAGACGAAGAAGAAGCGCACTAAGACACCGCGAAAGCAGCGTAGTACTCCAAGTTGGTTTGGTTGGCGGGCACTCTACTACAGAAAGGCAGCAAGAGAAACTGGAATTGCCGTTGTAAGACAAGCCTGGAGAGTTACCATGAGAGAAGAGGACCAACACTGCTGCACTGAGGCAAGACAGCTGCGCTGAGGCAAAAGCACACTGAGGCGCTGACAGAACAAGAATGAGAACCAGAAAGAACAATAGCAAACTGACAGTGAGGGAGAGAACGAGAACGTATCAAATCAACCCTGGCCAGGCAGAGGGAGAACCAGCTTATATGCACCTGGCCAGGGAGACCATCAGACAAGTGACAGCTGTCACACCCGCGATCTCCATGGTAACCATAAAACACTCAGCCACGTACAAATCTGCACAAGCACAGCAATCGACCTGTCGACTCAGTTGCTGCCAGATGCTTATCTGTACGGTTCGGTCATACTCCATCCTTGCAACTCGGTCCATCTCACCATCTGCTGGCATTGGCACTACACTTGACCAATTATACCTTCTACTACAATCGCATAACAATACACTGTCCGACAACTCAAGCAGGTGACCACACGCCACAACTGCCTATAGGCAGAACTCATTTGTTTCTATAATATATAGAATTATTTAAATTGAATACATAAAGACTTAAACACTTTTTTAAAATAATTTTATATTTTATTTTTAAAATAGTTTTTTATCTATTATAACAAAATTTTTATTCAATCCCCTTTTTTATTGCCTTTTTGGTCTTAGCAGAACAAAAACCATATTTTTCTTTGCTTTTTCTTTGCTTTTTCTTTTGAAAAGTAAAAAAATGCAAAAATTTAACTTTAAAAAATAGGCGTGAACTGCACCAGTTTGCATTTTTTGTACAGAAGGTACAAGCCATCCTGTTACTTTTTGACTAATTCCGCTGGGGCCCAAGAGCTCCAAAACTCCTTTATCCAAAGATGCCCAACTAGCTAGGCGCTGACACCTCCGACCTAGCTGGCACTTCCTGTCCAGCATCTTCCACTTCACACAAACATCATGCGCATTGTGCAATACAAGCGCGACCGATACATAAGATTACGGTACCAGCTGCGATGCAATGCACGGACAACCCTGTCATGACGACCTGCCACGTGGTCATGACTTGATCGTGGGGGCACACACTCGCATACACTGACGATGTGCCATTGAGTAAACACACGTATATGACTATTACTGCGATATTGACCATCTGCATAGTCAAGTCAACACCTTGACTGGCTGCTGCTGACAACTTTGACTGCTGCGTTAGACATCACGCAGGGCTGCAGGCTGCGTGCTCGGCAAACACTACACAAACGACATGACAGCAGCAGCAGTTTCTTCAGGCCTGCTGACAGAATGGCGGTGTAAATGCTACTGCTGGCAGCAAAGCATTCTGCTGTCAGGCGTTGGCAGGAGAAGAGCATGCAGCATTGGTGCAGGGCTGGTCTCCCAGCAGGTTGCAGGCAGTTGTTCAGTCAGTGTCATTCTGTTATTGCTGGCACAGGCGCGCTTGCTGGAGCTTAGTAGGCACGGCAGCGCTCTTGCTCGCCGCAGGAAGTTCTTGGACTTATTCGTTGCATCCACTGCTGTTCATCGACCTTGCTTGATTTGCAAGCAGCGCCAGCAGCATGGCCAAGAGAATCCTTGCCCTGTTTGATGTGGATGGCACTCTGACGGTGCCCAGGAAGGTGTGACTAGAGAAAATTATGGTGAATACACCTACGCGGGCCAGACCTCGGCATGGATCGGAACAGCACTTGAACCAGTCGTTGCTGCTCGCAGACTGCCAGCCAGCAGACGCTGGAGTTCTTGCAGGAACTCCGCAAGGTAAGACCTTAGACGAGGTATAATCGTAAACAGCGTGCTGCTGAACACCTAGGGGAGGCACGACCGTGCTGAGCTGAGCGCTGCCTGGATGGTTTGGTTGCTCACCCGCAGGTGGTCAAGGTTGGCATTGTGGGCGGCTCAGACTTGGTCAAGATTCAGGAGCAGCTGGGTGACAACGGTACGTACGCCCTGCTTGTGTCAGCTCGCTGCTGCTGCCTTGTCTGCTGGCACCTATGCTGCTGCTGTTCATGCTGCTAGATGCACGCACTTCAGTGCTGCTCCAACATACTGATGCCCTTTCCTCTGTACCTGGCATGTTCTCCTTGCAGTGCTGACTTCCTACGATTATGTGTTCTCGGAGAATGGTCTGGTGGCGCACAAGGGCGGCGAGTTGGTTGCTGTGCAGAGCTTGAAGACGCACCTGGGAGAGGACAAGCTGAAGCGCTTCATCAACTTTGTGCTGCACTACATTGCTGACCTGGACATCCCCATCAAGCGCGGCACCTTCATTGAGTTCCGTAACGGCATGCTGAACGTGTCACCCATTGGCAGGAACTGCAGCCAGGAGGAGCGCGACGCTTTCGAGGTGTTTGACAAGGAGGCTGGTGTGAGGTGAGGGCCCTGAGTGGCAGAGGCAATTGCCGGACTAGATCAGCAAGGCAACCAGCGTATGCTGTGGTGGCTGCAGGACCTGTTATAGCTGAGCATCAAGCAACAGCAGCGTGGGGCAAAAGTCGGTAGGATAGCCACCAATGTCAACGCAGAGAGCAGCAGTTGTTGCAGGCACTGCAGCAATCGGCAAGCACTGGTTCCGGGTAGGTAGCTGCTGCAAGTGTTCAACCAGTGGGCAGCTATTGCAGTGAGGCCCAACTGCACGATTGCCTGCTGGGTGATCAGAGTGCTTGTGCGCACCCGTGCTGCCTGGTAATGTGCTGTGTGCTGCTGCTGTACCTGTCTATGCGCAGGCCGAAGATGGTGGAGGTGCTGAGGAAGGAGTTTGCAGAGTACAACCTGACGTACAGCATTGGCGGCCAGATCAGCTTCGACGTTTTCCCCCAGGTGGGCGCAGCAGCAGCGCATGCAGTCCACATAAGGAGGCTTCTTGGTTTGATCACATGATTCTGGGGTGACGCATGTGGTACAGCACCTGCCTAAGCAGCACTGATACTGGAGCATTGGCTGTTTGAATGGCGTGGCCGTGCTGATGATCCCGTCAACATTCATGCTGTATTGTCCTGCAAGTCCTGCAAGAAGATTGCAAGATGTCAAGCTCCCACTAGGCAGCTTGCTGATTTTCTGCCCCCACTGCTGGCATGCTGTTCTGCAAACAGGGCTGGGACAAGACGTACTGCTTGCGCTTTGTGGAGGGCGAGTACGATGAGATCCACTTCTTCGGCGACAAGACCTTCCCGGTAAGCAGCAGCACAGCATTGGCAATGTGCCTAGCCAATGTGCCTAGCCAGTTGGAGTGTCATGCTGTCGAACTGTGCAGTGTTGAGCAGGTCCACCTGCTTGGCGTCGTCGTGAGGTGCACACTGGAGCAAGGAGAATGCCAGTGCTTGCCACACAAAGTGTCTAACGTGTTGGGTTCTGCGCCCGCTGTGAAGAGGCGCTTGTATCTCATGTGGTGCTGCTGCTGCAGGGCGGCAACGACTATGAGATATTCTCATCAGAGAAGACTGCTGGCCACACCGTGACCAGCCCAGATGACACTCAGAAGCAGTGCACTGAGCTGTTCCTGCCCCAGTGATCACGCATGTGCCGGGAGCCAGGGTAGCGCAGTCGCACGTACGCTCAAAATATTTGAAGCATAGGTGCAGCAGCTGCAAAGCTGCAACACACGCACAAACCCCAACATACGCCCTATTGCGCACTGCTTGTTTTGCATTGTTCTCAGGAACAGGAACAGCCCGCGCTGTCTTGTTTTTTGTTTGCTGGGCGCTTGTAGCCTGGCCGTCAGCGAAGTGGTGGTGACATGTACATGTGAGCACCACATGTATTGTCTGTGTAGTTGTTATGCGTGCTGGCTAGCACAAGATCCCAGCTGGGGACCTTCAATCCGGCAATCTGCTTCAGCTGCTGTGCCAGCTGTGATCATCAACTGAGTTTGGCCTGATTTTCTGCTTTTCACCAGGCAGTTGCGTGCTGCTCTGCGCCTGGTCGTAGTCTATCATCAATCGAATGCCTTGAGTCGGCACAACCTGAGCACTTGCCAGCTGGCTGCAGCAAGCGATGATTGCGATGTTCAAGACCAGGAGCTGGACATCCTCCTTCAGCTTACAGCTGAACAGCTTACAGCTGAACAGCTTACAAGCTGTTCACACCATGGACATTTATGGTTTCGGGTGTTTAAAACAGATGAACAAATCGTTGAGCCGTGTCGCTCAGCTGAAGTGGGTGTTCGCCCTAACCACCTTCAGGACCGCTGACACCAGCAGAACTGCCATCATCAATCAGTTGCTGCGCTGTAAAATTGTCAGGCATCCAACTTTCAGAGTGTCTGTGTCCGGAGTGCCGTATATGAACGCAGCAATAGCACGTCAAACTATCTGCAGACAGCAGCTATGCGGCCTAAGCAACGTTTGCTAGCATATGCGCTTTGAGTTGTACTCACATCCATGAAACAATCAAAGCAGCAGCTCGGGCGCTCGCCGTTGCGGGGCCTGGCGGTTGGCATCGTGGCAGCAACTGGACTGCTGCTGCTGTTCCTACTGTATGTCTTGGGCAGGCCCTTGTACTGGAAATTCTATGCAGAGGTTATCCACAGATATGAGCCGGATCCAGCACTAGCATTGATAAGGGAGATAGAGCAGGAGTCAGGTGCGTCATCACCGGATTGCTGCAGCAACAGCCGCACTGCCAAGCAGCCTGCAGCTAGCCATGTAAGAGCTGCACCAGACTGCTGAAGGATTGACTGCAACCATCTTTTATGATGCTTTGTCATTGACTACAGCCAGCAGCTACCTTGGAGCATGCATGACTTGTGGCATGGTGGCACTGTTCTGCTTGCAGGGCAGCCATTAGCAGCAGCAGGAGGCAGCAAAGTTGACCCTGGCGCCTCACCACAGCAGCAGCTCATGACAGGTAAACATGTAGACCTGTCAAAACTAACGCTGGAGCAGCTGGAGCGGTTAAAAGAGAAGGCACGAGAAAAGCAGTGGGAAGATGAGTGGTGGAAGCTATACCAGAAAAAGGAAGATGAGCGGCGGGAGAAAGTGGCAGCTTCCTATCGCAGCAAAGAGAAGACCACCATATCTATGTACAACATGACTTTGACAAGGTGGGTAGACGTTCTGCATGTTGAGCTGCTTCTTGAAGCAGCTGCGGCTGCTGCAGTACTGGCAGGCAAGGCCCTAACAGGTGCCTTAGTAGCAAGCAGCTACACACCACCAACTCCAGCAGTTGCTCAGCACCAATACGGCTTACAGTAAGGTAGCAGACACCACACAGCAGCAAGTGTTGGCTCTGTCCGCCAATCAGAGGTTCCTGCAGCTGTTTCCTGCAAACAGTTTCAGTCATCTTGCAGCAGTGCGCCATGCTGATGTCATGCGTATCAGAATGACGCTGTCAAGAAAGCCAGCTGCACTGCAAAGCTAGCATGCAGAACTGCTTGCTGCTATACGGCACCACATGCACATGCAAGCAGGTGAATCGTTTTGGATAGCACCTGCGTGCCTGACTTGTGAGCTGCCTGCAGAGAAAACGTACACCGGGTAGCCAAGGACGGGTATCTGTTTGTAACATGGGCCAACCATCACTATACGGACTTCGCACTGACTTGGGTACAGCACATGAAGATGCAGAACATCACCAACTTCATGGTTGGCGCAATGGATGACAAGATATTGGCATCACTAGCGCGCAGGAGCATACCTTCGTTCAGCATGCAGAGCGGTGAGCAGGGTGGCCTGCAGTGGCAAAGCAGCAACTGCAGCCGCACCAGCAGCCGCAGCAGCAGTTGCAAGGGGTGGCGCTTGTCGCTGAAGTGGCAATGGTGGTGTCTAGTGCGAGGTGCTGCACAACAACAACAACAACAACAACAACAACAAGATAACAGCGTCAGAGCAGCCCAACAGCAGACATACAACAGCTGCTTGGCGGTGCAAGTATGGGCCACATGTCAGCCAGCAGCAATCGAGTATTGCGTTGGCCGTAGCCACCAGCAGCAGCTGCATGATCAGCTGGTAGCATAAGCTGGTACCAGACACGGCGTTACAGGCTTGCAGGACACAAAGCTAGCACATGCAGCAGTGATTGAGGCGGACGTTTCCGCGGTGGCAGCAAGTGCTTGTTGCTTTACACTGTTCCTATCTGCTGTCAGCCAGACATTGATGCTCAGCCAAACTGGTTCCTGCAGGCCTGACCACTGGCGACTTTGGCTGGGGCTCGCCCACGTTTGCCAAGATGGGACGGAAAAAGATCAGCCTGATAGCCATGTTCCTCAAGCTGGATGTGCAGGTGCGGCTGGCTTGATCACCTGCACACCATGCTTTGCATCTGCTTGCAGTTCCTTGTGAAGCTGGCCGCACCACAGCCGTACATAACATGTATGCATGACCTTGGCTTGGATGACAACATCACTAGTCAGCGGGCTTTGATGAAGCAAAAGAGCTAACGCAAGTGATTGTTTGTTGTCCTGCAAGCATATCTTGAAGGCTGACTGCTCAGTTGCTGTGTGCGTGTTGCCGCCCATACATCAGGTCTCTGTCGGGCACGTGTTATCCGCATGCTGGTATCTCGTCAGCTCACCAATACCTTCCTCAACAGTGAAGTCAACAGCTTGAGCCTGCTGTTTCGCAGGTGATCATATCTGATGTTGATGTGTTGTGGCTGCGGGACCCTGTGCCGTTCTTCAAGCGCTTTCCCGACGCTGACGTGCTCACCAGCACCGACCACCTGGCATCAACAGTAGGGGCCAAAGAAGAGCTAGAGCGATACCCAGAGGCAGGCTCAGCCTTCAACATTGGTACGTTGAATGCTGTACTGTGTGTATGTTGCTGGCTGTAGTGTGGCGAAGCTGACATGCAAATGCTGGGCACGTGGCAGCTACTGCGTTATCTTGCAGGAATGGGCTGACAAGGTGCCTTGTGTCTCTTTTCACACTGCGACCTCCTTGCTTGCCAAGGTGGTGGGAACCCGCTCACATGCCTTGTCTATCCTCGCTGGTTCCCTGCAGGCATCATGCTGTTCCGCAAAAAGGCGCTGCCATTTGTTGAAGAGTGGATTAGGGTGATTGAGTCGGACGACAAAATCTGGGACCAGAATGCCTTCAACGACTTGGCGCGCAAGGGCCAGCAGATACTGCCTGACGACCCCAACCACTACTTCAAGGGTGCGCGTGTTTGCTGCACAGCAGTCCATTATGTATGGCTAAGGCAAAGGAGACGCGGAAAGTATTAGCTTACAGCCGCAGAAGCTGCATGTCACGAGCTTGAAGCAGTGCCCCCTTGTTTGGTGGAGTCGGCCCAGCACTCGACGGATTATGCGCTCGCCATCAGTTTCAAGCAGTTGTGCACACTACGACATCAGTAGTGCATGTCTCACCTGTGCTGTCTCACATGCTGCAACATACACCCTGTGCTGCAACCTACTCACATTCACTGTGCAGGTGATGAAGGCAAGCTGATGATTGGTGTGCTGCCGCTGGCGTACTTTGCCAGCGGCCACGTCTACTTCACGCAGCGCATGCATGAGACGCTAGGCATCCAGCCGTATGCAGTGCACGCCACCTTCCAGTTCAGCGGCACTCCTGGCAAGAAGAACCGCTTCAGAGAGGCTGGGCTGTGGTATGAGCAGTACGAGTACTTCAGACCAAAGAGTGAGTTGCGAGCATTAGGAGGTTTGGCGCACAGCGCTAGGGTTGGGATTGTGGGCATGTTGACGCATGGAACTGAGCAGTGAGGGATGAGGGTGACAAACATATGCATAGTCTGTGCACCAGGGGATACAGCTTGCAGTGTTGCTACAGCAATCATGGTGGGACTTGCTGACATGCCTCAGCGCACCACTGATACTTGGTTGTCGCAGCTAAGACTGTGCTGCTCTCATGTAGGTGATGTCCAGCCCCTGACGCGTTTACTTTTGTGTTGTGCTTCTTTCAGACGGCTTCCTGGCGTATGAGAGCAGCACACCCAAGGCGCTGCTAGATGCTGGCGGGCCGCGCACGGGCAAAATGGACATCAACAACACCATTGGCCACTTTGAGCTTGTCAACTACCAGCTGAAGGAGGTGAGTTCAGAACTTCTCTGTCGGACAGATGTTACTTGAAGCATACCGCATGCTGCTGATGGTGCATGTGTTGCGAGTGTCAGTATGGCGGCTGCAACTACTAGATGTGAAATTTCCGGTACAGAAGATAGCGTGTCCACCTGCACAAAGACTGGAGTTGTGAGGCTGTTGTGTGCTGTCTGCTGCCACCTGTGCTCTTGCCTGCCTGCCTGCAGCTGCGCAACGCCATGGCACTAGCTACCGCGCTCAACCGCACACTGGTGCTGCCTGCTTTCTGGTGTGGGCTGGACCGCTACTGGGCGCCGCACTCTGGCACGCTGCCTGGCTCGGAGTTCAAGCTGCCATTTCCATGCCCAGCAGATCACGTGGTTGACCTGGAGAGTGAGTGCAGTGCGGTTTGGCTGCTGCATATGTAGCAGCAGCAGCTGCCCATCATTTAGCAGCAGAAGCCATGCTCATGCTCAGCTGGTTGCATGTGTGCCTGCGAGCGTTGCACATGCACGGATGCCCTGCTGCTGGCTTGTCATCACCAGCAGCTTGGCAAGCATCGTACCCCACACTGAAGGAGTCCACTCCCAAGCATTATGCCTGTCCTGCAATGTAACAACACCCTGCAGACGGCTTCTCGCGCCACTGGGATGAAAATGAGTTTGGTCCCAACCTGGACTACCGGGAGCACTCCTTCCTCAACAG
The DNA here is from genome assembly GCA_902809745.2 of Tetradesmus lagerheimii. NCBI lineage: Eukaryota > Viridiplantae > Chlorophyta > Chlorophyceae > Sphaeropleales > Scenedesmaceae > Tetradesmus > Tetradesmus lagerheimii. The sequence goes on along the minus strand of CADDIJ020002479.1, from coordinate 300,442 downwards.
CAGCGGCCTGCCGCACATGATCAGGGAGTCTGCGGTCAACGTGGTGGTGTGCACCAAGGGCAAGGGCTACTGCCCCGAGCCTGATGCGCCAGGCACAGTAGACGTCAACAAGATCTTCCTGCAGGAGAACCTGCTGTCAGAGCAGATCAAGCTGTGAGTGTGCTGTGCTGGGGCAGGATGTGGTCAGATAGTTGCCCTGCTGACAGTGAGGTAGCGTTGCATCAGCAAAATATGAGTGAGGAAGTGGCATCCTGCTTGCTGTTTGCTGCGCAGCTGAGATGGCTGCTTGTACGCTTCCACAACTCAATGGTTGTGATACTGTGGCCCTTGCACTATCGTTCCCTACCACTCACTACTATCGCTGCCACTGGCACCTGTGCTGCTGTGCTGTGTTGACTGCAGGACGCTTTCGCCAGTGAGCCATGTGCAGGTGCTCAAGTTCACCACCATGCAGAACGCCTTTGGCAACTTCACGCAGCCGGATGACTATGCCAAGTTTTTCAGGCGCATGAACCACATGGGCTCCGTGTGGTGCTGTATAGATGCACACCCAGGTCACATACACTACGACTTCTGGTGGGACATTCCGCACACAGACAAGTTTGGGCGCAAGTGGGACAGCCGATGGCAGCCCACCGCAGGGCCGTGATGTGTGATGTGGGCAAGGTATAGGATCAGCGGGGAATGTCCATGGCTGTTGAAGTGTTCTGGCTATGGTTGCCTGGTATCTTCTGCAATGCACATTGCAGCTGTAGCTTAGGCGTGTGGCCTTACCCTTTGAATTGGGGTACTGGTCATGAACTATGGGGTTTTGAGTAGCTAGGTTTGGTATTGGTAACACATCCTCGCCTCAAGTTGTTTACGGCATTATGTATCTGATCAGTGGTGACCAACTGCTCCTGACAAACCACCTGTTGCAACAATTGTGCAGCAATGTTTGCAGCGCACATGTGTGTATGGTGCTGCAGGCTTGAGTTCGAGGGTTAGCAGTGAATTGGCTGAGCATGCAGTGTTCCAGCTTGGAGACCAGCCCTTGGCAACGGCCAAATGCAGCATGGGGTGTCAATGCCAAAGGTACAGCTACGATTTCTAGCGTGGCGCAACTGTGGCAGCGGCGTTTCTACCAAACCCGTGGCGAGCAACATCTTGAACAAGCAAGGACCGTTCTTGGCAATCCCGTGCGTACAGCAGCAGTGCTTGCTGTGAAGGGTGCAGCTAGGGCTTCAGCCAGGACAGCTGCACGACAATGATTGACACCAATCGGCCAGTCAAATTTAATGAATTGTAAACTTTCGCTGTTTTGTGTAGTACGGCAGCGCTCCACCTGTCACTTCTGTTCGCACTGCCGTCATGTCACTGCTGACCGTGACATGGCATCAGTGCCCTGCAGTGCGCATGGAGCGTAGCCCACACACGATCGTAACGTAATATAAGTGACATCTTGAAGTTGATCAAATGCAGCTCACTATTGTTGAGCTGACAATACTGCAGGCACTTCAACGGTGTGCAATGTCGTGAGCTCAACCGCACGCCTCCTGTGGGAGTCCATTTCTGCACGTACCACATACAACACTCCGTTTATGTACGTGCTATGGCTCGACAGTGCCGAGTATGGCAGGTTCTGCTGCTGCTGGCAGCAGCAGCTGCGTGCATAGTGCCATTGTCTGGTGAATGCTTGCAGGTGATGCACAGAACGTATGCAAATCTCTGCTGCATACAGATTTAGCATCTTGGTCGTGCTCTTGCTTGTGCTGCATGTTCTCATGGCCGGTTGACAGGTCTGTAGAGCCCGCATTCTGCTCCTGTGTGCAGTGTTGCACTGCAGCTGAGCTGCAGCTGCAGCTGCAGTGCAACAGCATATGCATGCACCAGCAGATCACTTGTGTTGCAGCCGGCTGATGCAGCGAGGCATGCTCTAGCAAGCAGCCCTGTTGATTGCTGATACGTGTGCCATTGCTGTTTGATGATTTGCAGCAGGCGCCCCGTCTGGCGATGTGCAAGCACTGCTGGCTCTAGCCAAAGCGCTGGACCCAACTGGCAAAGCACTGCCCAAGTGGCGAGCAGATAACACCAGAAACTGGTGCAAGAAGTGGCTGGCGCAAGCAGGGTGCGACGCTGAAACCGGCAGATTGTCTTGGCTTGATGTATCACAGGCTGGACTGAGAGCAGCAGCACCACTGCAAGGGACATTGCCACAGCAGCTGCCACGTCTGCCGGGTGGTGCGATGCTACAGCTAAGCATATCTGGCATTGGAATACGGGGCAGCTTGCCGCCGTGGGTGCTGCAAATAGCGTACAATCTTGAGGTGACAAACACTTCTATTACAGGACCATTGCCCTCAATACCTGCAACTCCTCTGCCAGAACTGGGAGTGCTCCTCATCACAGGCAACCGCAAGTTGTCCGGCACGCTGCCAGCAAGCTGGTCAAATGTGCCGCATTGATCTCAGCAACAATGCATTGACAGGCAGCATTCCGGACAGCTGGTCAAAGTTGGCAGGAGTTGAGTCAATCAGCCTGGCAGGCAACAAATTCTCTGGGTCGGTCTCTTCTGCTTGGGCTCGGACTCCGGCGACATCTTCCCTAGCATTGCTCAACATATCTGGCAACGTGGGTATGAAGGGTTGCCTGCTTGACTCAAGAGGCAAGCCTGGAACCTACTTTCCCTTCATTGATGCCAGAGGCACATCCCTGGACTGCCCAAAATCCAGAACTGCGGGGGCAATGGCCAATGCACCAGGTCCTGGCTGGTCCCCTGCTTCATGCAAGGTAGATAAATACAGCTTGAGGCCGCAGCAGTTGCCCAACAAATGGGTGGAGGAATGGAAGAGTGTCACACTTTACACCTTGCACCCGCAGAACAACCGCAAAGAAGCACCCTTTTCTCTGCCGACGCTGGCTGCAACCAAAGCAGCATGTGATGCCCTGGATGCTTGCGTCATGTTCACGTCTGATGGCTACCTGATTGGGGTCTACAGGCAGACCTCACAGACTTCACACGTTGCGGATCTGCAGGCGGCGCTCCATTATGAAAGCCGCCTCGGGCCGTGGCAATGGAGGAAGATGGCGTACTGCTCAGGCAAATGTTGCGGCACGTGGGTTTCCGGCGCACTCAACACAACAGCACTGGCTAGTAACCAAGCTGTTGTGACCAGTAATTTCACCTTCGAAAAAGAGCTCCCAGCGGCAAGCGAGAGTGTCGGCACAGCAATGGCCCAGCTCACAGTTGATGCTGGCAAGCAATGCCAAGCAATGCGATCCGGCAACATTGATGTTTCAACAGCCATCACCTGCCCCAAACGATGCAGAGTCGGCTGCTGTGTTGAGGCAGAACAGTGGCTCTCCAGCAAACACTTCCATCAGTGCTCTGCGCATGTGTGCCGGCTGTCCTGCGGGTTTGACCTTGTTGAGGTTCGCGCAGTTTCAGCACCTTTCTCCAAACAGACTGTGGCACTCTACCTCAAACAGAAGAGCAAGGGCAAGGCGCCACCAGCAGGTGGCAGGCGCAAAGACGGCAACTCCAAGGGATGCACTGGCAGCCTGTGCTAACGTGGCGTTTGCATGACGAAACAGCATCACATGTGTCTGCTGTCGTCGTTTGCAAGTGGTATGAAGGTGCAATGGCTTTGCAATGGACACTTGGAAGCTGATGCACTGTTTTTCTGGCAGCTGATGCGCATGATGCGCAAATCATCTGCCAGGATCAATGGATGCATTTGTAGCAGTCAAGATGATATCAAATGTGCGCACATCACACGTGTAACACATGATGTCTTCAATTGTTTACTTAAGGCATGTTACCACAGCTGGTCGCCACACATGCGTGGCCAAGGGAGCAGCTGCCGCTGCTGACAACAGGCACCGCTGCGGTGCTGGTGAATCCATCACAATCGAGGTGGGTGCGCCCGCAGTCATGTGCTGCCTACCTGAGGCTGCCTGTGAAGCTCATCATCATCATCAAATTACCAGATCAAGCCATAGCAACAACGCCATCGGCCTGTGAAGCTGACAAAGATGTGAGCCATATGTGAGGTTGGTGCTCCTGCCTGCTTGAAGTGCTACTGCCGGGTTTCAGGGCGTCAATCCCGGCTCTGCCAGGCATGCAGCGGCTGCAGCCGCATGCGGTTGACCTGCGCAGGGGACCAGCATGCTGCAAATTGCTTTAAAGCAGTTGAACAGGGTTGGTACAGAGGGTGATCACCTCATCATCATGGTGTGAATGCAGTTGTCGTGTGAATAAGCACAAGTTTGAGGAATTTTGCTACCAAGCCGAGGGCGATTCGCACTGCCAAGCACTGCACTGCAGTGCAGCAGCTGTCATACTCCAACTAGGGTTTTTCAAGATGGCTGTACTGTGATGCATTGGTGGTTGACGCTCTTCGTCAATTGCACATGCACCTAAACTTGTATCTCTGCATATATCGAAGTTGATTGCATCGTTGTAAGGGTGCTGGCGCTACCTCACTGCAGTGGCGAAATGGGTGGTAAAGCACAAGCCTCTGCTCGCAAGCTGAAAGTGGGTTTAGCGAATTTTGAACTCGCCTCAAAGTTCCGTAGGCACGGGCATGTGATGCCGCATCAGTGGTAGCGACTGGGCTTGGACAGTAAACCGCTGCTGATGAACACGACATCTTGTGCTACCACCTGTGCAGGCTGCAGTGGTTGCAAGGCTGCAAGATGGTGTGTGTGAACACCATGATGGGCTGCTGAGGGCACTGCAGCTGTGTGAGCGCTTCATAAACAGCAACGGCGCATCAGATGCCGCATATGCAGTGCTCAAGCAGGAGGTGGCAAAAGCAATGCTGCAAACACAACAGCAGGTGGGGAAGTGCTTTGGCTAACATATGGTAGCCAAATTCTGCTTTGTCCACGTGGATGCTGCCATTATGGTGCAGGCCAGCATATGTCTTTGTCAGGTTGGGCTGTTCATGGTGCACGCTTGCATGGCAGACAAGAAAGTTTACCATGTGACATGCATGCAGTAACGCCCAGCATGTTTCCCTGCAGGCAAAGCCCAAGCCGCAAGCAACAGCAGCAGCGGCTGCAGCAGGCTGGACGCCTGCAGGACCAGCTGCTGCTAAGAAAGGCACAGATGGTCGACCAGCAAGCAAACGCGGTGCTGACATAATTGAGCAGCAGCGGCCAGCTGCAGTAGAGCAGCGCACAAGCAGCCAGTACGCTGCAAGCACCAGCGGCTGTGGGCAGCAGGCACAGACAGCAGTCGGAGGTAGCCTGCGGGCAAAGCAGCAGGTGCGTGTTCTGCCATTGAACAGCAGTTAGCAAGCGCTGCTGTGTACTACTATCTTGCAGCCTACAGCAGCGAGCTAGTGCTCTCAACAGGCAGCAAGTACTCTGCATGCTGTGAATGTTCATGCAAATAAGGTTGTCTGTATGTGTCCGCCCTTGGTGCGGGTCTGCTGCTGCCATTGCTGCTGTCAACAGGTGACAACGGTTCTGAGCCCAGACCTGAACGTTGTGCCCACAGTGCTGCTGGAGCACAAGGCGCACTTGACAGAGAATGCGTTTGACCGCATCATCAAGGAGCAGGTGCAGGCCCAAACGCTTCAACTGCATGCAGTGCGTGCAGTGCAGTGCAGTTCCGGCAACATGGGCAGCACGGGTACCAGCACAGCAGCGACATTACACTAGCAACAGCAGCAGCTGCTGCTGCAAGCCTCAAGGGCCTTGACATCATCCTGCCATGATGCAGAGCAATGCTGGCATAGCAGCACTTACTCAGAGGTTTCATCATGCAGGATTTGTTATTATCCTCGTGCCTGCAATATGCTGCCTGCACCTTCCATGCAGGACCGCCTAGCTAAGGAGGAGGACCAGCAGTGGCAGGCAGACAAGCAGCGGCAGCAGGCGCAGCTGCGTGCACAGCTGGCATCCCAGCTGGCAGAACGTGAAGCACAGCGGGAAGCAGAGCGCCAAGCAAAGCTACGGGAGATCAAAGAAACGGATGAGGCGCTAGCAGCAGCATACCAAGCAGAGGTACAGGAGGTGCAGCAGCTACGAGCAACGCAGCAGCGGCAGTGGAACTCGTACCGCCAGCAGCAGCAGGAGGCAGCAGCAGTGCGCCAAGCCCAGGCAGAAGCAGTAGCACGTGAGCAGGCAATTGAACGAGCTGAGATAGCTGCAGCACAGGCGGCTGAGGCTGCAGCAGCTGCTGCAAAAGCAGCTGAGAACAGAGCAAAGTTGGAGGCTTTCAAAGCCGAGGCGTTGGCAGAGGCAGCGGCAAAGCGCGTGGCTGCTGCTGCACGGCAGGAACAGGAGCGCCGCTACACTGAAGAGTGCAAGAAGGTGTGTGGAGAGTGACAGGACGGCTATATGGTCAGGGCACTGCAGTTGTTGGTGTTGGCAGCAGTGTTGCAGGAAGCAGCTCTGGCAAGTTGGCAGCTGGTATTTGCAAGAGGCAACAAAACTGCCAGCATGGTAGCACTGCAAGCATAGACGTCAACAGCAGCTGCTGCAGCTGCACAAGCCTGCGCCACGTGCTTCCTGCAAGCTTGCTTTGTGTGATGCAGCACAACAAAGTGCACTGCAGCCGCAGCAAGCGCAAACACCAACGAATGCTGCAGGCAACTTCAAGCATCAATGTCTGCATATGCTTGCTGGTGCCCAAGCTGGTGTGTGTGGTTTGTGTGTATGCAGGCAATGAATGCTGCTGAGGCAACGAGGCTAGCAGACCAGCAGGCCTGGCAGGACAGGCAGCGTGCCAAGTACGAACGCGCTGGTGGCCTCAGCCTAGAGAGGAAGGTGAAGCAGGATGCACGGTGCGCTCTTGCTGCACTTGCAGCATGATAGTGAAAGCAAGTCGCGTCAGTTTCGTGTTTGTCTGCATCATGTGCCTGTGCTGGATGCTGTCAGCATTTGCAGCTGGTGCTACGCTGCCTGCCTGGCTGCGTCCACTGCTCTCCACACAGTCGTGTCAAGCTGCATGGAGTCGGTGTGACTGAGTGTCTCTTCTTGTGCCATGCTTTTGCATTTCATGTCGGCTTCTGTGCTGTGCAGCCCGCATTTGCAAGCATCTGCTCAACTGCAAACTACTGCTATGATGACATGTCAGTGCATCATCTGCTGTGTCCCTCTTATCCCACAAAGTCACTCTTACTTGGTGTGACACATGCTGCAGGGATGCTGAGGAGAAGGCGGCCAGGGAGGCAGCTGCCTATGAGGCTCGACAGGCGGCTGACACTGCAGTACGCAAGGCAGCACAGCAGCAGGCAGCACAGCGCACAGCGCAGAACTTGCAGCAGCAGGTGGGCTGGCTGCTGCGTTGAGGAATTATGCTTGTTTTCCGGTTTCAAGTGTGTGCCAGAGACAACAACTGGCGCCTGCATGCTGGAGTAGTGGTGATTGTGATCATGGAATTAGCAGCGTGAATCTAGGCCCCGGCATGCAAATACCAGCCTACCGCACTATGCTGTGTCGCAACTGTTATGACACATGGCACGCATCACTGCATGGTGCGCTGCACTGCAGATGGCTGAGAAGCAGGCGCTCAGGCAGGCAGCCGCAGTGCAGAAGCTGGCAGATGCAGCAGCAGCCGCGCTTGCCAAGCAGCAGCTTGAGGAGACGCTGAAGGCTGAGAAGGCGCAGCGCAAGACTGCACAGCAGCAGCAGCTACAGCAGCAGAAGCAGGAGGTAAGAGTCGGAGGATATGCTTTGTGGTGTTGGAGTTGTTCGTAGCACTCTGGCACTGCAGCTAAAGGTAATCATCATCTGCAGATGGTGTGCAAGATGCGGCTCCCAGACAAGCTGTGAGGACACTGTCCTGTCGTAGCCGCTACGCACTAGCACTGAGTGCTACGTGTCAAGGCAGGCGACGCTTTGTTCCTTTGTATGCAAACCACAAGCGCATCACCAACACAGCATGGTGTGTGCCAGGTCATTTTGATGGTTGCCGTATGCGAGATACTGCTGCCATGCTGCTTAGTATGCTTCTGCTTGCTGCTGTTGATTCTTTGATGCAGTTGAGTGAGTGGCGTCAGCGCAAGTTTGATGAGCTGAACGCACCCCTGGCAGAGGCTGACAGCTGGGTGCACAAGAAGGTGCTGCACGGAGAGCGTGCGTTCACCAACCTGAAGGACAACAGGAGGATCTGACACACTGAGTCAGCAGCTGTGCACGTGCTTGAGCAATGTGGCCATGGCCCCGGGGCCTGTTGAGGTTGCAAGCTGTCCGTTTGCAGCTGTGCAGTGTAGGCGGGTCTGCGATGGACTGCCAGTGAGGCCCTCGAGCAGTGCTCAGCAGCGGCTGCCAGTGAGGCCCTCGAGCAGTGCTCAGCAGCGGCTGCCAGTGAGGCCCTCGAGCAGTGCTCAGATGGACTGCCAGTGAGGCCCTCGAGCAGTGCTCAGCAGCGGCTGCCAGTGAGGCCCTCGAGCAGTGCTCAGATGGACTGCCAGTGAGGCCCTCGAGCAGTGCTCAGATGGACTGCCAGTGAGGCCCTCGAGCAGTGCTCAGATGGACTGCCAGTGAGGCCCTCGAGCAGTGCTCAGATGGACTGCTAGTGAGGCCCTCGAGCAGTGCTCAGCAGCGGCTGCCAGTGAGGCCCTCGAGCAGTGCTCAGCAGCGGCTGCCAGCCGATAGTGTCCACTGCTGAGCCGGCTCTGGGCTTTGTGAAGTTCTTTGCGCTGTCACACCGCCGGTGTTTGTAGTGCCACTGTGTTAATAACACATTACGATGGTGAACATGAAGCAGGGTAATGGTTACGGCTCAAAGCTGCTCAGCTTGAACAAAATGCAACACTAGCAACGGTCTCTGCCTGCACCTAGCATTGGCACACCTACAGACCGCTCGAATTGAGAACAGGGCACATGTGAACATACATAACGTTACATAATAATGTTACATGTCACTGAACAAATCATACCTAACTAGCTACAGCTACTACAGCCGTCCAAACTCGCCGTGGTCTGCATCACCGCATTGCACCCGCCTTCAGCACGTCCACCATGTTGTACAGCTTTTGGCTGGCGCCCTGCTGCACCTGACGCGCCAAGAACAGCGCTGCGTCAACCGTGCCCTCTGCGTAGATGGTGCGGCCGCACACATTGTGCTGGAACTCGAATGACACACTGCCGTCTGGGCTGATGAGCTGGTAGGTGTGGAAGGCGTGGCCCAGCAGGGCATCTTCTGGCACGTGCATGCGGCCCAGCTGCTGCTCCCGGTCACGTACTAGCTCGATCTAGCGCAGGGCAGGGGTGGCAGCAGCAGGCACGACGAAGTGAGGCAAGCAGCATCAGCTCGGCTGTTGGCTGTGCGAAAGCACACGCTGTTCTGTGTTGTGCACACAAAACAAACTGAGATTTTGGAATGTATGGAGTTGGCAGCTGGAGAGAAACACCAGGTGTATGGTATCGCAATCTGCATGCACACTGCAAAGCCTTTCCACATCATGTAGCAGCTATGCAGTGCTCTGACAGCGGCCACTGCTTGTCAAGCAGCGCTCGCCATGCTGGCATCAGCTGCTGTCGCACCTGAGACACGTCAAAGTCCAGGCCCAGGCCCTGGAATGAGTTGACGATGGCCTTGGCTGTGCCGCTGGTGTCCTTCTTGCTGGACTGGTGGCTCTCAGTCACCTGGAGGGGACGCGGCAGCAGCAAGCCAGCTATGAGCAGGAAGACGCCCTTGAGATGCAGCTGTAGACATGCCGAGCCTTATGCAAGACCACAATGCTTGCTGCACGTCGGCGGCATTTACAGGTAGAGATTTGCAGTAGCTCCGTGACATACGTGGACACAGTGCCTATGCATTTGGGGCAGCTGGGGCCGCAATGACCAACAGGCGCAGCCAGACAGCAGCTGTGAAGGTAGCGACTTGTCAAAGCGCTGCAAAACTCTGCTGCCAGCTGCTGTGCCTCACCTGCTGTGCTTATTCAGCTGCTGTGCTGAAGTGAAGATATTTGCACGCAGAGTGCACATACAATGCAGCAGCAAAACGCAGGCCTCACCTTGAGTGTGTAGCCTGAGAAGGCGCCCGGGAATGTGTCCGCCATCATCTCCATCATGGCCTGGAACGCAACAACCTGCCAGCAGCAGCAGCAGCAGCAGCACAACGCACACCGGTTGCTTGCAGATGTTCCAGCATCAATGTTGCCGGTACTCAGCACTGTAGGAGCAGCTGTTGCTGCTGGCTGCACGCGCAGCCCTCGCTGCAGCACCCTTGAATATGCAGTAGCATGACGCTCTAACTTGAACATGCAGTAGCATGACGCTCTAACATGGAGCCTGGTTTCCGCGGTGAGCTGCTGCTCTGTGGCACGAAACCAGTGTGTTTGCTTTATCAGAGTTCACAGCTGCTGGTACTGCTGCTGCCTGCAGATCCAGTGCTGCTGCTTACTGGTTGGCACTCGCAGCTAGCGACTGGCGTGCAAACGCATGCTCTGCTCCAGCGTGCTCCCCCCCCAGGCGCACCTGCTTGCCCATCTGTGGTGCAATGACTGCGTATAGGTCTGCTGCCTTCACATCTGCTGCAAGCTTTGCCCGGTCACCACCCGTTGTCTGCAGCAGCATGCACAGGACACACCAATCAACCATGGTCAGCACTACAAAGCAAAGTACAAGCTAGCCCACCGATATTTCTCCTTGCTGAAACATGCAGTGAGTCATGGCGGTGGCGAGACTGCAGAGAGAATGCTGCACTGTGAGATGCTATGCAGACATTGCTATGTCAACTGCCAGCAGCTTAGCGTTGTTGAAGCCAACCGAACCACCTGCAATGCTGCACACTGTTGCTGCCAACCAAGCACTGCCTGTCATGTGGCCGTTACATGAGGCAGCACCAGCTAGCGCTGCCACAGCTGCTGCTTCAAGCAGCTGGCGCAGAACACAGTACCATAACGCTACGCCGTGCATTCTATCTCCCACTGCTAATCCACTTACCCCCATCACAAAGGGAGTTTTGTGCTTGATGTACAGGTTTGCCATGTCATGGATGACGTCCGGCAGTGTGTAGTCCACCATCACAAGGTTGGGGTACTGCTGCTTCACCTGCTCAAAGCATAGAAGCATGCGAATTTGTGTGAGCAGAAGCTACAACTCCACCGTACTGCCTAGTGTCCACAGCTCACACAGCACAATTGCTGTAATGGTAACTGCTGCTGGCATCTGTTGTGCACTGCACACTGTGCGCTCCTAAATCTGAGGCAGACTGACTCCAAGCAATGAAAGCACACCTCCTCAATGAGGTTGTCCCTTGTGTCAGGTCCCACCAGCTGCAGCTGCTTGCCCGCTACTTCAACTGCTTCGCCTGCTGCTGCCTCTGATGCTCCACACAGGGTGAATGGCACCAGGTCTAGCCCTGCGCGCACTGCTGCCTCTGCCACTGCCCTGCCCATCTTGCCAGTGCAGCTGTTGACCATCAAAGCTGGCTTGGCTGATGCGTGCACCATCGCTGCCCGCTGCACACGCGCTGAACGTGAGATGACCCTTCTGGCCGACTGCTGCTGCTGCAGCTGCATAGTGGCTGCCATTGTTGACAGATGAGGAATCAGCGACGTGAATTTTGATGGTTGATACGAGGATTGCCTGATAGTACACGCAGAACACGTAGTTACTCGCGCTTTTGCAACTTGTCATTCGGTCTCAAAGCTGGTGTGTGCCGGTACAAGTCCGTTCGCACGTCGATCACGATGCAGTTTATCAGCAAAGTAACCTTTTCAGTGTAGTCAGTTGTTCTGTGCAGGTTACTTTCACTCCGGTGTATGGTGGTCTCAACCTGTGCTGACAGACAGACACGGCAGGAGGACAAGTCCAAGAAAACGAGGCTGCTGCTGCAACGAAGCGCTGTCAATGGCTCATTGGCTGCTTCCCAAGCGAGCGGTTGAAACGAAGCAAGATGCAGTGAAGCTATTCTGCTTGCCTCAGGTCAGCCTGGCCCACGTTTCAGGTGCAGCAGTTGCACAGCTGTAGTGCTGCTCTGTTTGTCAACTGCTACTGGGTCGCACTCTGGCTGTTTTGTCCTACGCTACTTACAGCTGCCATGTCCAGCACAGCAATAGAAGCAGGACAGGGCAGCTGCAGAAGCAAAGAGTGAGAACTCTCACTGGTCCTGCAATCGCCACCTGTGTGTGCAGGCTGGCATGGGAGCTGCAGTGTTTCACGCATGGTCAGGGCGTCTGGCGCCCCATGTGCAGGTACGTCAGGTTCCGCTGCTTGCGCGGCGCTTCCTTATCTGTGCAGCCTTAGGCTTGTGCAATGCTCCAGGCTGGTGTCCCCTGACAACTGCCTCTGCACACAGATGCTGACCTTCAGCACGATACCGTGCGCTAGCAATCAGCGGGCAGCACACTCAACTCAACTGGTACCACCAGGGTAATTTCAAACAACCTATTCTTGCTGTCCCTGTGCAGGTGCTGCCGGTGGAGCTGCCAGGCCATGCCAGCAGGATGCGGGAGCCACGCGCCACCAACTTGTGCCAGCTCAGCTGCCTGATTGTGGACGCACTCGCTGACAGCTTCTCGTGAGTGCTGCCTGCAGTACTACTGACAATGCAGCTGCAGCCGATGCGCCGCCAAAGCATCACTGGTCCACAGCTTGCTTACTTTGTCGAACAACGTTCAGTGCTCCGCAAGTGCTCAGCCTGCACCGGCCTGCAATGATTTCTCTTACTATGCTTGCACATGTAGCCAGGGTCCGGCCAGCTTGAGATCAGCAGCAATGCCCAGACGCTCCTCACCTGGCAGTTGTATGCAACTGCACATAGCTGGTCAACACCTGGCAGTGGCTGCATGCTTGCCTTGCTGCGTGTAGGTCTGGCCCATATGCGCTGTTTGGCCACAGCATGGGCGCGTGGGTGGCCTGGGAGGTGCTGCAGGAGATCAGCAGGCGCCAGCTGCCACTGCCGCTGCAGCTGTACGTGTCAGGAAACAGGTACACAGATGCACCAGGGTGACAGCTGTAAGAGCAATCGTTGATGCTGCCTGCCAAGCAGTTCACGGTGAACTGTATGATTTGTTGTACAAGTAAGGCTGTTGCCAGTGGGTGCCGCTGCTCAGATTCCTGCCAGCAGCCGCTGAACGGTTTTTATCGTGCCATGCTGTAGGGCAGCAGCACTGTGTGGAGCCGAGCATGACCTGGACACGACCCGGCTGCACACGCTGGCGGCTGATGAGTTCTGGCAGGCCTTTGAGCGGCGCTACGGAGCAAACCCTCAGCTGGTGAGCTGCAGAACTTCTCGTTTGAAGTGCCACGGTACAGATCCTCAGGCTGAGCTGCTGTGCATGCATCACCAGGCTGAAGGGTGGGTGGAGGGGTGGGGACCCGGTTGGCGTCCTGTCAAAGAGCGGGTTTTGACGGAACCCATGTAAAGCAAGCTGCGCACCTGCAATGCATAGCTGGACCAGGAGGGACCCGCCCAGACCTCCTGGTGCTCTGAGTGGGCTGTCCATGAAAGCAAGCCGTCCAGCATGTCAAGCATCACCGTGTCACCCACCTGTAGGCGCAGAAGAGATTACAGCACAGCAGGATTGTTGACAACTGGTGGTCGGCCTCCTGTGTTGCTGCGTGTCACACAGTCACACACTTGTGGTGCATCCAGATTCATCAACAGCAACGCTTACCAGTGGTGCGGACAGTTGCGTGTGCATATGCTCATGCATGAGCCCGTAGATTTTGCACGAGCAGTGTCACCAGCGACGTGTGCAAAGGGGGGAGTTTATCTGCTTTAGTTGCGTTCATGCGCCTTCAAGTACCGCTACATTCTTTACACAGTGCAGTGCAAATTGCATGCAGCACCTTGAAGTCTGGAGGTTCAGTCTGAGACTGTGGTGGCAAAGCTCTTCAGGCCAAACAGCCTGTTTCGTGACAGGTGCCAGTGGCAGCTGCATGTAGCTTGCGTAGGCAGGGCTCACCACGTAACATTTTGCATACACTTACAATTGTGTTTCTGCCTCTGCCAATGCCCTCTGCGGCTGCTCCTACGTCTGCCGTGCACCATCTGCAGGCTGAGCCAAAGATCCGCGCCTTTGTGTACCCCATGCTCAAGGATGATTTTACACTGGTGGAGACGTACAAGGTGCCGCCAAGCTGTGCAGCAATCGCCAGCGCGGTGTGCCAGTATGCTAAGCCAGCAAACAATCGGGACACAGAGCAGTGCCATCACTGCAGGATGAACAACTGTCTGGCTGCTGCCACACGAACACTGCTAATATCATCGTATACAGTGGAAGATGTGCCGAGTGACAGCAACACACAGCCTGAGGGTCCGCCAGTGCATATAATGCATGGCAAATCCTGCACATTCACACCTGCCGACTCAAATCGTGTGCTGCTGCCTGCATGCAGCCAAGTGCGCCTGAGTTCAGGACAAGTGTGCCCATCACAGCGATTGGAGCGCAGCTGGACAACAGATACACCCCCCAGCAGGTGCGCAAACAAAGTGCTCCACACAGAATGCTTTTCAAACCTCACATCATCAAAATCAATACATTGTGGCCCTGCTGTTGCAGCAGAGGCGCAGCCAGCCATACTACCGGCCTAGATCTACTGTACAAAGGCACGCCATCGACGCTGCCCGCAGCAGCTACTTAGCCACCATGCAGCAAGCTGCTGCTGTCGCCGCCGCTGCTACAACCAGAAATACGACCATCCAACCCTACAGGGAACTAGGCTGACACTTCACTCATGCCGTTCCTCTGCTACTCCAGGTGTCCGCATGGCAGCAGCACACTACGGCAGCACTGCAGGAAGTATGGCTAGAAGGGCTGGGCCACAACTACATCGCTGAAGCACCAGAATCGCTGCTGGAAACAATCATAAGCCAGCTCAGCTGCCCTTCCCGCAGGCACATGAGCAACCCAGATGCTGGCCCAGCAGCAACCACACTAGAGCTAAACAAGCCGCAGCTGCAGCAACAGCACGATACAGCCCCAGCTGGGCTGAATCAGCAAGGTGGAACTGAGCCCATGACATCCAGTCAACCCCAGCCGCCTCAGTTGAAGCAGTGCTGCCCTTGCCAGTGCAAGAGCTGAGCTGCTGCAGCTGCTGTCTCCCCACGCGCACATGGCTGTCACACCAGGCCACGAGACTGCAGCGCAGTGCCATGCTCCTACATTGTGAAGCTGCAGCA
This sequence comes from Tetradesmus lagerheimii, assembly GCA_902809745.2. NCBI lineage: Eukaryota > Viridiplantae > Chlorophyta > Chlorophyceae > Sphaeropleales > Scenedesmaceae > Tetradesmus > Tetradesmus lagerheimii. The sequence continues at coordinate 285,369 of CADDIJ020002479.1, read as the reverse complement.
GGTCCCTGGTATCCGCATCCAACAGGATCCAGCATCGGATCGGCCTCCTGTGACCTTGAATCTTGCATGGTGTGCTGCTGCTGCTGATGTGCTTACTGCTGCTGCATGTTACTGGTCGTCCTCCTGGGCTGGTGGTAGTCCGCATGGCAGCAGCATCTTCTGCAAGCACTCGTACTTGACCCTGCCGATAGACTCGTTCTGTGCCACGGAGAAGTAAGACAGCATGTTGTGGTGACCTATGTATGAAGCGTAGCTGTCCCTGTGAATGTTGAGCATCCACTCGAACTTGGTGATATCAGCATGGCCTGTGCCAACGTATTTTGCTTGCAAGTGCTCGATCTGGCTGTTGATGTTGAACCTGTCCGAGAGGGTTGCCATCTTTGCTGCTTTTGGCTTTTGCGTCTATGTGGTGAGACACGATCAAAATATAACCCAATCAACAAGTCATTATGGTCGCGTCGAGAAGAAACAGAGCGAGGAGTAGCCTGCTGGCATGCCAGCAGTCACATGACAGCAGCAGTGACAGTGTTAGCATTCAAGCCAGAGGCAAGCACATCAGCCGTCTGATTGCCCTGTGCCAACTGGATCCCACTGAAGTGAAGTAAACTCATGTGACCTGAGCACCGTGAGAGCATCTGCACGTCAATGGGAAGCGTTTAGTCACCCCAAATGACTGCAATTACAGCGGACCGTGAGCTGGCACAGTTGGTTGCACACGCCGTGCAACAGAGGTTCAATTCTCTGCCAAAGAGTGGCAAGAACCAACCCCATGAGCACACTGTCCTGGCAGGTGAAGCTTGAGGCAGCAGCAGCTGCAGCAGCAACAGCTCGCTGTCTGCCACCTCACTCGCACCCATGCTCTCTTCACTGAAGCTGTGGCAGGTTCACTTTCGTCACATGCCTGCAACATTGCTGTTCCTTGACCACTTGCTTGTAGGTGTTGTTGCTTACTTCGATGCAGCAGCAGCTAATGATCAACCGCAACACGAGCACAGCAGCAGCGCAGCAAACTGTCAGCCAGCAACGAACAGCTCTGGCACCAGCAACACAGCACCAAACATGCACGTAGTAGCAATAGGCACAGGCACCAAATGTTTGGGTGCCAGCAAGCGCTCTGCTGCATGCGATGTCATCAATGACAGCCATGCAGAGGTGGTTGCGCGCCGCGCATTCGTAGCCTGGCTGTACCAGCAGTTGCAACTGGCTGTGCAGATGCACAAGCAGTCCCTGCAGTCGCAGCAGCCGGAAGCTACATCTGGACAGCTGCAGGAAACACAGGTGGAGCAGCAGCAGGAGCAAGTGCCAATGTTATCCGGCGCGCAGCTGTGTCAGCCTGCCTATGTCTGGTGCCCTGACACCTGCAAGTTCGGTCTGCGCAGTGGAGTGAAGTTTGCGATGTACGTCAGCCAGCCACCCTGCGGGGACGCGTCCATCAACAGCGCAGAGCAGCACCCCAACTCAGCACAGCAGCAGCAGCAGCACCTGCAGCAACAGCAGGAGCTGCAGCAACACCCAGCAGCTGCTGGTAGGACAGGTGCCAAACTTATCAGGCTGTCAGGGACCGCAGATGTGAGCCAAGCTGCTGCTGCCATTGCGGGGACAGCAGCACCAGCAACAGCAGCAGGCACTGAACCCCCAGCTAGTCACCCACCACAAGACAACCAGCAGCAGCAGCAGGGTGTTGCCGCATACGTGCCCAGTGCCGCAGATGTGGAGGCAGGTCCGCAGCAGCTGGGTGTGCTGCGGCGTAAGCCAGGCAAGGGGGACCCCACACTATCGCTCAGCTGCAGTGACAAACTGGCTCGCTGGGCCTGCCTGGGGCTGCAGGGCTGCCTGCTCAGCAGCTGCCTGGCTGCACCTGTGTACCTGGACCTGCTGGTGATGGCTGTGCAGCCTGAGCCTGCAGCAGGAGCACCGGGGGCAGCAGCAACAGCAGCAGCTGGGTTGAACATGCAGTCTCACCACCAGCAGCAGCGGCAAGAGGCGCGCCTCGAGCAAGTAGAGGCAGCAGGCATGCGAGCGTTTGCAGGACGGCTGCAGGGCTGTGCTGGGCTGCTGCAGGCGCCCTTTGCGCTGCGGCCTCCTGTGGTGGTGGCTGTGCAAGCTGCTGATGCCAAGCTGGGGCTGTATCCGGATGAAGCAAGGAAGAGCCCATCGGGTGATGAGATAAGCAAGTGGTATTGTTGCTTGCAGCTGGCTGCTGATGCTGCGCAAATCTCAGAGGATTGTGGCGCCTGATTAGCACCATCTGCCATAAATACGCGGCCTTATCCCCACGCGGGTATAACACTGCATCTACGGCTTGGGTTGGCTTCTTTGATCAATTCATCAGTTCTTATGTGTTGTCCGGTGCAACTTATCTCCAGGTGTATCCATCAACTGGAGCTGCCAGCTTCCATTGCTTGATGCACTGGCTGCTCCACCAGTCCAGCCTAGCACAGCAGCGGCAGCTGGGGTGCATGAGGTCACTCTGGCTGCACACGGCCGCAAGGCAGGTGCAGGCAGGAAAGCACCCAACTGGAACAACCAGAAGACACGCTCACGTCTGTGCTCAGCAGCGCTGTATGAGCAGTGCCATGCGCTTCTGGCAGTGGTGCCTGCACCGCCGCATGCATCTGTTGATGCTGCTGCAGTTCTCAGCAGTTCCGCAGATGCGTCACGTCAGCAGAGTGCTGCGGCAGGTGGTGGACAGCAGCAGGATGTTCAGGCGTTGGCCTCTCCTGTTGACCACGACCTGGACATCAAAGCATACAGGGCACAGAAGCAGCGGCTAGGGCAGAGCTATCAGCAGGCATGGACCGCGCTGCGCAAGCACAGCCAGAGTGCTTTTGCTGGTTGGCTTGACAAGCCATGACACGGCCAAGCTGCCATGCTGTAGCCTGGAAGCATGAGGTGCGTGGCGCAGGAATCAGCATGAGTAGTTGTGCCGGCTGTGGCGCCACAGGTGGTGTAGTGCATCACAGTGGTAATGTCGCAGTCTGCAACTGGCAGAAGCCAATGCAATGAGCACAGCAACGTTGCCTGTTGCGCTGGCTTGCGCGCCAAATCTGCTCAGGGTCTGTATCATCTGGCCCAGTCTGTATACATACATACATACTACAGGTACTAGAGTAGTACCACTCTCTACACAGATCTGGAAGCACGCACGTCTGAAAGCATGGGCAGGATCGGGGCTAGTTGTGTTTGCTTATGTTGGCGGCAGCCTGTGGCAACGCCAGGCATCACTGATAACCAGGATCAACTCCTCTAGAGGATCTGTGTTGCAAGCTGACTGAAGTTTGACCAGTTTTGTGACACTTGTCATGTACACATTTAGCACAAACGTGGCAGCTTGATTTAGCTAAACAATCGCACGTTTGACGATACTTGCTTGCTTTGAAGGCAGTGCACGCATCACACCGCCGGGGAACTTGATCGCACGTGTCGAGAACAGGCTGAGCTTGGGTGCGTGTGGGCTTTGTGACCTCTGCATGAACCATGCCGAAAGTGGATAACGTCAAAGTCTTTGTGCGGACCCGGCCTACAGCGCATGCGTACGAGGGATTGAAGTGAGCAGCAGCAGTAAGGGACAAACCTGTGCTTGGTCATTAGCAGCGCTGTTGGCAAGCAAGCACGTCCGTTCTACCTGAAACGCAGGATTCACAAAGATGGAGAAACCATTACAGTCTCTTTCCCCAAGGATGAGGCTTCAGGATTCATCAACAACCAGCTGGACAGCCTCATCCTGAAGGTGAGAGCACAACTGAGCACAGAAGCATGCAAGCAGATTGAGACAGGCCATGCATGTCACATGCCATGTCAGCTCCCTTTGATCACGCTGTCCTGTTTGAATTTTGCTATTGTACTGCAGTTTGATGGTGTGCTGGAGAATGTCAGCCAGGACACAGTATACAACGCCTGTGCACACGATGCAGTGAACAGCGTGCTGGCAGGTGTCAACGCCTGTGTGTTCTGCTATGGGCAGGTGGGCCTGCAGTGCAGTAGCAGCAACAGTTTCACCAGCAATTTTGCACAATATTGCTGAGATGTATCTTGCAGCAGGTAGGCATGCTACAGCAGCACTGCACATGTGGTTGATGTGTCCTGTTACGTAGGCCTGCACACTGCGCATGCCCCCCTACACCAATAAGTGCTTTGTGTGCTTGTACCTCTGCAGACAGGAGCTGGCAAAACTTTCAGCATGTCAGGACATGTGCAGAACTATGCGCATAGGGGCATCATCCCTCGTGCTCTGCACCACATCTTCAAGTGAGCCTTGCAACCCCGCTCCTATGCACACCAGGCAGCTGTAGGCCATGCACCACCACAAGCAGCAGCACCGTTGACAGCAGCAGCAGCGCAAGTGGACAAGCGTTTGTGTGCTGTAAGCACACATCAACATCAGCACATATCCAGGCCACTGTGTGCAGCAAGGACTCAGCACGGTCTTGCACTGCTGCAAGGTATTATTGTGTCTGTGTGTTGCTGTCTGCAGGGAGATTGACCTGCGCACCGACAAGGTGTACCGCGTTGAGGTCTCCTACATGGAGATCTACAACGAGGGCCTGTATGACCTACTGGCAGACAACCCAGCAGCAGCAGACAACCTGGCCATTTTGGATGACGCAAGCAACACAGTGGTGCGCAAGCGACACCATAACAACAGCAACAGAGCAAAGCAGCAGCAGACACTGTGTATGTGCCGCGGCTTGAGCCTTATAGCCATACTTTTTGGGCCAGCTTAAGTAGTGTTGGCATGCAGCACCATTGAGAGGAAGCAATGGTCACACGCAGGAGCAGCAGATACGCTGTCCCTGTTGGCAACATCCACCATCTGCTGCTGTCTTGCTACTGTGACAGGTACGAGGGCTGACCCGTGTGGAGGTGCACAGTGAGGAAGAGGCGCTTGTGCAGTTCTTCACAGGAGAGCAGGGCCGCAGGTAGGGCACAGCAGCTGCATAGCTATTCGCAGGCTTTCCGAGTATGTCGACTGAATCCCTCTAGATTGCATTGACACCTATGGTTCATAGCTGCTGTGAAGTCCAGAAGCTCGTCCTGCCCACTGCAGCCCCCTCGTCATGATGTTTTGCTTTTTCACTCAACCGCCGCTGCCTGCACTTGTCTGCGCTACTTGCAGCACGGCGGTGCACACTCTCAACAGCTCCAGCAGCCGCAGCCATGCTCTGTTCAGCGTGTATGTTGAGACGCGGGCCAGTGCAGAGGCCAGCGAGCGTGCACTGCTGAGCAAGCTGCACCTGGTTGACCTGGCTGGCAGTGAGCGAACCAAGAAGACCAATGCCAGCGGGGAGCAGCTGCGCGAGGCCAGCTGCATCAACAAGAGCCTCACGTTCCTGGAGCAGGTGGTGAATGCATTGGCACGCAAAGACAGCCATGTGCCTTTCAGGTAGGCTGCTGTCTGGCAAGCTGCCGGCTGCTGGTGGTTCGAGGCAGTGACATAATCATTGGCAGCATCGGAAGCGCCCGGCTGCAGCAGGAGTGCAGTGCAGCAATTTGCTATGATACTCAATGTGCGCGTAGTAGTTATCAAGCCTGCAGAGCCGCACTGCGTGATGTGTTGTTCTGTGCACTGGCCCCTGCTCTGCTGCCGCCACCCACCCACAGGCAGTCCAAGCTCACCGCAGCACTGCGTGATGCACTGGGCGGCAACTGCCGCACGGTCATGTTGGCCAACTTGTGGCCTAAGGCAGCACACCTGGACGAGTGCGTCAGCACCTTGCGCTTTGCGTCTCGCGTGCGCTGCTTAGAGACATCAGCAGTTGTGAATGAGAGCGCTGACCCGCTGCTGGCACTGCGCAAGGCTGAGCGGCAGGTGAAGGAGCTGCGGCAGGAGCTGGCCATGCATGACATGTTGAGGTGAGCTTGCACTACATGCTGCTGCAGCCGGCGGGTCATGGCCAATCAGGCACGAGCAGGCCGCCTGGGCAGCAGTGATCAATGCTGCTCTGTACAGAAATAGGCCCAAGCAGTTGCGCATGAAGCATCGCACCACAGTATACTGCTGCCATAAGTCTGATGACCACTTGTTGCACAACTGCGATGATTTCATCTGCAGTGGTCGTGGGCGTGTTGCCTACGAGGACCTGTCAGAGGGTGAGCAGCTGGAGCTGCAGCAGCTGGTGCTGCGCTACCTCAATGGTGAGCCTAGATGCTACTGCGCATGCTGCACTTTTCCAGCAAGCTGCTGCTGTGTTTGCATCCGTAATGCCTCTCTTGCTGACGATGATGTGTAGAAAATGAAATGTGCGCACAGTGGCAGGCATTGGAATGCATGAAGTTTGTAAATCCCTGCTTTGATTAGCTGATCATGCTGTTCTTGCTGTTGTGCTTTGCAGGCTCTGCTCAGCTGGATGAGCTGCCAGTGGACAGCCTGAAGCGCATCAAGGAGACATACAAGGCATTCAAGGCAGTGGCAGGCAGCTGGGCAGCAACAGCGTCACATGGCTCCATGCAAGGGGGAGCAGCAACTGCAGCAGCAGGCCAGGTGGGTGCTGACAGGGGTGTTAGGCAACATCTCCGCCGCCTTTAACAGCCGGCAGCAGATATCAACTGTTCAATGCTTGCTGCGGTGGAAGAACTTTCTGACGACAATAACAACCTGCTGACTGACACGCTGCAGCCACATTTACGGTGTTTTCATTGGAAGCAGGTGTACCTCCAGCTGCCTGGTGACAGCGTTGGCGTGTTGTGTCGTGCAGGGAGCAGCTGCCGAGCCCGATGGGGCAGGCGTGGGTGACGTTGACACCAGCAGCTCAGGCTTCTGCATAGGCACAGCACCAGTGCAGGCACGGCCGCCATCCAGCCCAAGGGTAGCTGCAGGAAAGGCTGACATGCTGGCTGGTGCAGCAGCACGGGCATCTGGCAAGCCAGGCCTGTCACCGAGGGCAGTGCCATCCGCTAGGATGAGCATGAGCAGCCCTTCACCCCATACACAGGCACCGGCAGCACCACAGCAACAGCAGCAGCAGCAGTTGACGAGGCCAGGGTCGCCGCTGCTTCTGCAAGGGCAGAAAGGGCAACTCAAAGCAGCTGGCAGTACTGCTGCAGCAGCAGAGGGTGCTGCGGAGCTGCTGTTTGACTGCAACGCGCTGTTTTCCAAGTACAAGCACTCTGTGGCAGAAGGCAAGCGCCAGGCAGAGCAGGTGAAGCAGCAACAGCAGCAGGTGGCAGAGTTGAAGCAGCAGATCAAGGTGGGTGTGGGCCAGTTGCTGGCCAGTGCATTGCAGCTGGTGTAATGGTGAAGATCATAAAGCAACGCTGCCTGCTGCTGTTGGCAAAGACACACTAGTGGGTCAGTCTCTACAGGACACTGGCAGCACAATGCGCGCTGTTTTTCTGCACATGTGTGTCTGCGTGTGCCCTGCAGGACGTTGGGCTACAGGTGAACAGCAGCAAGGAGGAGATTGACAGCCTGTCTATGCAGCTGGAAGCAAGGACGGCAGCAGCACCAGCAGGCTCCCACAACAGCAGCAGCAGTGGGGGCGCTGATGCTGCAGTGCTGGACAATGAGCAATATGTGCTCATGCAGCAGGTCAAGGCAGCAAAGGCCAGGTGAGCTATGCTTACTGCGTGCTTCACAGTACAAGTCATGCACGCGGTTGTTGGGTTTCTTGCCTGGCCTTTGCATACCTCCAACAGTACGGGTGCATTGTTGTGCTTCAAAGGATGCCCTTTTCATAAGGAAGCGTCCTTCTATTGTAACCAGTTTTGCTCCCACTTGCATGGCTGCCAAAAGTTGCGCACTAAGCGGCTCCTGCTTGAGTATTGGCACGGATGATCTCTGCATGTGCTTGCTGCTGCTGCTGTGATCAGGTACCGCACTGCCTTTGACAGCCTGAGGGAGCTGCGCAGCAGCCTGGACCCAGCTGTTGACAGCCTGGCGGCAGCAAAAGAGGCGCTGCTGGTCGGCTTCGATGCATGGCTGGCAGCACAGCAGGGGCAGCCGCTAGGCAGCAGTCAGCAGGTGCGATGCCGTGCGTGCCTTGGGCTGTGTGCATTCGTCTGCTGCATAGAACATGGTGCGGTTGTGTCACCTTGAACGTTCAACATAGGTGACAGATATGTCTTGCAGTTGCACATTGTGCGCACAAAGCATCAGCATTCACAGTTGTCCTTGGTGGTGTCGTAATATTTTTTTGAGAGAGAGTAGTTACATGTGGGTCCAGTCACCATCTCAGATGGTATGAGCCACCCCAAAATGAGCACAATGTCAACGCATGACGAAAGAAGATGAGCACACAATGTAGCCCATTGAGGCCATCCGTTGAGCACAGGGTCTCTCCAGATTGAGCATAAAGTGTGGCTGCGCTACTGCCCTCTCTTTCCTGCTGCCTGCAGATTGGTGCTTGGCGGGGTGCAGGCGGAGGTGGCGGTGACGATGAGTTGGACCCTGGGGAGGCTTTTGAGCGCATGGAGCTGGCCCGCAAGGCAGCACAGGCAGGAGACCCATGCAGCGCAGCATTCTTTGCTGCAGCAAGCAAGACTGGCAGGATGGCTGTGCGCTCACCAGGCAGCAGTGCACGTGGCGTGTGATTGCCGGTTGGTGTCTCATTCGCATGAGATCTGAGCTGAGGTTTGCATGCGAAGCATGCACGTGGTACATGGTCTGTCTCTGGCGTAGTCTGAGTTCACTGCAACGTTGCAACCTTTGTTGCTGGCAGCCCGTGCGTGACGCTATGTTTGACTGGCACAGAGCTGGGCCTCGGCAAAAGTGGGGTGATGGTTGCAGAGCACCGTCACGGTGCGGTCGACGGCTGCACTGCCACTAGTGTCTGTTGATCCGTAACTTTACGTGCTACCAAGATCCTCCGCTTTCGGCATTGACCAGACAATTGACCGTAGAATGTGTGACATAGTGTTACAGTAGTAGTACTACTTTACATTACACTGCATGCTCCCTTCAACAATTGAAATTTAACCAGGAGTGGGAACCCAATCACAGCACGACCCCCTTGTAACCAACAAACAAAACAAAAGACCGGACAATCGACCCAGTGATGGGTGAACAGGTCCCTAAACTTGCTGGCAGCCCACAGGCTTTTGTGCCAGGCTTGACAAATCAATCATTGATCATCTGGCAGCACACCACCAGCCGAAGCGAGCATTTGTGTATGGCTCATGGCACAGCCCATAACTGCAGAGCCAGCCCTGCTCAAACAATATCTTCTACAATCCTTCCAGAAGCCTTTTTGACAGAAATAAATTGCATTTATCCATTGCCAAGAGATTGAAGTTCAAGCAATTCGCAGCACAATATGCCAGTGCCACTATTTCGGAGAGTACAAATTCGCCAGCTGATAAGAAAGCATCCTGTCAACTTAGCTGCAGTCTGCAAAAGCTTCAAGGCATTTCTCAAGTGCAAAAACCAAGAGCCTTGTGGCATACAGGACAGACCGTCTTTGAAAGCTTTCCCTCCTCACACCCGCAGCAGCACCCTGCCAACCAGCCTGCCCAGGTGCTGCAGCTGCCTGCCAATGCGCTGCCTGCTGCCCCCCTGCTCACGCCTGCTGGGTGGCAGCACTGCTGCAGGCTCAGCTGCCTTGCTGCCCTCCTCATCTGCACCAACAGCAGTGGGGGCGCTGCCAGCGCCACCGCCACCCTGCCCGCTGCTTGCTGCCACCCCGCTGCACTCGCTGCTGACTAGCACAGGTGTTGCTGGCCACATCTGCATTGGTGGGCATGCTGCCAGCAGGCCCAGCATCACATGTGGGCGCAGCCGCATCAGCTGGCGGCACCAGATGCGCTGCAGCATGCCCATGCCACTGCTGGCGCTGGCTGCTGCCTTTGCTGCTGCTGCTGCTGCTGCTGTGCCTACAGGGGCCAGGCCCATCTGCTCTGCTGCTGCTGCCAGGCTGGGCATGCCAGGCAGGCAGCAGTGCTTCAGCAGGCTTGCTGCTGGGGTGGACAGCAGCGCCTTGGCCAGGCTGCCAGGCTTGAACAGGGGGTACGCGCCAGGCACTGCCTCCACTGCAGTGTTCCAGTAGGTGGGCTGAAAGCTGTAGCACAGCCCGCCGTAGTTGCTGACCAGGTGCTGGTACTGGCCTGCACTCAGCCAGCTGTTGAGTGGCAGCTGCTGCTGGTACTGCGGCTGTGCATAGGCACTGCAGGCACCTGCCTTGTGCAGCAGTGCCACTGCAAAGGGCAGCAGGCTGTCTGGGATGGCAGTGAAGTCAAGGCCTGGGCGGGTGTTGCGGCCGTTCACAAGGGTCTCCAGGGCGCAGGCGATGTTGGCGGCCAGGTTCTGCTCGTGCTGCCTGATCTGCTGCAGCAGCTTGCCTGCCTCCCAGGTCTGGGGCCTTGGTGGAGACCAGATCTCAGCCTGGAAGGCTGGCTGGTCCAGGGCGTCACTGCCCTTGATGGCCTTGTTCTTGAATTGCCGAGGGGCCAGGGCCTGCTTGGCAAAGTCGTTGCTCAGCTTGATCTTGACCACGGCAGCGCTGGCCTGCGGTACACAGCAAGCGACTGGTCTGAGACGAAGGGTTTGAGTGTAAGCACGCAAATTGCAAAGACAATGCAGCAGAATGCAGTACTTCAATGTCTAGATTGAGCGTCTGATATGTGGGTTGGCTTGCACAGTCAGCAGTAGCAGCATGCTGTGATAGACAAGAGCAATCGTTATCAGCACAGACCTTTCCCACTGCATCTGACCCAGCATTAATGCTATTGCATGCTCACCTTCTGCTGCCCCGCTTTGTTGATTCTTTGTTGATATATCTTTGTTGCTATATAGCAGGCCTGGGTGGCTGCCGCTGCCTCCTCGCGGGCCTTGACAGTCTCCACAGCCCCTCTGTAGACCCTCAGGTAGGCGAAGGTGGCCAAGTCCCTCTCAAGGGATGAGCCGCTGGCATTCACCAGGGCAAGCAACTCCTCCTGCAGGGGGATGCAGGAGTTGAGGGCAGCGGGCAGGTTCGCGCGGTGAGTGGAACTCACAGTGCGAGAACCGGACACCACATACCTGAGACCATCTCTGGTCAGGTATGCCCTGTTCAGTTATGGCCCCAGGGGTGTGCCCTGCTGGTGGGAGGCCAGGAAGTCCTTGAGGCCAGACACCAGGGGGCTGGCGCAGCAGTCGCTGCTAGCTGCACAAGGGCCGGCGATGGTGCCCCTGCTCGCAGCCTACTCGTTTGAACGTTGTCGGCGGTGATGCCGGGACGGGAGTGTGCAGACACAGAAAGAAGCAGGGCGGAGAAGTACAGCATCGTTCAGGCACTCGATGACAGCAGGACATGGCAATTGCTGGGCTATCGCTATGTCGCTGCCTTGAAAAATGCTTTAAACATACACAGCTGCAACTTTATTTGCAGGGAGGTTGGAAAGCACGGACTGCATGCAACTACTGCTGATGTGCAGCCTTGCAAAGCACAAAACAGGAACAAGCGCACTGCCAGATTGCTGTTATGCAAGGAGATTGCTATACAGACACATGTTTCACGTTGTTGAAATGCACTGTTGCTGCAATGGGCCAGTGCCAAGCTTGATCTGCGCAATTTCTCGCTCAGGTGCTGCTTAGCAGTAGTACTCACCGCCCTGCCGGTGACAGGCCTCCTCAAACAGCTTCTGAAGCTTCCACAAACTGTTTTACAGGCTCTGGCGTGTCAAAGGGCCAGGAACGAGAGGAGTGTTTGCATCAACGCCATGTTGGTGAGTAGAGTGTGTAAGAATTCTTCGAAGAAGTTGTTGTTGTTCGCTGGTACCAATATGTCTGTGAAAGACGTGGAGAGATTCAATCGACAGGCAGGGCTTATATAGGGTGGTGCGACCACTACATTTTGTCACCAGCTTGTCACGTTATAACGGAACGGAGCTCACGTCGGCCCAGCTGCCACCTTGAGCCGCGAGTCGATTGAAACAACGGGTTCGATTATAGAAGTCCGCAGTTTGTGAAAAGATTGCAGCTTGTGATGTGTGAAAGCCTGTGGTACACGCAGAGGCTTGTACACGTATCATTCGTTGGGCAACTGTAAATGTACATGTACCACTGCTACTGAGTACAAAGGCGTAACTGTACCGCCTGCTGACTGAGTGAGCAGCACTGGTAGTCGCGGCTTTCACTTCTGTGTTGAAGATATTAAGAAGCTGCTTCAGTTAAACATGCAACACGTGTGTGCGCAACCAGGTGACAAAATGCATGCCAACACTGTGTGCATGCCCTTGTGCCCAGGGAGCGTCCATCCCAACGGCAGCATACAACACAACACGCGCAACCATTGGCTGTCCACTGGTCCCCAACTCCTACTGCTTGCGCAAGGTGTATCTGTCTGCCATGCATGCCATGCATATCATGCAGCACACTAGTGATACGCAAACACTACCAGCCAAGCGACCACACTTTTGTTGCCTCCAACCGCTTTCACGTGCCACCTGGCAGCTGGCTGGCCCTGCTGAACAGTGAGAAGCTGTCCACTGGCCGCTTCCAGAGCAGCCCCACACAGTCAGCGCTGTCAAACAGCAGCAGCTCCGCAGCAATGACCTGTGGGTGGTCAAACTTAGTGAAGGCTATCTGAGCCCGCCCACGGTAGCGCTCCTGCGCACAACAGCATACACGGAATGAGCCGAGAAAAGACCGTCTTCAGAAACTTCAACTAGAGTACTCAGGCAACACAGGTGGCACTGCAATGAGCAGGCAAGCTGCACAGCACCACTTGCAGCTCAGACATTGGTGAATGGGTGTGGGTGCATTAGTCGTGCCGCCAACCAGCATCTGGGTTGCTGGAGCTGGCCGGGCTGCCCAGCGCCACAGCACAACAGCAGTGGCCCAGCAACCTGGCAGTGCTGGCTCACCTTGATCCTCAGCTGCCGCATGCCAGCCCTGTTGAGCTGCACGTCAGAGTCTGTGCCGGGTGGCAGCACCAGCCGTGAACCTGCGCCAGCTGTGCTCCTGCTGCCCAGGTCCACTGCAAACGTGACTGCACCAGCAGGCACATTCACGTCACCTGTCAGCTTGGTGGCAACTAGCAGCAGCTGCCTCTGCTGCTGCTGGCGCTGCTGCTCCTGTGCGGCTGTTGTTTCTACCACCTGCTGTCGTCCCACACGACTGCCAGCATCGCCATGATCTGCCTGCTGCTGCTGCTGCTGCTGCTGCTGCTCGTGTTGTCCATCTGTTGCTGCGGCGGCACCACTGGCGCTGCCTGCCGTCCTCGATGCTGCAGTGGCAAGCCCTGCCACCCCTGCCAGCAACACACCAGGTGCAGGATCTGCAGCATCATCAGCTGCCAAAGCATCAACAGCACTAACAGCTGCAGCCGCTGCTGGAGACGCTACATCTGCTACAGACTGCGCAGCAAACATGTCATAGCCTGGCGGCGCTTGCAGCAGCTGCAGCTGCACTAGCTCGATGGCGTGTGAGCCATACGTCCCACGCCAACATCCAGGCAGGGCCAGTGCAGAAGCACTAGCCCCTGCCAGTGCATCTGCTGCTGCATCTGGCTCATCTGCTGCTGCTGCAGCTGCTTGGTCACCTGCTGCACCTACTGCCTCAACCCCTACAGCTCCTGCTGCTGCTGCTGCCGCTGCTGAGCCGTTCGCTGCAGCTGCTGTCTGCACCGGAGCTGCAGGCAGCCAGGGTGTGTAGCTGAAGGGCCTGAAGACAGGGATGGTGCCGCTGTGCCGCGCTTCAGTCACTGTGATGAGGTGGAACAGGTCAATGTGACTGGCCCGACGCATCTCAGGTAGAGGTGCCAGGGAGGCAGAGGCCTGCTGCTGCTCTGCCGCAGCTGCGCTGCCGCTGCTGTGGCTATCAACAGACGCAAGTCCAGAGCTCCCACAGCTGCTGCTGCTGTCTAAACGCCTGCTTAGTTGCGGCTGTTGCTGCTGCATGGATGCAGCTGCATGCAACAGTGCATCTTGTCGAACAGCAGCGTAACGCTGGCTGGCAAGGCGCCTGTTGGTGAGCTCCACTGCCAAATCATCACAGCTGCCTAAGCAGTGCAGCTCAAAGCCTCTTGCTGGGGTGACTACAACACCGCTGCTGCTGCTGCTGCAGGAGCAGCTGCCAGCGCCCTCACTTCGCACATCATCTTCCCCTGCTGGAGCGGCTGCTGTGGTTGCTGCTGCTGAGCTGTCGTTGCCACCGAAGCCTGCTGGTGTCAGCTGTGCCTGGCCCTCATACATGTCTGCGCTGTGCTTGTCACGCCAGCACATCACCACAGCCTTGCTCTGCAGGCAGCAGGCACAAGCAAAGCAGCACCATATGTCTGCCGCAGGCAACACATAATGCTGTCATCTGCCCGGGCATACAAACATGCTGCGGCAGCGCAGAAGCGTATTCATGTGTGGCCCAAAGTGCTGCACATGCAGCAAGCAGATGATATAAATATGATATTCGGCCCTGCACATGAGCCTGCATGAGCGCAGCGCAGGCAGGCCGTGCAGCACTCACTTGAGGTCCCGGCAGCTCGACAGCAAACACGTCATGGCAGAAGGGGCCACCATTCAATGTCTTGTAGTAGATGCTCCTGGCCACCAGCCTAGGGGCCTCAGCATCTACTGCTAGCAGCATGCCGGTGGGAGATGTGCTGGAGTGCCACAGTCGGCCCAGCAGCTGGCCATACGGCAGCAACAGGCTGCAGCAGCAAAGATGGGTGGATACTTGAGCGATCACATAACTGGTTGGATCAGGCCACACGGAGGAGACAGGTTGGAGGAGGACAGCAGACAGCAGACATAAGGTGTTGCATGCCGACCCGACATGATGTGCGAGGGCAGGACGTTGATGCATGCATGCATGGCAAGTTCAGGTAGGTCTGTTCTGTAGCATCTCGCAGGCGCTGTGAAGCACTAGCATGCCATGAGGTGCAACGTCACCCACCCAATCCACAGCTGCTTGTGGTTTGCTGCCCTCCAGTGTTGTGGGTCTGCGAAGCAGCTAGCCAGCTCGCTTGCCACGTGCTCTTGAAAAAAGACAGCCCATAAACCTGGAGCATTCGCCAGCCTATAAGCCTGCTTGCATGTGGAGCCGAAGTGCAGCAGAGTGTGTGGTGCTGCTGCAAATTCAGACAGAATGTGGTGCAGCAGCAGGTTCTCCGGCAGATCAAGGAGCGTCATGCTGTTGCTCAGATCAACAGATTGCGGCTGCATCGGCGATCGAACGCGAACCACTTTGGGCCGGGTCACCAGAGCAGCAGAGGAACACGATGGCAACACAAGGATGCAGCAGCGTACTGCAGGGCCATACCAGCTAGGTAGCACGCAGATACCTCAGTTCATGTGTGGCAACCTGTGCAGCATAACTGAACCAGCGGATACTGTCAAGGGAAGGTGAGCGGGCGATGACGTCGTTCCTGCAGGGACCGTACACCTGTACCGGTGCCGCTGGAATGCACATCGAAGTTGAGGCCTGTTGAATATGCGTAGTCTCAGCACGTGTAGCGCTGCAACATATCACAGACAGCCCTACAATGAAATGCACACGTCCCAACCTCCAGCCAGGCTGACCTCCCGAACCTCCACACCAGAAACTGTAAGACCAATGAAGGGGAAACGATACTTCTGATAGGCTACACCTTCATCAGCAGCCATATGGTGACCAGCACCGCAAAGGCACACCAGGGCAGAGCATTGTCATACAAACATTCTGCTGCGAGGGTCTCTAGCTGTCTTCTACAGCAGACACGGCACATTGTCGGTGCACTGTGCTAAAAAGAGCACAATGCGAATGGCTGACAGACAACGTACAAGGCAGCAACACAAACAATGTAACCTCACTTTCACCATGCATTGCGCACTGGGTTGTTGAAAAAGGATCTGCGCGAACACACTCTGTTGCAAGAGCTGATCTCTGCACCGCACACGTGACAGCACATGCCGGTGCTACTTCACAGCGCAGGCATCAACACACGGCATGCATTGCATTTGAAAACGCTACCAGCAAGTCATCCCGCCAGGCTGCCAACAAGTCATTATGGGCAGCAACGTTCATGCCCGCGTTATCTGCGCATCCGCGCACATCCCCTGCCCCAGGAGACCACCATCGCCCTCCCGGCAGTTGGCCAGCACAAGTCTGTACCACCCAACATCGCCACGCCAGCCTGTGACTCACCCAGAGCACAGCAACACAGCACCAGCCTGTGACTCACCCAGAGCACAGCAACACAGCGGCAGCGCTCACTGTGCATCTACAGACTCGCCAGCACAGCCGTCATGCCCCAGCCCATCCTCATATTCATCCTCAAGCCCCAACTCATCATGCTCCCCATCCCCATCTCCATCCTCATCCTCATCGTCGCGTTCATGCACAATGAGTTCAGTGCCGTCCCAGCCCATTTCATTGGCCACCGCATAGTCGTAGTCATCGCTGCTATCATCATCCCCATTCAAATAGTGCAGTTCAAGGATGTCCTCCTCCCCAGGCTCCATGTCCACCTGCACAGGCTGCGCCCTGCACTCCAGCTGCTCACACACGTGCTGCACACACAGGCACAGGCAGTTTTGCAGGGGTGCGTTGAACTGCGGTGTGCGAGGGAAGTGTGAATTGTGCAGGTGAGGTTGCAGCAACCCGCTGCACGATGCGCTGGTGTATGACAGCTGAACACAACATCCCTGAGCAAGACGTAGACGTAACAGCGGGGACCAACATGCACTGCGCATGCACGCACAGGAACATCCCCGCACAGGAACAACAGCAGGAGGCCCTACCTGTGCGATGGCGATTGATGGCACCACCAGCCGCTCCAAATGAGACATGCGCAGCAGGCTGCTGGGTAGACCCCACAAGGAGGAACAGCGCCCAACATCCAGCACCTGTGTGGCACATGGCACACAGCAGATCAATGCGTCAGCATCAAGCCTCCAACCACTACTATGAACAAACACAGCTTCCAAGTGTTCTGCTGGCTGCAGCATGGCTGTCCTTCACATGCATCCTGGCCTGCTGCAGCGGCGACATGTGGCAGCATCTTGCACCAGTGATGCCAGCTTGCACAGGCTCACCAACAACCCCTGCCATTGGTTCCCCTGCTCACATTGTACAGCTACATCCGCCAACTTACTCACCCGCAGTGTTTGCACAGGCTCACCAACACTCGCTTGTCATTGGGTTTCCTCTTGTCAAACAGTACAGCTACATCCACCAGTTTACTCACCCGCAGTGATTGCAGCCTGCTGATGTCATCAGGCAGCTCCACCAGCACGTTGTCACCCAGCAGCAGCTCCTGCAGCCCGCTGCAGCACAGCACCTCGTCACCTAACCACCGCAACCCACAGCCACTCGCGTCCAGCTGAGTCAGGCCAGTCAAAACTGACAAAGCGCCAGGCAGCACCACCAGCTGCCTATTGTGCGCTAGCACCAGCCGCCGCAGCTGCTGCAGTGCCGCAAGGTCAGGTAGCAGCAGCAGCTGCTGCTGGTGCGGCAGCGGCGGCAGCAGCAGCTGCGGCAGTGCAGCACGTGCAGCTGCTGCTGAGCTAGTACAACAGCCAGCAGCGCTACCCGCAACTGAATGTTCAGCAAGCCCAGGCTGAGCACTGCCGCTGTGCGTGTCAACTGCTGCTGCTGCTGCTGCTGCTGCCGCTGCTGCGCTGTAGTCTGCCCAGAGTCCTGACGGCCCTGCCAGGTTGAGCTCAGTGAGGCTGGTGAGGCTGCTGAAGCTGCTGCTCAGGCTGCGCAGCGACGCTGCAGCTGACAGGTCCAACACCTGCAGCAGCTGCAGCAGCAGCAGCGGTGCAAGCCGCTTTAAATAAGTGTAACCACCACCGTTGCAGGCATAAGCACACAAAGCACCATTACCATGCAGTCTCTCTCATAGGATGCAAGCAAGCGGCAGCTGGGCAAAGCACACAGCGCCTATCACAACTCTGCTTGATGTGATCTGCGCCAGCTTGCTAAGCTTTTTTACTGCTGTGCAGCCAAGCAACGTATGGCGCACCTGCAGCCCGTTAAGCTGGCTGATGCCAGCAGGAAGCTGAGTCAGCAGCTCGTTGTTCTGCAGCACCAGCTTGGTCAAGCCAGTGCAGTGCAGCACAGCAGGTGGCACCTCCAGCATGCCAACACATGACGACAGCTGCAGCGTGTGCAGCGCTGGCAGCTGGGGCAACAGCTGCAGGGCATCACTGATACGGCCAGCGCCGCTGCCTGGCCAGTTATCCTGCAAGGTGCAGTTCTTGAGGTGGAACTCCTGCAGCTGCTGTAGCGGTGCACCCACTGATTGTGCACTGCAGCAGGTTCCTCCACTTGCTGCTGCTGCTGCCGCTGCTGTGCGTTGCTGCTGCAAGGCATCAAGCAGTATGGCGATGCTGGCGGTGACGCTGGGCGCCCCATCCACCTCAAACACCTGTAAAGCCGTGAACGCTGGCAGCGGTGCGGACCACCTGCCGCCCCCACTGCTGCTGCTGCTGCTGCTGCCAGCACCTCCCTGCGCTGCCAGGGGTTGCAGCAGGCCCTCTGCTAGTTGCTGCACCACCTGAGGACACTGCAGCAGCCGTAGCGACTGCAGCTTGTTCAGCAGCCGCGGCTCAACAGCAGCCCAGCAGCTGCCTGCTGCATCCTCGTGGCGGTTAGGAGGCGCAGCAGTGCAGCCAGCAGCCGTACTTGCACTAGCTGCTGGCTCCTTTGGACAGCGCGAAGAGGGCGGCCATGTTGGTAGCTGCTGCTGCTGCTGATGATGATGATGATGATAATGACTAGTATCTTCTGTTGTTTTGCGGTTCAATGCTGCTCCTCTGACAGTCAAGTGCTTGATGTCTGGCAGTTGAGACAGCAGTGGCAGGTCAGCTGCTGGCATGCTGATGCTGTTCAGGCTGCGATTGATAGCTGTGCGCCAGCTGCTGCACACTCCCTTCACATCGACACGCTTGTACGGGATCTGCTGCAAGATGTGACATAGGACCGTGGATGGAAGCTCTTTCCACAGCCTGGTTGCATTCAAGTTCAGAAGACGGGCAGCAGCAACCAGTTATGATGCGTCCCTGGATGAATGTGAGCATGCTATAACGCACATACCGATGAAGGTGAAAATTTCATGCACGAGTCGGGAACTGTTGATGCATCCTGTGGGCAGGGTGCAGATATGGCTTGCCCGCATTTGCTTGCACCGCTGGCACAGCAGCGGCAGTGCATGGATATGCATGCCTGGCTGGAACCCCACCTGGCATCCTTCTCATCGTAGCCATGATCACCATCAGCGGTTAAGCCAGCCATTGCCTCCCCAGAGGTCTTCAAACCGTCCATAGGTGCCACTACGTTAGTTATGCTGCTGCTGCTGTTGGTGGCCGCCTGCGTTCTGCATACGGTATAGCTTATGACAACGTTCTTTACAATACGGCGTAAGCATCTTACTGTGCGCTGGCCCCACCTACCGGCCCAGGTCCGCACTTCCGGTGTAGGTCTTGCGCGCATGTAACCAGTTACTGAAAGCCATGAACGCAGGCGCTGGCGTAAGTCGTTGAAAAGCACTACACCGCATACTGATGTGAGCGATCAGGAACGTATCAGCACGTTCACAACCCTACTTCTTGTCCTCTGCACGTCTTCCGTCGTAGCTGTGCTAGGTGCCTGTTGTAGCAACGCTTCGTTTTGCTATCCGTAGCTGAGTACGGTTTCGAACATGGGGCACGAGCTGCAGACGCCGCTGCTGAGTGAAGGTCCCCCACCTTCTGCTCCTCCCCTTGGCTTCCAGCAGCAGACCAAATATCCACACATACCGCCACCTGGTAAGCAATTACTTTGCAAAATTCCACCCTGTTGTGTAAAATGCCTACTTGCTGGATTCACATGCATGGTGGCCACCCTGAAGATCAGCCTGCTGACTAGGGCTTTGTGCGCAAGCCATCTCATGCATACCAGCACCCCTTGCTGCATGTTTGTGCCATGCGCAGGACTACTGCAGCCACCAGCTGGTTACCCAGGTCCCAGCGTCATGGACGTGCCAGCACCACCGCAGCAGCAGCACATGGCTGGCCCACAGATGATGTTGCTGCACCACCAGATGGCGCCGCCACCTCAATCAGCAATGGACAGCCACACTGTGCATGTACACTTGACAGAAGATCCAACCCTCACACGTATCCAGGCAGCGCCGCGGCTGCACGTATGCCCTGCATGCCATTCAACAGGGCCCACCCTGGTGAGCAGTGGCAGCTGACAGCACCTGAGCGCTTAGTGGCAGCTGCTTGCTTACATGGTATGCTTGCACTGTTTTAATATGCTCTGCTTGGTTTCATGTGTGTGTATGAGTTGCAGAGCGCGACACCACCATGCAATTCAGCAGGAGAACCTGCAACGGCTCAGCACAGACAGCCTGCGCAAGCCAAAATCTTCAGTTGCTGACTTGTGTGCCCTGATGCTGCATGGCATGATTGCAGGTCAAGCGTGAAAGCGGCTGCTGCACCTGGGCCACCGCCTTTGCCATGTGCTGGCTGTGCTGCCCTTTGTTCTGGCTGCCGTTCTGCCTGGACTGTGACAGGTGAGCGTAGCCGGTAGCATGCCTGCAGGCAGATGTACCTGACTGTGCTTTGCAGGCGTGCAGGCTTCAGCGTATGATATGAACACATGGCTGTAGTCGTTGCACCTGCAGTCGTGCTGCTCGTGTCTGTGTCCGTCACCTGCTGAACGTCTGTTTCCCTTCATCTGGCCGACTGGTGCCTGCAGAGACCTGGTGCACCGCTGTGGAGTGTGTGGAACAGAAGTGGCTCGCGTGAAGCCCTGGAACTGAAGCCCTAGAACTGAACTCTGAGCCTGATCGGCGCGCCAGGGCTGCACTGCTGCGTTCAGCTGCTGGCTCCCAGCTGCTCGTCACAACCGACAGACATGGCCGCCGCAGCAGCAGCAGCTGCAGCAGCAGGGAGCAGTATCAACTCAGCGCAGGGAATGTGCGGCCGTTGATAGTGCTAGAGGTGAAGATCTGGTCACCGCCTTCGGAGGGGCTGTGGGCTTCTGGAGCAGTAGCAGTGCAGCGCTAGAGTCATGCTCTTGCATTCTGGCACCTGCAGTGTGTGAGCATTGCTGCTGGCTGCACAGCAGGTCATGCCAGCCACTCCGCGCAAGCATGCAGCTGCCAACCTTGACTTTGTTGGCATTTGATGAGTACTGTGCCTGGCCAGTCAGGCGAGCTCCAGTGCAGTAGAGCACTGCGGCAGCACCGTACTGCTGAGCACTCTGCATAGTGGACACCTTGGCGAATGACGGCTGCTTGCAACTGCACCGTGCATTCAAGGCTCATGCATTCTGTTTGTGACCCATGTTGTCATCTCTGGCATTGCAATTTAAGTGCTCCGCACACAGCGCCAGCAGCACTGCCAAGCGCCAGGTGGCGCTGTCTTCATTGCAACCGCACATGCCATGTGATCATGCTGGCTGCACTGTGCGTCTTTGGATAAAAAGTGGACCTGATGGTGCTCCCACCACCAGCTGCTATGTACATTATGGATAATGTGAAGCATGTTTGTTGTGGCGTTCAGCAGCTATGAACTGCAACCCGTGAGTGCAGCGTATTCGGCGCTGGTCAGGCTTATACAAGTTTCAAGTGTCTGTAGCCAAAGGGAGCCCGGTGTTCCCTGTACCGTGAGCACATTGTTGCACCGCAGCAGATTCTGAGGCTATGGCTGACACAGCAGCAGTTCAAAGGATGCGTCACTGCATGCTTGTCATTCTTGTGCCAAATGTCGCGGATCCTTGCTGCTGCCAAAAGCAGGGCAGCTTCAGGCCCTTGACCTCACTCGGGCTTAGCAGCTTCGTGATTGTGGCCTAAGTGCAGCTGCAGTGCTGCAGGGATGTTTTGAAACAGAACTTTCATTTGCATGCGCAGGGAAGGGTGACAACTAGATGTGGCATGACCAGAGTTTGTCGAATGTTGGACGCATGCCCACAGCACGTGCGGATTGTAGTCAGCGCGGCCTGGTGCTTGGCCTGTGTTGGCTGACGCCTTTTGGGACGCCTTGCTCGTCTTGCTGGCAGCTGATGCCTGCTTTTGGGAGTTGGGATCTGATGCGACAAGCATAACCATGGCTCAGGTTCAGGGTAGGGGTGATGGTCAGGCTTGACTGTTGGCTCTCAGATCCGCCGAGTCAAGTATGCCAGGGACATCAGGGGTCTTAAATCTGTATTGTTTGATACTACTGTTCATCTCCACCACGTGGATCGCCTCAAAAGCACAGGAACCCCGCTCAGTTCCACTGACGCAGCGCTCTCCGTGTAGCACCTTCACATTGCCTGTAACCTGCGATTGAATCATATCGTTATGATTGGCTAAAATCCATGGCGTTCCCGGGAACGTCGGTATTCAGAGCTGTGCTGACCTGGAACAGTAGCTGTTGAACGTCTGCCTTGGACAGCGATCAAGGCTGCTTCGTAGCCTGAAGCTGTAGTCAGAGACTTCTGTAGTCGAACTATAACGGCAGGGCAGCCATGCGGGCTTCGGTTGTGGTGCTGTCTATGTGCATGCTCTTCACAGGGACCATCAACACCATTGCCACCAAGTACCAGGTCAGGGCAACATGCAGATGCTCCACAGTCCATTCTCTAAATACGCCCATACATACCTGAGCCAGAGCCTGCGCGGCACTGCGCACCAATCATGCAGCAGGAGAAGTGCAGTTCATCCGGGATGAACTCTGCCCTGTGTACTTCATGCCACCCCTACAAGAACCTCAAACAAAGCAGCGGCACCAGCACCTACTTATGTCGTCCTCATAGGCATGCTTGGGTTTGTTTTGGCGCCGCGCAGGACATCACTGTTGTTGACAGGCTGCCTGATGGCAGCCCGCTCACCTTCAAGCACCCTGCGGTGCAGAGCTTCTGCATGTTCTTTGGCGAGAGCCTCTGCCTCATCCCCTACTTCTACATGCGCTGGCGCAAGCGCAAGGCCAAGCGCAGAAACCCTGCCTACGTGCCCATGGACCCAGGTGATGCACAGCGCGGGTGCATGTGATAACCCAGCTGCATTGCACAGCCAGCATGCACTGGGCAGCAGTTGTGCTTAGGGACGACAAAATATCAATCACCTTGCTCTGACGTGTTAATGCTTGTTGCTGTTGTTGTCGCGCCAACAGATGAGAAGCGTTCCCGCCGCATCGGGCGCATCCTGGCCTTTGCCGTGCCAACGCTGTGTGACGCAACAGGCACCACACTAATGAACGTGGGGCTCATCTACACGTGAGTGATGCATGGCGCTGCTGATGACATACACCAGCAGCGGCAGCAGTGCACCAGCAGCCGTAGCCGTGGCAGCGTGAGACCAGCAAGCGGTTGCAAGTGACATGGATGTACTGCCATGCCAACGCATGTGTTGCAACAGGGTCGAGACAACCGTGCAGGGCTGGTTGCTACTTCACCTTCCTTTTGTTCTGTTGATCTGTTGAGTTTATTCATGGAAACTGGATTCGCCATGCTGCTATCCTGTTACTATTGCAGCTACGCCTCCACCTACCAGATGCTGCGTGGCACGCTAGTGCTGTTTGCGGGCACTTTTACCATCCTCATCTTGCGGAGGCAGCTCTTCATCCACAACTGGCTGGGCATGGTGCTCATCACAGCAGGCGCAGCGCTGGTTGGCGCCTCCTCGGTCATCTACCAGGACGCGCCAGGAGCGCACAACAACACACTGCTCGCAGGGCCAGCAGGGGGCGTGGGACTAGCAGCGTATGGGGCGCTGGAGGAGAACAGGACAGCAAGTTCGGCACTGGGATGGGGTGCCAGCACAGGCAGCAGCTTGCATTACAGCGCAGGCATCAGCAGGGTGGCGAGCAGGGGGTTGCTAGGCTGGGGGCAGGCAGATGGGCTGCCCACTGCAGGCGGCTTACCGCATGCTGCTGCTGCTGCTAGTGGTGTGCCAGCTCGTAGCTGGCTGGGAGGGTTTGCAGGTGTTTTGGGGCTGGGTGAGAGCAGCGGGGCTGGTGTGGCTGCTGCGCCGCTGTTTGGAGACATGCTGGTGGTGGCTGCGCAGATGTTCACGGCGCTGCAGTTCATCATGGAGGAGAAGTTCCTGGTGAAGTACAAGGTGGGAGAGATGTTATAACTGATGCACTTGGTGAGCTTCCGGCGTGCTTGTCAAGTACTGCTTTGGTGTGTTGTGTCTTGTAAACCATCAGTCTATAGACTAGCTTGTTGGTGAACAATGACAATGTCTTGATGATTTCACAGAAATGCTGTTACCCACCAAGCACTGCAAGTTGCTGGCTGACCACATAGGCTGCAGCAGCTGCATCCAAGCTCAGCCATCCTGCGCATTTTCTGTCGCCTGTCCTACATTCCTGCAGGTGCCTGCGCTGCTGGCAGTTGGCCTTGAGGGCTGCTGGGGGCTGCTGCTGTGCTGTTTTGTGCTGCCGCTGACCACCTTGGTCAAGGGCAGTGACGGCTTCCCCCTGGATGATGCAGTGGCTGCTGCACGCTCCATATTCAGCAACAGGGAGCTGGGGGTGGCTGTGTACAGCAGCATACTGTCAATCGCCTTCTTCAACTTCTTTGGGGTCTCAGGTAAGCAGAAGAAGTCACTAGGACAGGAATGCCGCTGCCCTGATGTTTTGCACGTGAAAGTCACGGCAGCTGCAGGCACGCGTGTAGTCCTAGACGATTGGTCATGCCTGCTTCACAGCACCATGCCTCACCCCGCGTTGCTACCTGGGGTCCACCGTTATGC
Source organism: Tetradesmus lagerheimii (assembly GCA_902809745.2). NCBI lineage: Eukaryota > Viridiplantae > Chlorophyta > Chlorophyceae > Sphaeropleales > Scenedesmaceae > Tetradesmus > Tetradesmus lagerheimii. The sequence continues at coordinate 260,809 of CADDIJ020002479.1, read as the reverse complement.
TGGCTCAGCTGTTGCTGCTGTCCTTCTTGCCTACCAACGCTTGTTATGTGCAGTGACCAAGTCGCTGAGTGGCGCTTCGCGCGCCACTATCGATGCCTGCCGCACGCTGTTCATCTGGCTGTACGCGCTGCACGCGGGCTGGGAGAGCTTCCACCTGCTGCAGGTGGTGGGCTTCATGGTGCTCATCAGCGGCACCTCACTCTACAACGAGATACTCAAGAGCTGCCTGCCAGGTAGGAGCATAACAGCAGCAGCAGCAAAAGCAGCAGCAGCAGCAGCAGCAAAAGCAGCAGCAGCAGCAGCAGCGAGCGCAGCAAGCGTAGCAGCAAATATCGGAAGACCAAGTAGGTTAGGGAGTATGTGTGCCACAACGGGCAGCTGTCTTGCGGTGCTTGAATCCCGTGGTTAATTTCAGCTCAGATGAGGCGGACTGCAGAGCAGAGTGTCGCCTGCATGTTGTTGTTGCAGCATGGTGATCGCTATGTAGACTTGTGTATCGCAGTGCTGCCCTCCTCACTTGTGGCATGGGTGAATCAGCTAGTAATGTATTTCTCACACTCTCTGTCTGCACCTGCAGGCACCACATTGGTGACGGAGCACGAGCAGCCACCGCAGCAGCGCAGCCGCCGCACGCGCCAAAGTGCGCCAGGCGCATTGACAGCAGCAGCAGCAGCAGATGGCCCGGAGCTCTCAGTGCCCCTGCTATCACCCGCAGCTGGCAGCAGCGCAGCAGCAGCAGCTGCTGGGGGCAGCAGACGAGCCGGCGCACCTGTGCCCCTCAGGCGCCCTGCTCCCGCGCACGAGCGCGTGTATGATGCAGCGCAGTCTGCAACCGGCAGTGGCAGCTGGGTGTACACCATGGCCCGTAGCATGCGGCTGGGTATACATGCGCTGTCGCCGCAGTCGCTGGCTGCCATTGGGGGTGGCTTGGCTGGGGGTGACGATGAAGAGTCGGGGGGCGAGAGTGATGTGGGCAGTTACATGTCATCAGCAACACCTGGGGCAGGCTTGCTGGCTGCTAGCTTAGGTGGTGGTGGTGACAGCAGCTTACGCGGTCCAGCTGCGTCTGGTGCTGCTGGTGGTGCTTCGGGCCTTGCAGGACTCAGTCCTGTGCAGGCAAGCGAGCGCGGCAGGGTCGTGATAGGGTTTGGCACACCTAACGGCAGCAGGGGTGCAGGGCGGCTGTCGCCGCTTGCGCCGCCGCAGCAGCCGCAGCAGGGTGGGCTATCAGCCAGCCTGCGGACGCCTGCAGGAGCAGCTGCAGGTGCGGCTGCAGATGCCGCAGGGGCAGCAGGAGCAGCGGCAGCTGGTGCAGGTGGCGTCAGGCGCAGCAGCTCCACTGGTGGGCTAGCGCGCAGCTCGTCGTTTGGCAGCGTTCCTAGGCCGCAGCAGCCCAGGACTAGCAGAGATGGCCGGCCGCCACCTGCACAGTGAGGGTACGCTAATGCTGCTGGGCATGACTGAGCTGGAGCCACCACACGTAGTTTCAGCTACAGCAATAGGGTTATTTTGCATCCTTACCTACATGAGGATGTATCCGAAGTCTTTGTGCACAGCTTTGCTTTGTGTATGTATGACTGCATATGGGACATACCAACAGATGCGGTATGCTTGCACAGCAGGGCCTACAGCAGGCCGCTGGTGCTGTGTCAAGCAGGTGACCTGCCGCAGGTCATGTTTCTTCGCTTGATCGACTTTGAGGCAGCTAAGTTCGCATATGAACTCTTGCTTCATAACAAAACCGCTTTGCAGGCTGTCCTGTCCAAAAGCTTACCAGATGCATATGGACTGCCTGGCGCCAGGTCAGCATCACCTGGCCCAGGTTGAGAGTCTTAAGTGTACTGCAGCTGTGTTGAATGTACCAACAGGTCAGGCATTGTAGGCTGGTAACTCAACGATTTGACAGCCATATCTGGGGCTTGGCAGGTGCCTTTGTGGCCTGGCTTATCACGCAACCCTGGCCCCTGGTAACGCCACCCCCTGACATTTTGTCATCACGACCTGATCAAACCAGCCAATGCTTGAAGCAGACATTGCATTTGTTTGGTTTCTGTGGTTCAAGGCTGCCGCTATCGTGAGAAGATGGGACAGTGTCGGTGCCTCTGACGAGGACAGCAATAGGGCTGTGGTCGCGAATTGTCGCGTCATACCTGCGCAGGGTAGCTTCTCTTGTTCTTGGATTTATACACACAAAGTAATGCGACTGTGCTCCTGAGCAGTTATGCATCCGGGGCTCTGATGCTGCACATCAGAGTCTGCCTGTGCAGTTCAGACAACCAACTTTGCCAGTGCCATATACGCAAGTTAGCAGCTACCAAATGATGAGGGAGGGCGAAAAGGCGTTCTCCCGTGCCAGGAGTGAGGATCAGATATCCTTCCAGCACACACAGTTGGGAGTGTACCTGGCAGGAGCGTTTGGGCTTGTGTATCTCTGGTCATCATCTGCACAGGTTATTTGCCAGCAACTGCTTTGTATATTACTTCTGTAAGCGATTTGATCTGTCCAATGCTAGGCATTACAGTCCCCATCACATGCAGCTGAATGTTTCCACCAGAAGCATGGAATCTGGGCACATGAGACAGAATCTGGTGGTGCAGCAGCTGCTGAGGAAGCCAGCATAACACGACATTGCAACCAGAAGCAGCAGCTACCCTTAGCAGAGCCTGCCTGGTAGCAGCCTTTCCCCCCATGCAGACCAGCCAACATGCATGCATGCAGGATATGTGCATGGTTAGGCACCCCCAGCACGCCTGTGCAGCAGCAGGAGAAGCATCGTTGCCAAAGCAATAATCTGCACCAGAGTGTGCAGTTGAAGAACAGAACGCAGAGCAGCGCATGCACAAGTCGCAGCAGATCTGCTAGTCTGCTATCAACATGTGACCTGGCGAGGTTGGCTGCAGGCTAGCACACGCTTCTACCTGCCAGCCCCATGCACACTGCTGGCAATCCCGCTTGCGCCTGTTGCATCCCAGATTCACTACGGTGTTCCCCATTTGATTGCTTGGCCGGTCCTTTGCAGGGGATTGTTGACAAGTACCATTTCAGCAAGAAGTGGTTCTACCTGTATGGTGAGATGCACTCTGGCAGCACCAGCAGCAGCAGCGCTTGCGCAACGTCGCATATCGCTCAGTTCTTGCACTTCGGCAAAACAGCAGCAGTAAGAGCAGGCTGGCTTGCGTGCGCAGTGTTAGCAGTGGCAGCCTGTCACCTGCCCGTACGTGTGTGCCGCCGCTGCAGGTGCACTATGCTGCTTCGCGTACCTGTACATGCGCCCCTTTGTGCGCAGGGGCCTCGGCTCAGCACACAGGTACGGCGGTACTGCTGATGCCAGTTGATATAAACATAGGACTTCTGTACTTCTCAGGCTCTACAACAGCTTTTGACCAGAACTGCTTGCATCATCCATCTCGACTTTCCTCAGCGGAAAGATGCGCTCGCAGCAGCGTTCTGTGCTATCTGTGCGCTGGAGGATGGCATAGCACAATCAGAGGACTACACACCTGAACCCTTGGCCTTTGCCAGTAGCAGAGCAGCAGCAGTGCAGCGTGAATTGGCGCTGTACTGGCAGTGTGGGGCGCCCTGCCTTTGCGCCTGCTCTGCCGTAACACCTGCTGCTGTGCTGCCGTGCCGCGCAGGGGTTACCTCAACTTCTACTCGCTGTACATTGTGTGGCTGTGCTCGGCGCTGTTCTGCCACCTGCCGTCGCTGCAAGCGCTGGGCATCGACCTGAAAGCTGACGTGTCGCTGGCGCTGAGCATTGCAGCCAGCAGCCTGTTGGTGCTGGGCGTGCTGCACGGCCTGCAGCTGCTGCTGATACACGCCAAACTGCTGGCACCTGCTCCAGGTACGGCAACGTGTTGCTGCTAGCACAGCAGCTGAGATGATGCAAGTCATGCTGTCCTCATAGTGTGTGTCACGTGCAAGCTACGCAGTGCCGGGTGTTGCAAGTGTGTTAGTTGGTTGCTTTGCTACAGCTCACCAGTCTCATCACATGCCAAGCACTTGTCTTTTGGCCCGCAGGTGCTACTCGGCAGGCTGTGTGGAGCTGCATCATCCTCAACAGCATCACGTTGGCAGCAGCATGCAGCACCTACTTCCAGCTGTGCGGCAATGGCAGTGTGGGCAGCCAAGGTTTGTCAGCAGGCTCCGCAGGCTTCCTGCAAGAGGCAGTGTGCATGCGCTACTTGGCGCCTATACCCACAACAGAGTACCCAAAGTTTTCGGGCTGGATGCTGTACGCTGAACGCAACAGCTCAGCAGTGCAGTTTGACGCTGCTAGTGCAGCAAATATGACTGGCAGCTGTAGCAGCACCCTGCCAGCTGCAGTCCCCGCAGCTAGCAGTGCACCAGGCAACGTCAGCAGCACCAGCAGCAAGCGGAAGCGCAGCAGCGGCAATGCCTCATCAGAGGACAGCGGTTCTGCCGCTGCTCCGCTGCTGGTGAATACGAGTGCATTGGCGACGTTGGTGCACCCGCTGCCTACTGTTCAGCCTGATGATGGTGGTACTGTGATGAGCCCTGTGTTCACCATGTGGTGCACACTCATGGCGCTCTACATAAGTGAGTGGCTCTGGTTTGCCTGGAGGCTTTTCAACACTGCACGCGGCACAGCTTGCTCCTGATCTACGGTTGGACGAAATGTGCAGCAGCATGTTTACAAGCTGCTCATTGCGCAGTCGCTTGTTTTCACATGGCAGATGATGCAGCATGCTTCCTTTGCTGGTGCACTTTAAATGTTATCTGTTCTCTTGTCGTGCATGCTGACTGCTGCAACCGCCTGCTTGTGGTGTTGCCTCGCGCCCGTGTGCAGTCAACATCATTGCGGACCACGCCGCAGCTCATGAGATGTCAGCGGACCACATCTCGGAGTTGCGTCGTGATGTGGTGCCGGACCATGACCTGGCGCTGCTGGCAGCACTCAGCGCTGCTGCAGGAGCATCGCTGCGGTGCGTCACAGCTGCCTGGTGCATACCACACCTGACAGTGATGTGTAGTGTAATAGCGTCACAGCTGCCTTGCTGCCTGGTGCATACCACACCTGTTGTGTAGTGCAATAGCTGCTCTCAGCTTGCTGCAGGAGCATCGCTGTGCTGCAAGTAAACCAGGCTGCTGCAGCTGCCTGGTGCACATGCATAGTGCATGGCCATGACACCGTGTGCATGTGAGTAGCTGGTCTGTAGTCTGGTATGTTTCATGGTTCATTGCCATCCAGATCATGCTGCGACGGCCCAGTGGCAACTGCAGCTCCATGGTATGTCGCTGGTTTGCTATGCCTGCACTATAAACAACAATGATGATTGAATGATGGTGTGCTATGCCTGCAGGCACGGCGCCCACCAGCTGGCAGCAGCGCACCAGCAGCGCCACCAGCAGCAGCGCGAGCAGCAGGCGCGCTGCGCAAGCATCGGCGGCTGGGAGGGGGCCAGCAAGGAGCGCGGACGGCAGGCTGGACGCCACGGCAAGTCTGGCCTGGGCGCAGCCAAGCGCAGCAAGAGCCTTGAGGTGCGGCTGCAGCTGTGTGTGTGCTGCTTCCTGGTGTAACTCGAACTGTACGTCACAAACAGCTGTAGCCAGCTGCAATATATATTGCTTTTCAAATTGCTGGCTTGAGGGCAACCAACCGCAGCAAGAGCCTGGAGGTCAGTGAGGCTGCAGCGCAGCAGCTCGCCTAGCCCCTTCCTGCAGTCTTGCTGTGGCGTCCCCTGTTTATTGCTGCTGTACCGGTTGTTGTGACAGGCAGCAGGAAGAAACGCCTCTTCAAGTCGTTGCGCCCATCTTGCATGCACCATCTGCCATACTTCGTTCCATGCTGCTGCTGCTGCTGCTGCTGCTGCGGTGCTGCTTCAGATGTCGCGTGCTGGCGAGCCATGGTCGCCGCGCCACATGGTTGAGCGCACCATGGTCAACTTATTAGAGACCACCAGCAGCTTCAGCTTCAAGGCAGCAGCACTGCTGGAGGGCATAGACAGCAAGGGCTTCCCCAGCTGGCAGCAGCTGCAGAACCAGGGCTTGGGCAAGCTGCAGAGAAACCTCGGACGCAGCTTTGGCGGCAGGGAATACCCGCAGCAGCAGCAGCAGGAGAAGCGCCGGCAGCAGCAGAGTTCTATTGGTGGTGCAGGTATCGGGAAAGCTGGTGGCAGCCGCGGCAGCAGTAGCAGCTATCGGCGCAGCATGGACCAGCAGCAACAGCAGCAGCAGCAGCAGTTGCCAGAGGTCCATCGCGGCACAATCAAGCACACGCGTAGTAAGAGCCTGAGCAGTATTCAGTCAGGTAGTGTGTCCAACATGGATGAGGACGATTACCAAGACGTGCGTGACAGGCAGAGTGTAGGTCCAACAGAGTACACAACATCTAGTAAACAGCAGCAGCAGCAGCGAGGTCCGGAGTCTGTAGGTGGTGGTGGCAGCAGTAGCTCGCTACACAGCTTAGGAGGAGGAGGGGTTACAGGCAGGTTAGGAGGCAGCGGCAGAGGATCACAGCCAGATCTGACCAGCCCCTTTGCAGCGCAGGCGCAGCAGCGACCGGGGTTTGGGGGTTTTGGGTCCGTAGTAAGCCTGTACTCGCCAACTTGGGAGAACCAAGGTTCAACAGATCACTTGCAGGAGTTGGAGGAGTTGCTGGCAGATGGAGACTCACCAGCAGCAGCTGCTGCTGTGGAGGCTGCAGCAGCAGCTGCTGCTGCTGGTGACTCGCCTGCTGCTGCAGCTGCAGCAGCAGCTGCGGCCGCCAGGCGTATAGGCAAGAGCAGCAGTGGCGGCGGCGCAGGTAACAGCAGTGGCGGGGGTGGAGTAGCCAGCAGTGGTGGTGGCGGCGGTGCTGCTGCTAAGGCTGGAGCAAAGGCGCAGCCGCAGTCGTTACTCAAGCAGGCAATTGGTGTTGGCAGGTCTCTAGGGGGCTTTGAACACTCGCTCGCCGCCCTCCCTTCTGCAAACCACCATATAGCTAGAACGTCAGATGCCACAACAGCAACCAGCACTGCCGACGAAGACGGCAGCTCTCCCACTGAGGTTGCTGGCGCTGGCGCTGGCGCTTTGGAGGTTCAACACGGCCGCGGTGGCGGCAAGGGCTTGATTCACGGTTCAGGGTCTAGTGCAGAGGGTCCTATGCCGCCGTTCCTGGACATGGTGCGGTGGTACAGTGGCACGTCTGCTGACCTGTTCAAGACGATGTTTGACCTGATGATCAGCGTGAAGCTGTTTCTGGGCAGGTTTGACATGCGCACCATGCAGGTGAGCACGGTGGGGATGCTGCTGCTTGAATTTTGCAATCAGATTACAGATGCTGTGGGTGCATGTGTGAGCTAGGAGTAAAGTGCTGCAGGCTGCGAATAGTCCAGGAGCCGCATGTTACAGCTACAGTCCCACACAGGTTGGAGCTGGGGAATTATACCTCGTCATTGGAGTGCCGCATTCAGTAAGGCAGTTGTGCTTTCTGCTCATGGGTGTCTGGTGATTGCTGCCGCTGCTGCTGCTGCTGCTGCTGGCAGGCGGCCACTGCCGCGTCCATGGCTGACAGCTTCAACGACACGCCAGCAGAGGGGGACGGCTTCACCTACGAGCACTTTGGAAGCAAGCAGGTGCGGCCAGTACGGCCCAGCAGTCGACAACTCCTCATACTTGCAGCACACAGTGCGCCAGGGGGCTGCTGTGTACCGCCTGTCCTGTACGTACACCTGTCCTGTACGCACCATCTGATGAAACAAACGGGAATTGATAAGTGCGATGCACTTCTGATGCTTGTCATGCGCACAACCGCCACCTGCTGCCCTGCAGGAGCTGTGGTTTGACTTCATCGCAGACACAGGCGACGGCGGCAACCCTACGTACACGGTGGCGCGCGCACTCGCAGCACCCAGCCTCACCGTGCCAGCAAACGAAGCCGTCACAAGCAGCAGCAGCCATCAGCAGCAGCAGCAGCAGGGTTCCCTGCAGCTGCCGCGTGGTGAGGTGCTGCTGATAGGGGGTGACCTGGCATACCCCAACCCCAGCAGGGAGACGTATGAGACGCGGCTGTTTGTGCCTTTCCAGGAGGCCATGCCGCCGCCACCGCACTACCACCCAGGTGCGCTGACTGTGCTGTGTCTCTTGGTGCGCATGCTGCTGCTTGAAGTGCTATCAAATGTGTGCATGAGGGTGGTACACACCCTGGCCCCTACTTGTCAGCTGCCAGGGTAGTAGGGCCCGCCTCAGTTGCAACGCCTGTGACTGCCGCCACACAGCACACATGGGACCTGTTTCGTACATGGGCGAGGTCCTCTTGCCCGGACAGTTCTCTGAATCCCACTCCAGCACTCACACCTGCATGTTGCATTGTGTTGTACTCTGCCTCACCTGCCTGCTTTACCTGCCTGCCGCTCCTGCTGCTGCAAGCCGCCTGGTGGTGCACATGTTGAACACCCGAACTGTTTTCCGATTTCTACTCCAGCACTCACACCCGCATGTTGCATTGTACTCTGCCGCACCTGCCTGCTGCACCTGCTGCTGCAGGCCGCCAGGTGGTGCACAAGCCTGACCTGTGTTGAATGTGCAGTGTGTCATCCATCTTGCCCAACCTGTTCGCCAAAACCTACTCCAGCACTCCGAGTGGAGGCTCCAGCACTCACTCTTGCATGTTGCATCCGATGCATTGGAATTGTATGCCAATTTGAAGCCTGCCTGCCGCACCTGTTGCTGCAGGCCGCCTGGTGGTGCACAAGCCTGACCTGCCTCCGTCATTTGGCGTGCAGGAGGGCCTGGCGGCAGGCTGCCCTGCAGGCCTCAGCCCACGATCCAGCCGATACGCGTCAGTGGCTGCGCTGCGCGCCTACCCTGGGCCCAACGTGTTCGCCATCCCAGGCAACCAGTGAGTGGCCAGGACACGTGATTGGTGCTGGTGGAATGGAGTGCTATGTCAGCAACAAGCGTCTTTAAATATGTGCAAGCTGCGTGCCTAACGTCGAGTTGGCGTGGGGGTGGCAGAAGTGCAGGGAATGCAGCTGCAGATGCTGCTGCTGCTTTGTTGATGCCTCAGATTGTGGTGGACTGCCTGTTTGCGACTAGGCATTACTGCTGATGCATGCTGCAGTGATACGTCCATTGCTGGTCGTTGCTCTGCTATTGCTGTGCTGCGTCTGCGCGCTGCAGTGACTGGATTGATGGGCTTGAGACGTTCATCAAGCAGATCATGCACAAGGGGTGGCGGGGGGGATGGCTCATGCCTCAGGTGAGCACGGCACATCAGCAGCATGGGGCTGCGATGTTCAAACATTTGTCCCTACGTGTATGGAACGCTGCTGCCTTTGGTTGTGGCTGGTGCATGATACTGCAGTGTCCAGCTGGTTTTACAACACGTAGAAATTGCAGCAGCAGCATCCTATCTTGTCGTGCATGCCTATCATCTGGTGCCTCGTTCGTGGCTAGGGCGTGCTACAGAGCCTGCTGCTGCAGCACCATCGCAGCCACCGTCCAGTGCGCCTGCTGCTGCTGGCCTCCCATCCCTCCCTTGCAGGAGAAGAGCTACTTTGCGCTGCGGCTGCCAGCCGGGTGGTGGGTGTTTGGCCTGGACCTGGCGCTGGTGGGAGACATTGACATGTGCCAGTACAGGTGCGCTTGATTGCTGTGTATGGCCAGCCAGTAAGATTTTGCCCCCCTTGTCACCAACAAAGATAGTGCAGGTGCGCGGCAGCGCAGAGCGTTCAGCAGACAGGATGCCAAGCATCACTTAGCATGTACAAGGGGCTGCGTGTGCTGTCTTTGTTGCTGTGTGTGTGCTGCAAGCTTAGAAAGGGTCTGCAGCAGCTTGTGCAGCGCTGACTGCGCTAAACTGCTGCCGTAACTGATGTGCTGGCCCCGTGGCATGGCCACTACGCGCGTCTTGCATATTCGTGATGCCCTGTGCGCTGTGCCATTACTCCTGTGTCCTGTGCTGCACTGCCGCCTACGCACACAGGTACTTTGCCAATGTTGTTGAGCGTCGCGTGGACCCCCGCGACAACGTGATCATCATCACGCACGAGCCGACCTGGCTGCTGGAGTGGTTCTGGGCCAGCAGCAGCAGCAGCAACCTGCGGCAGCTGGTGCGCGGGCACCTGCGTGGCAGGGCCAGGGTGCACCTCGCAGGAGACCTGCACTTCTATATGCGGCACAGCTACACACACCAGCAGCAGCAGCAGCAAGCTGGAGTTGCTGGTACTGCAGCAGCAGCAACAGCAGAAGAGGAGGTGGTGCAGACGTCAGGGCCAGCAGCAGCAGCGGCAGCAGCAGGAGCTGGTGAAGCTGTCATGGCTGCAGCTGCAGACAAGGTCACAGCAGCAGATGACATGCTAGCCACCTCAGCGTTTTACCAGAGCACTGCAGGCGCTGCTCCTGCTGGCGCGGTTAGCAGCTCACACTGTGCAGCTGGCACAGGGGTGGCGGCAGAGGGCTCCGGCAACCGCAGGCTAAGCACAGACAGCAGCAGCTCTTCGGGTGTTGACAGCTGTGCCACACCTGGCGTTGCAACCTCGCCTCTGCCCACCTATATGTCTTTGGACGAAGGGGTGTCCAGGTCCCCAGCGCCTGCCCCAACAGCAGCAGCAGCAGCAGCGGGGGGAGGCAGGCATGGTCCCAGCAACAGCAGGTTATCGTCAGAGACCGATGATGCATCGTCGCCAGTTGTGATTGCGCGCAGGACGCTGCCCCGGCTCAACATAGCGCTGCCTGTGTCACGTGGCCACTCTGGAGAGCTGGCGCACGCACCAGCAGAAGCCGGCAACAACGTCAAGGCGGCGGCAGCTGCTGCGCTGGCAGCAGGCAAAGCAGCAGCAACTGCGGGCGCAAGCCATCTGCAGCAGCAGCAGCACCAGCGGGGCGTTGTGCAGCAGAGCCTGTTGGACCCGGAGCACCTGATTGTGCAGGGGTTGGGCGGTGCCTTCCTGCACCCCACGCACGTGTTCAGCTACAGCAGGTTTGCCTGCCTTGAGGATGAGGCAGCAGCAGCGACAGCAGCCACGTACAGCACAGGAGCTGCGGGGGGAGTCAGGAGGTGAGCGGGAGCATGCTGTTGGGCCACACAGAAGGATGAAAGGAATCCACTCGCAGTAGCATATGCTTTGACGTTGTGTGTGTTTGAGTGTGATGATGGAGATGGCAGCTTTTAACTCTGTTGTCTACAAAGCACAATCAGCACTGTCCGCTGCACCACTGACAACAGTGTCAGCTGCACACCTGTCTGTACACGGCCCGTCACCAAACATGGTATGCATTGTTGTAGGGCTGACGCCGCACTGCCTGTTTGCTCATCATGTTCCACTCTCACAGGATGGGCTCTGGGCCCCTCTCTGGCAGCAGCAGCAACAGCTCCCTGACAGCAGCAGCAGTAGCGGCACAGCCAGGGCTAGGCAGGCCCCACAGGCCAGGCCTCACCGGTGCTGCAGCAGGCAGCAGCAGCAGCAACGGCTATGCGGCAGGTGCTGGCGGCTACAGGCAGCACCCTGCTGCTTATGGTGGTGCGTGGGAGCCTGAAATGCTGTCGTGGCACTGCCCGATGAGCCCTAGCGGCATGTCAGACACGTGGGACCTGCCACTGCAATGGTCAGGCACTGCAGCAGGCACTAGTGCATCCGGTGATCATGCAGCACCAACAGCAGCAGCAGCGACAGCAGCAGGAGCAGGAGTGGCTGGCCATTCAGCAGGGGCTGTGCCACACCAGCAGGGTGCAGGCAGTGCAGGCAGCAGCAGCGTTGGTGGTGGTGGTGTGTACAAGTGCTCTGCGCTGTTTCCTCCTGCCGACAAGTCGCTGAAGCTGGGTAGGAAGAACTTGCACCTCTTCAGGTGAGACCGCCAGCAGCTCTACTTTGTGTTGTGTCGCTGCATGCATCCCTAGGGCGCAGCAGCAGCAGCAGCAGCAGGACCACTGTTACGGTGCGCGGGTCCTTTCCCCCCGCAAGTATCTGGCTGTTGTTCTTGGGGTAGTCAGACTTCAGCAGAAACCAGACCAACAGGCCCAGCAATAATCGTTGTTTATGGCTGCATGAGGCTCACTGCGCTGCTGTGCATGTCCACCGCAGGTTCAAGAACTCGCGATTTGACGTGATTGGCGGCGCCATCTACTTCCTGAGCATCGTGTCAGTGCTGCCGCGCTGCAGTGCTGGCCTGGCCCTGCTCAGTGCCAGCAGCGTGGCAGACTTCATAGCCATCTTCCTGCGTGAATTCGCAGCCTGCTGGTACGACATCCTGATGCACAGCTACACGTCCCTTGCAGTGACGCTGCTGTTCTTCCTTATTACGTTTGGCTTTGCTAAGGGTGGGGGGGTGGGCGCTGTGTCAGGCGAGCGGCAGCAGCTGCAGCAGCAGCAGAAGCGGGCGCTTGCCAACGCGCAGCGGGGCAGCAAAGGGCAGAGGCCTCCGCACTCTGGCACTGCTAGTGGCAGTGGCAGAACTGGCCATACAGCAGCAGCAGCAGCCTCAGGTCCCGGTGCTAGCCGTCCAGCTGGTGCCGCAGGCAAGCGGCGCTCTCCTGTGGTTGGGCCGCTTGTGAAGCTGCGCACGGGTGGCAGCAGCACGCAGATGCTGGTGGCTGCGCTGCATGCGGGGGCCCACCTGAGCCTGGCTGTGGTGCTGCTGCTGCTGCTGGAGCTGGGGGTGGAGGTGTGCATCAAGTGAGTGGGGGACGGGGCAGGGGCTGGGTGCTGCAGACGGTCTTGGGTGTGATTGGTGCATGCAGATTGTGCGCGGTGCGTGCCATCAACGGATTTTATGAACAGGTCAGCACCTAATGTGCATCCGTGCAGGTCGTGTTTGATGCTGCTCTGTGCATGCCTGTGCTCCGATCACGTGTTCCTCGCCATTGCCAGTTCGACGCTCACTTTGCTTTTGCTTGCTGTGGCGCTGTGTTCCTGTGTGCAGGTACGAGCAGTTGGGCAATGACGGGCTGCACAGCATGTACCGCTGGTTTGAGGCGTACCAGGAGGCGCACTTCCCTGACCCCATGGGCCTGCGCGCAATGGCACACAGGTGCGCACACACTCAGCCAGTAGCAGTCAAAGATTGGCTTTGTATGTACATTGTACAGGCGATTGGGATAGCTGAGGCAGCATAGGACATGATTAGGAATGGCGTGTTCCGCAGCTGGGTTGGTCACAGCTCGTGCGTAGCTACGGATGAATGCAGCGCAGCATGATACAACCTGCACCGAGTACATGATTTGGGCGCAGGTGTGACAACCTTCTCTCTTGTCTCTAGACATCACAGGCATTTTCCTTTGACTGCTGCTGCCACTGCTGTTGCTGCTGCAGGTGGAGCCTGGGGCTGTACCCTGCAGTGATCCAGGCAGCCATGGTCGTGTACGACATTCCAGAGGCAGTCGCAGTCGCGCGCAACGCCATCTGCGCGGCACCCAGCGTAGCAGCAGGCTTTGCAGGGCTCTCACGCTTGCAGCTGACAGCATACTATGCAGGCATGCTGGCCTACTACTGGCTGCTCGCGATCCCTGCCATGGGCTTTGTCTTTGGGCTGTATCTGTACGTGTGCGTGTGCTGGTTCCATGTGCATTATGACGAAGCGTTCAGTGCGCTGCGCATTGCGAACTTCAAGGGCCTCACGCGGCTGCACATCACCAAGGAAGGTGACCTGGAGATCTTCTCACTGGGAATTGAGAGAGTTCCCACTGCGTGGCGTGAAGATGAGCGCTGGTACAGCGCCAAGGGGGGCGGCGGCGGCCGTGTAGCCAGTCACGCTGCTGCATACCCATCCCGGTGGGTGCCTGCAACACCCGAAGGTGGTGCGGATACTGCCGGTGATGATGCACTGTTTGACAGCGGCGATGGGCAGAATGTGGGCGGCAGCAGTGGTGGCGGCGGGGCAGGGTTTGACGGGGGTGGCGGCAAGGGTTTTGTGGCGCCTGATGACCCCAGCATGGGCCTGAGGGTGGTGGACTACCTCAAGGTGCCACGTCAGCGGCCTGGCCTGGCCAGCGTGTGAGCTGCCGCTGCACGCTGCGCTGCTTGCAACTGTGTTAGCTTGGGTCGAGAGCCATGGGTTGAGGGGGGCAGGGTGGTATGGGATGTCGCAGGCAAGCCACATACGGATTACATTACGATGTGTCAGCTGCTGCTGCTGTACCCGGTGCTGATGCCTAGTGTTGCAGATCTGCGCCGTATAGCGGGTTTCTCATGGGCATGTTGTATGCTTAGTGCGCGTGTGGCGGTTGGTGCGTTGTGATGTGCCGGTTGCAGGGGCATGCATACGCTGCCTGTGGTGCCGCTGGCATGCCATTAGTGCAAGCTCTGTTCTGTTCTCTTGATCGTTGCTGCATGCCGTGCATTGGGTGCTTTGCTGCACGGTATGGTCAGATGGCAGGTCGGAGACGTGTGTATTTGTGTATTTGTGTGGGTCAGGTTTGATTGGGTCCTCAAGCTGCATGTGTTGCCTAACAGCCTACAGGCAGCATGACAGCAGTTGGCTCCTGATGCTTAGTACTGGCAGCCAGCAGTTGCAGGCTAGAGAGGAGTGGCATCAACACAGGTTGCAGTCAACTCAGACAGGATCAGACAATTTTGTTTGCTGGACCTCTGGTGGATCTGTTGTTGCTTGATGCATGCCATCCGTCTCCTGCGGCACTTATGCACCTGGACGTTGCGATCACGTATATCGCTGCAAGCCAATGGTGTTGCGGTGTCATGCGTGCTTGGAGCGCTGCTGCGTCAACACTGATGATGGCTGCCAAGTGGAATTGCTGATCTGTTGAGAGTGGATAGGGGCATAGCTTTTGAGAGTCAGCAGGGAAGCACTGAGCTCATGCCATAGGCGAGGCAAGCATGTCTAGTTCTACAGTACCTTGTGTGCATGCTGTATGTGCAGAATGGTTTGTTTTGTTGCTGCACAAAGAGGCGGCATATGTATGAGCCGCTGTGTGGCGGGCAATACTGCTGTGTGATGGTGCAACATACAGCGGCACCAGTTGCGTGTGCAGGGGGGGTGTTTATCCGATCAGCGGTGCTTTGCTTGCTTGCATCTGCCTTCCAGTGTTACTATACTCCTTACAGCGAGGTACAGCAGCCGCATTGAGTGGCAGATGTTATACTGTGGCATAGTGAGTGCAATGCAACTGTCATGGTTCAAGGTAGCTGTGCCACGCCAATACCAGTATGCTGCGTGACCCGCCGCAGCGGCGCTCTACGCTGCTGCAGCTTCGTACCTGCATTTTATACACACACGGGGAACTGGGCTCGCTCCTCTTGCAGCAGCATAGTCATGTCCTGACCCGGGCGGGCTCATGTTATGTTTTGTGCTGGGTTGTAGCAGCTACTAGCTCTAGTAACTGGCCGTGCTCCAAGTAAGCTGACGGACAGCCTTGATGGCCGGTGGGTACTGAGCACGTGCGCTGTTGATGCGAGTTTGAGGCACGCATGCTGGCAGGCATCTTGCATGCCTATAGCTACCAGGTGATGAGGGCTGTACAGCATGTGGTGATTGCGCTTCATTGCACTCTGACAAATGTAATGCCATTCAGTGAGCTCTGTTCTGAACCTACTCCCCGCATACTATGCGTGCATGATGTCATTTGGCAAGCAATTGTCAAGTAAATGTCATTTTCGGTAGCCTGTGCACACAGCTCAGCTGCGCCTGTTACCTACATCGCAGCCCCAATAGCTGATTCGGTCGCATTTGTCTTGCAAGAGCAAACAACAGCTGAGCTGCGCCAGCGATGCACACTCATGCATGAGTGGTGAAAACACAAGACGTCTGACCTGTTAAACTGCATGCTGCAGCTGCTAGCACTCGGCGCCCCATCCTTCTCCCAGACTTTTTTGTTGGTTACAAAGGGGGCAACTTTTGAAAACTTTTGTAGGCTACTACTGGGCCACACTCTTCTTACCCTGGTTCCCCAACCCCTGCCTTCGCCAAGACAAAGAAGCCCGACAGAATACCCATGTGCACAGGATAACCTGGTTGAGCCTAGCGGCACAGTCCCGTGCTGCGTACAAAAGCCCTGAATTGCAAAACCTCACTTATGTCCAAGACTTCTATTATGGGGACCAATCAACAGACTCAATCAACAAATCTCCCACGGCGTACTTGTCATAAATTGATCAGGTTGCAACCTGAAGCGTCATGGGCTGGACATCACCCTTATGGGCCCTTGTGACGAACCTGCTGGTCAGGTTGTGGCAGCCATGCAGGCTGATGACTTTGTTGCTGTGTGCGGATCTCTGGCTGAGGTTCAGGCTGTGGCTACAACAGTTTATGAATACAGTTGTAAGTGGCGGTTCAAGCTGAATAGCTTGAAGTCTGCTGTCATGCATGTCTCACCAGCTAGACAGCCCAGCCAGTTGGCTGTCTCTGGCATCATTTGGAATGGTGTGCCTGTGCCTGTTGTATCAGAGTACTGCTACCTTGGCCTGTGGTTCCACAATGCCTGCAACTGGAATACGCACTTTGAGAAGATGTTGGCAAAAGTGCATCGTGTGAAGGGTGGGCTCATGCCAGTTTGGAAGAGCCGGCTCATCAGCGTGGAAGTAAAGCGTATCATTCTGCTTACATGCGTTCGCCCGATTGTTGAATATGGCGGTGAGGTCTGGTTTCCGTCAACTGCAAGGCAACTGCAACAGATTGACAAAGTGCAGACTGACATCATCAAGTGCTCAATGCGTTGTGGCAAGGAGCGCCCTTGCACTTCACTTGTTCTGGTTGAATGGGGTGTGAAGCCATTGCACATGTGGCTTCATCAGAGGGCGATGGAGTATTACTTTAGGGTCCAGCGTATGCAGAATTCGCGTTTGCCACGTCAGGTTTCTCAGCTGAGTGGAAGCGCCCTAGTGGTGCTGTTGCGGTGACACCTTGGCATAAGTATGTGCAGAGTTTGCTTTGCAAGTATGGTGTGGATGTTGAGGCGGCTGCTGATCGAGCTAATGCGTGCAAGAATCACATCAACCGTCAGGTCAGGAAGCTGCATGCAGACAGAATTGTTTGTGAATCACTGCAGCACTCTACTTTGAGCCGTTACATCACGCATGTGCACCTACACATGCTGATACCATGCGTTTTAAAAGGGCTAGGCCCTTTTTGTGTTCTGGTGCGCCAACGCGTGGTATTGAGTTGCTGATGCGTGTTCAAATGGGCTGTCTTTGCGTGCATGAGCGTACCAGTCGTTATGGTGGCAGCAGAGCTGATTCTAACACAGCATGTCCTGCTTGTGGTCAGGGTGTTGAGTCTTTGTCATATCTGATGTTTGATTGTCCCGCTACTTCTGCTCAGAGGGATACTATGCTTGATGAAATTCGGTCTGTTTTGCGTGATGTTGCTGGCGGCGCTGAAAAATTGCGCAATGTGTTGTCGTTGACTGATGCATCCACTAAGTTGTTGCGTTTGTTTCTGATGATATTTGGGGTAGTAGGGGGGTGTGCCGAGTGATATCTAGGAGCATTGCTGAGTATCTTGTCCAAGCTTGGGATGTGCGTAATAATTGCAAGCACAATGGAGCAGTGCTCCCTCTTTCTTCCGCTCCTGAGGGGCGCGGGGCCGATGGCGTTGATGCTATGGCTTAATGGGTAACATGATGATGATGATGATGATGATGATGGGCTGGACCAGTTGAAAGGACAGCAAACGCATGCAGAGGCAGGCACACACCCAGCCGCCTGGCTTCATGCAACCTGCTGACCGCAGAAGCACACAAGGCAGGGTTTCACTAAATTAATGGACGACAGAAACAGATGTACAAGCACTGATAATTAAGGCTGGCACCGATCAGAGTTTCAGACAGCCCCGCCATACCAGCTCCTTTGGCAGTACCGTATCATTTGTACCCATTGGTCTTTGTCGCTGCTGCAATTTGCTGTTCATCATTTGCCCGATACAATGTAACCACCATACGTTTGTCAGAACCCAAGAACCTATCTTGCAGCAATTGCAAAATAGGAAAGCCGCAGGAAGGATGCTGCTAATGTCCTCGCGACTCTCTGCAGGACTCCGTCGATTGCTGGCTATATACACACCGGCCCTGCTAGGTATGCAGTCATCGTATGGGGTGATTCCCACATGCTGCCTAGTAAGGGGTGTAAGGGTCTGGGTGGTCTACCTTACACCGAAAATAGAGAGAATAATCAATCTGCTTTCCGCCTCCCCAGTGGGTGAGGCGCGGTTGCCGATGCCGAAAGGTATGGCTTACAAGGATTGATTATTATTATTATTATTGCAGCAATTGCTGTATTTGTAAGAACAACGGAAAACAGGAAGCAGAGCTGCAGTTTAGGCTGCACGTACAGATCTGTACACAACTGGCTTGTGCTCAGCCTCGTATTGAACTTTTGAAGTAGGCATTCACTGTGCATGGGCAGCAGCTAACATCACCACGCCTTCAACTTCCTGCCACCTCCAGCCTGCCGGGGCAGCCAATCCGCTGCTACTGCTGCTGCTGCTGCTGCTGCTGCTGTTGCTTGTGTCGACAAACCCTCCGAATCACCTGCATCAGTACCTTCTGCAGCAACAACTGCAGCAGAGCTGTCAGCCGGCCTTTTTGCAGACAAGGCTAATGCAGCCTGTGCACCTGCAGCTGGCATAGACCCAACAGCAAACGTGGGCTGCAGTACCTGCGGCACCACTCCTGTCGGGTCTTCTACAGCTGCTACTGCTGCTTCAGCTGTAACGCTTGCAACAGCTGTGCTGTCTTCTTCTGCCTCTGCTGCTGCCGTGCCTGCTGGTGCAGCCGGCACGGCCGGCTGCTGGCGCTGCTGATGGCGTGCGGCTACTGCCTCTGCTGAGAAGACGCTGGACACCACAAAGTTGGGCTCAATGGCCATCACATCCGGCATGTCTGCCAGATGCTGCAGCAGGTAGGCCCAGTCGGTTGTGTACTTGGGCGCCTGCACAGCAGCAAAACGTCACCAAGTGTCAATAAGAGAGAGAGGAGGAGTTACACGCAGTTAATGAAAGACACCTAGCCTGGCTTAGATAGGACCCAATCATACGAGTAGTGCAAGAGCAATAAGCACCTATCCTGACCCATGACAGTCTTCGCAGACTCCACATTTGCTGTTGCCGGAACTTCATGGCAGGAGTAAAAAGATAGGGGCAGCAGCAGCAGCAGCAGCAGCTCACCGAGAAGAGAACTCCACTCCACGCATTTGGCCCGATGTAATCTGATGCTTGGATGACGACCGCGCCGGTAGCCACAAACAACCTGCACACGGCATGCACACAAAGAATTGGGTCATCTCCGTGCTCATTGCGTACTGTGCCATAGTATGGCGCCTATCGTGGCCAAAACCACTCACATCATCTGAAATATAGTGCTGTCAATGCACGTCGTGTGCCGACAGCAAATGCCCTGTTCACCTTTGTGCAGGTACACCTAAGCTATAACGCTGGTTTGATATCTCTTCATGGCACTGTTCTGTGTTCATCCTGTGTGGTGCATCTAGGAGGCTAACGGCCGACGTGAGACTCATTCTCTGTGCACGATGCGTGCCAGCAAAACCATCAGCTCTACAGAGCCCCGCTACCACGTGCTGCTTTTGGACTAATAGCACAGCTGCTGCTGCTGCACCTGACGCTGTTGCTGCTGCTGCACCCGATAGCATGCTGCAAGTGCTGCGTGTGCTGCCAGCACAGCTTTGTTCAGCCTCACCCATCAACCTCCTTTGCTGTCTCATTGGTTGCGCTGGGCTTGAATGTCACGATGAACTGCTGGTCGACCACCAGCACGTCTCCCTCCGGCTGCAGCAGCTTGCTGGCGCTGCTGCCTGCCGGCACACCCCGCGCTGCACATCACACTAACGCAACAGCATGAGGTTGTTTGGTACTTTCAACATTATTGCAGTGGAGCCAATTGAACTGCTGTGCTTCAAGCAATGCCGGTGAGGGCCTACGATGGAAGCCGGGGCTGGGTGACCATATGACATGTGCGCAGATCAGCAGATACAAAGATTGCATCACGCTGCTGTCACACAACTGACATAGGTTGCACGCAATGGCAATGTGTAAACAGACAGCAGCTGTCAGAAAGTCGAGTATCCAGATGTAAGCAGACAGTGGTTGTCAGTGTGCAGCAGTCAGCACCTGCTGTTCTCACCTGCCAGGTTCCATGTGGAGTTCTGCCATGCTGTACTCGGCGCATCAGTAGAAGGCAGCGATGCAGCCACTCTCATCAAGTTACTGGTTGCTTGTGCTGCGCTGATGGAGCTTTCCACTTTGCCTAGAAGGACTCCACAAAGGACTCCGAGCAGCAGGAGGCTTACATGCCCCATGCTGACTTTTCTCTACTGAGAATTAATGCACAGTCTCTAATACTGTATGTTTTGCTGGATCGGTCGTCTGGTGTGGACTTCCGGGTTGGTTGCTGACAACGACCTTGGCCTGAGAGCGCCGAAAGCAACCGTTGTGATGAGGATCTAAAAGGCAGCGCTTGGAACATAAACACGGCATTATATGAATCATGTTTAAGACGCACATGACCAGCGACAGTCAGCGACAATGGCGACAAAGCATTGTCTCTATTGTCATTTGTCGTAGCGCGGGAAGCTGGCGGAGCAGCAGGTGCACACAATCAGCGATAAACAGCGACAATTAATTCATCAATTGGCGATAATGGCGACACTGCGCCGTCTCTATTGTCATTTGTCGTAGCGCGGGAACCTGGCAGAGCAGCAGGTGCCACACAGCTGGATCGATGATGGACCGGTTTGCCAAAAGAATCTACAAAAGATAATCTGCCATACGCGATTGCCGTGACAGTAGTGACTTCGCTAGTTACAATCCACCACTCCAGCTACCCACCCCCTCGCGCAGACTACCTCGCCCTCCACCCCTTCTGCCCACCCCAATTTCCGCTACTTGCTCATACAGCTGCGCCCACCAGCTGCCCGTTTGCTGCGTGCTGCTTCTGCTGCTGCTTCTGCTGCTGCTCCTGGTGGATCTTGCCGCTCTGGCGCGCCAGCTCGCAGAAGTAGCCCACGTTCTCCTCTGGCGTGCCCTGCACCACGCCGTGGCCCACGTTGAGGATGTGGCCCTGCGGCCCTGCCTCAAGCAGCACACGCCGCACCTCAGCCTCAATCACCTCCTGCAAGGGGGGGGACAACACAGCAGCATGACGTCAGCCAGATAACCAGCACTGCCATAATCACGAGTATGCCCCCTGGTGCAGATAGCTAGCTCTGCAAAGGCTGCATTGTCACAACCATACACACTTGTCGGCTGGCGTTATCATGCCGACCGAGATGCTAGCCTATGCCATAATCACCAGATACATCCCTTAGCAACACCTTGCCCAACTGTGGCGTATGCCGGTGCATTAGCACACCGTGTGCAGTTGCACCTCTGACCGGCATCGGCTACCTCACTGCTGCGCCAGCCAGCCAGTATCTCTCAGGCATGCTCTACATCTATGCACTTCACATGTCAAAGCATTATTAGTATCTCTCAGGCATGCTCTACATCTATGCACTTCACGTGTCAAAGCATTATTAGTATCTCTCAGGCATGCTCTACATCTATGCACTTCACGTGTCAAAGCATTATGCTGTCAACCCACCTGTGTCCCGAAGAGCACCATGGGGTCCACGTTGCCCTGCACCTTGTGCTGCGCGCCCAGCGTCTGCCTGCACACTCGCATGCTGGTGGACCAGTCCAGGCCGATCACGTCCGCATTGCTGCCAGCAACCACATCCAGCTTGCCGGTGCCTGCGCCACAGCAGAAAAAGAGCAGCAGGGAAGAGCAGCTGTCCAAGCTTAGCATGCAGTAGCCTACAACGAAGAGTGTCACCATGCAGCAAGTGCAGCTGTGTCCTGCACAGTGTGACTGACATCTGCAAGTGCACTCTCACCCTGTGTTCATCATCAAGACCTCATGGTTTGCTTTTGCAGTGCAGTATTGTACAGGGTTCGAGCCACTGGCAACATGGCCAGTGACCTCACCCAAAAACCTGCACCCTGTTGCTGTGTGCTTCTGATGGCGAGTATTTGTTGATTCTGTCCGTGTTCACAGGATTGAAGCCTGATGAAGGGTGAAGAGCCCGAAACGCGTCGCTTTCCATGTAATACGACAAAACAGAGTCAACAATAGTCTGAACTTGTCTCAACAGTAGCTGTAGCCAGTCGCATTACGCTATTGCTTTTCAAATTGCAAGCGCACTAGTGTATCACACATAAATCCACGCACACACATCTCACATGCGTACAGTTTTGATTGCCGCAACAGCATGCAAACGAAACTGGTGGCGCACCTCCGTTGGCGTGGAAGATGATAGGCGCGTGGGGGTACTTGGCGCGCACTGCCTCAGTGATCCTGTTGGCATATGGCAGGCTGAACTCCGCAAACTGCTCAGGTGACAGGTGGTGCGCCCAGCTGTCAAACAGCTGCACCACCTGCGCGCCAGCCTCTATCTGGTAGCCCACGTATGTGATGAGTGCTGTGGTGAGGTGCTCCAGCAGGGCGTGCAGCAGCGCGGGGTTGTTGAACATGATCATCTGCGGCAGCGGACACAGAAAGAGGGGATCAGCCGCGTAATGACGCATGATGACAGGAGCGGCTATGGTGCAGGGTTCAATGACGTGGCCTGGCACGTGCTGCTGCTGCTTGTCTGTATGCGGCCGTATCGCCCAGATAGCATGTAGTGGGCTGCTGCTGTCCTCAACCGCTTCTGGTGCCACTGCTGCACTATCATTCTGAGCTCTCTTGGTTGCTGCAAGGCCTTTGCGCTTGTACAGCACTGCATGCTGCACGGTCGGCTGCACACTAGTGCTGCTGCTGCTGCTGCAGTGCTGCGGGCTGCGCACCTTGGTCTGCTTGCAGTCCCTGTCAGCCTTGCCCTCCATGGCGTAGGCAGCCAGCGTCCATGGCGTGCCCACAAAGCCCAGCAGCGTGGCCTGCCCGTCAACCTCCTTCCTGCAGGGCCACGCCAGCAAATCGCATATGCAGCAGCATGCACAGGACAACTGTCAGCATCATGACCATGTTGTTGAGTTCTGCACTCTACTAGCCTGCAGGGCTGCGACAGCACATAGCATATGCAGCAGCATGCACAGGACAACTGTCAGCATGATCATCACCATGGTCAACAAATCCGCACTTCACTTGCCTGCTGTGCAACAATACTAGGGGGAGCCCATACAGGCTGCAGACAGTCCTATACTGGCGGGTCTAGCACTGTACATACAAAGCAGCAGCAGCAGCAGCAGCAGCCGCAGCAGCAGCAGGCTCACCTGAGGCTGGACAGGATCTCGTGCACGAAGGGCAGCGAGCTGGTGGGGTCGTCCAGCGTCTTCAGCGCCTTGACCTGCTCCATGCTGCGGATGGGGTCGTCGATGCGCGGGCCCTTGCCCTTGATCACGTCAAACTCGATGCCCAGCGCTGGCAGCGGGGTGAGGATGTCACTGAAGAAGATGACACCATCAGGCTTGAACGCACGCCACGGCTGCGAGATAAAAGCGGTGTGAGCACAAATGCGGTGTGATATGTGACGGATGTGAGACCAGGTACGCAGGGAACAGCAGGTGACTGATGGGACAGCTGACTGCAACAGCAGCTACATTGCTGGCCACATGGTGAGCTATGTAAGCTCAACATCTGTTCAAGCTAGCTGCGGCTTACTCAGGGTAGGTTGCCCACTGCAAGGATATTCCTCAGCCGGCTGCGCCCCTGCCTGCACTACCCGTCCCCAACTCTGGCGGACAAAAGCAGAGTGGCACCTGCCAAAGGCGCCCGCACTGTACTGTGTGCACAAGCCCCCGCTGCTGCTGCTGCTGCGTCGTCGGCGCACCTGCATAGACAGCTCGATGGCAATGTCTGGTGTCTCTGAGCGCATCCTGAAGGGGTACTTGTCTGAGTAGGCCCTGAACTCAGCCATGTAGCGGCCAGCCTGGCGCATCAGCCACACTGGCGTGCGCTCAGCCTCTGTAGCATGCACAACAATCGAGAGCAATGTCAGCAGGGTGTTGCCAAGCCAGGCGCTCGACAGAATGGAGTGTTTTCAACTGCTGAGCACATGGTGGTGCAGTGTTCGACATCAGCACAACAAGCACGGCAGTGTCTATTACTTGTACATTCAGCAAAGGTTGCACTTTAATGTGCAAGGGGACGCGGCAGCAACCATGTTGATGTCAAAATGCTGGCAGCAGCAGTGCACATGCAGCACCAGTGTCACACCTTCGCCCCTGGCCACCCTCAGCAGCAGCGGGTCCTGAGCTGCAGCCTTGCATGTTAGACTGCTCCTGCTGACAGCTGGGCGACGTGCCTGCACCTGGGCTGT
Source organism: Tetradesmus lagerheimii (assembly GCA_902809745.2). Taxonomy (NCBI): domain Eukaryota; kingdom Viridiplantae; phylum Chlorophyta; class Chlorophyceae; order Sphaeropleales; family Scenedesmaceae; genus Tetradesmus; species Tetradesmus lagerheimii. The sequence continues at coordinate 236,605 of CADDIJ020002479.1, read as the reverse complement.
GACGCCACTGGGGCGGGTGTTCAGGCACCGAGACTGCATGCTGGGCTATGCAAAGTGGTATCAGTCTACGTCTGCAGATGATCAACAAAGATCAAGTATCGAGATACAACCTAAAGAGTATACTGTTGCAGCGAATGGGCCAGGAACGACAAAATTGGTGTAGCAAGGGCTACGTACGCAGCAGGTCCGACACAGCTGTGGATACAAATGTGTTCGATCTCAGAGCAATAAGCTTTGTGTAGCAATTGCCGAGCTGAACGGCGTTGATCTCTGTGCCATCAAGTAACAGTGCAAGGACAGCTCGCGTCCAGGTGCATGTCGTACCTTTGAACATAGCTATGAGGACACCATAGCATTAAATAGTCATATAGCAGACTTGACGGGTCTGTCCACTTTCATGGTGACTAGAGGTCCCGCCACTGGACATCAGAGGAGCCACCAGCAAGTTGTACCGTCGCACGTCCTGAGTCCGCTACAACAGGGTGAACACAACAAACCTGCACCACACCAGCATCAACGCTCTACCGCCTGCCCCGCTTGCCACCCCTTCTTCCACCCCTTCCCCCTCCCCTGCCTCCCCTGCCGCTGCCATTGCCCTGCTCCTGCTCTCTGCTGGGCTCAGGCCCTGCTGGAGCTACTGTTATGCCAGACAGTATAAACCCGCCAGTGCCACCAGTTGTCATGTTCATGTGCGGGTGTGTGCGCCCCGGAAGCACCTGGTATGGCCGCATCCAGCTCTCCTGCAGCTGCAGCATCAGCGCAGCCTTGCTAGCTGTCAGCTGCGACATGGCCTCAGCCAGCGGCTGCTGCCAAGGGCTGAACACCACAAATGGGCTAGACGGCGCCAGCAGCGGCAGCACCTGCTGCAAGATGCTCGCTGCATGCAGGCGCGGCGCAGCAATGACGCAGCTGTTGAAGCCTTGTGTGAGCAGCGACTCCAGCTGTTCAGGGCTAGCAGTGTAGCTGCCTCGCTTGCCTCCTTCGCCAGCAGCCTCCTGCTCTTGCTGATCCTGCTGCTGCTCTGGCTGCTGCTGCACTGGCTGCTGCTGCTGCTGCTCTTGCTGAGGCTTGTCACCATTACAAGGTCCTGCTGCTGGCTCCTGTGGCTCAAGTAGCTGGTCCCGCTGCTGCTGCTGCTGGCGGCCTGAGGAGCGCCGCTGCTTCTTCTTTGCCTGCTCTGCTGCCTGCTGCTCAGCCGCAGCATCCTCTGTGATGTTGTCATACAGCGCCAGCAGCTCATCTTCATGCACCTCTGCTGCTACAGCTGCTGCTGCTGCTACTACGGGACCACCAGCGACTGCTGTGCCACCTCCTGCTGCTACTGCTGCTGCTGCTGGTGTGTTGTCCTCCTCGCCATCCACTGCCATAGGTGCAGCAGACCCTGGCAGGTCAGCAGCAGCAGCTGCTGCTGCATCAGGCGCTCCTGCAGCTGCTGGGGTTGCCGGCTGCTGCTGACTGCTGCCGTTTGCTTGCACCTCTTGCTGCTGCTGCTGCTCAGAATGTGTTTTCAAGCGCTGCAAGGCAGCATTTGTCAAGCAGAGCAGCAGACACATTGTCAGCAGCACAATCATGGGTGATGTAGAAACCAACAGGAGGCACTTGCAGGCGGCTGCATCAGCTGCTTTTTTTGAAACTCTGACCACTGCCACAACTCAGCATACCACAATGCATGTCAGACTCTCCTATTGATATATCCTGCGGTGTGGCTGCATAACCACAACACAGAAGTGCCCCATGTAGCCAATACCTACAGTCCCGTCAACCACACCCACCTCTGCCGCCTGCTGCACATCCGTCAGTTGCGCCATGCACACAATCGCCCGCTGCTGCTGCCCCAAGTTGAGCTGCCGCAGCCCACTCAGCGCTGGCGCCTTGCCGCCAGTCCCCACACAGCACAGCACGCCATGGCCCCCCATGCGCTCTGCACACGCTGCTGCCAGCAGGCCCTGGCAGTTGTCCAGCAGCAGCGTCCTGCTGTGTGCTGCCACGTTTGCCATGCTGAGCAGCAGCGACAGGCTGTCGGGGCGCAGGTTCCAGATGCCTGTGGGCGCCTTGTCAAACATGACCTGCAGCACAGCAGCGGCACTTCATCAGCACCACAGATGACGCTAATCACCTCCACCCTAAGAACCCTCTTACCAGCTGCTGACGTGCAGGACTTGCACAATCGGCACCCCTGCGCAAGTTCAGGGACAGGCCCGCACACAATCAAGCACATTGCGCAAGGGCATGTTTCATAGGTTGGTTGTGTCAAGACAAGACACCCAGGTGCCCGCCTGATCACCCAGGTGCCCAGCTGTTGGTCACTGCGGGCCCACCTCGCACAGTCCCCAGCTGGTGGGGCGTCGCAGGCTGAGGCTGGTTGTGTACTTGCGCGCCTTGCGCCGCTTGTACTTCTCCTGCGCAAACTCGGTCTTGCCCTCAAACGTGGCGCTGTTGCTGCACAGCGCAGCAATGATGTCCTCGCCAGCCTGGCCAGAGCAGCAGCAGCAGCAGCAGCAGCGCACACCAGGTGCAAAAAGGGTTCACAGCCAGCGCTGGGCATAAGCAGTGAGGCAGGAGACGAGAGATGATACACTAGATATGCATTTCAATGGGTGTGTCCACTATTGCTGTGTATCTGTAGGTCTTTTAGGGGCGGCACAACTTGCAAAGTGGCTGCAGAATATTTGCAAATGTTCTGTCATGCACGCCGCTGCAAGGTGTAACACTAAGACAGCAGGCGGCATCAAGCTGCGCTCGCCACGGCAAACTGTAGTTAGTGTCTGCCAGCCTGCACTGCTGCTATTGCTGTTGTCAGGTCCTGCCTCCCACTGCTGCGTTCGCATTGCGCCTGCGCACCTTGCCGCTTGCTGCCATTGCTGCGATGTCATCCGATGTGAGGCCCTGATTGCGCTGGTTGGCGTCCACCAGGGTGGCGTTGTCCTTGTCTATCTCATCCACAGCAGGGCCCAGCACAGGCTCATGCCTGCAGTGCAGCGCAGTGGAATGAGCACACATCATGCGTGACACATGAGTAGCTGCATCAGCCATAACTTGTGTGCAGAAGCTGTCCAGGTGATTGGAAAGCACAAGCAGCACGATATGCTGGCTGCCGCTCTGCTAAACACAAAGGCGCCGATCACTAAGCCAGCCAGCAGCGTATCCAGGCAACGTGGTGGCTTACAGAGACACATGTGTTGCTCCATGCACAACGTGCTGCCTGCTGTTCGAAGGGCATTGGGTTTCGTATGCAGTAGCCAAAACCATTAGCAGTACAGCTGTTCGCTCACTCAGTGACTGGGATGAGGCGTGAGCCGTCCACTGCCAGCTTGTAGGTTGAGCCCCAGGGAGCGCCAATCAGCTGGCCCACACGGATGCGGAACTTGCCAACCTTGGCCAGCCTGCACAGTTCACAAAATGTATTAGTCTGGATGACGCTGATGTCTCATGTATAGTAACATAGTTGATTGTTCGTCAAAGATGGCTGCATGAGTGCAGCAGGCAGTTGGTGCAGCCGCTGCTGGCAGCATGACTACCCTAGCGGCGGGTTGGCTGGAACATGAGCAGCGGCTGCTGGCAGCTCACCCATTGCGCGTGATGGCGTGTATTGACTTCTTCTCGCCATGCTCGTCAAAGATAACGTGGTCACCCTCCTGGATTGTGTCCAGCTGCTCCTCTGGTGCTGCTGCTGCCACTGCTGGTGCTGGTGCTACTGCTGCTGCTGCTGCTGGTGCTGCTGCTACTGCTGCCGACATAGCAGCCACACACTGTAGCGCTATGTGTTGTGGTATCTACCGTTTGGCCGTGTTCCTCAAGAAGCAGCAAGGCAACTTCGCAGACAACCGTGACTGCGCCGTGGGAGTACAGCAAGCTGATAGCCCACTATGTTGCAGTGATATTCCAAACGTAGTGGTTCAGGGTGTGCAACAGAATAGTTTTATAGTCGTTATGGCGTCGTCCCGTGCTGACCTGTTATACCACCTGTTCAAATGTTCCTTGTGTTCCAGGGTCGCGATCCTTCAGTAAGAAGCGTATCAGCAGCTCAGACCCTCCTTGTGCTTCTAAGCTCCAAAACAAAGATGCGTTGAACTTGATGAAACGAAGGGAGCAGTGTTGAGCAGCTAGCTGTGCTGTTCCTCTGCTTTGCCACCATGCCCGGGATGCAAGATGCAGCTTTCCACGACGAGGATTTCTCTATAGACTGTCTCCTGCAAGAGCTGCTGCTGGCTCTGGTGGGCTACACTGGCGACGTGTTTGTAGACACCAGCACAGAAGGGTGCGCAGCGGCTGATGTATGGTTGGCGCGCTGCTGGATGCATGCAGCAGCTTGCAAGCTGCTGATCCGCTTTCAGTATGAATCCTCATAGGGCAGCAGTAGTGCATGTGGCCTTGTAATCGGCGTGGGCAGCTACTTTCGTCCTGCTACACCAACAGCAGCTGATGCAACTCCAGGCTTCTGCATGTGCACGCCAATTCTTGAATTAAATGCAACCCCTCTGTCGCACAACTGCAAGCCGCAACATTCACTGCTGTTTCACTGCCTCCAGGCTGAATCATGAGCTGCTGCACCCTGACCGATGCACGGTGCAGCTGGCAACAGACATCCAGTGGGTCTCAGCACAAGACAGGTACGCCATGAGCGCCTATAGTTGCAACCCAGCAGCTGGCACACATAGTGAACTTGGTAGCTGGCACTCAGTGTTGGAGACATCTGTGTTTATGTAGTTGTGCCAGTGTGGCACGCGTGGTGTAACAAATCAGCCACTGGATACTTCTGCCACGCAGGCAGCATGCACGGCGTCCTATGGTCAGAATATAACACAGGTGTTCTTAGGCAACATACCGTACTGCTCTTAAATATCACCGAAATAATAAAAATAAACATGCCTTCCGGTGATTGACTTAAAAATTCAAATAAAAGTTTTCTGCATCCGGCAATATTTAAATATTCGAACAAAAATTGCTTTTAGCAGCGATTCGGCGCTTCTACTGCGGTAAACAGTTCTTGAATGCATTAGTAAACATACAACGTGGCATCTGACAACGAGAGAAGAGTATCGAGCACTGTTGTCGACAACGCGACGTCGCGTGAAGTGCTGTCGCGCGGCTCTCATGGAGCTGCCTGTGCATGAAGGCAAGCTGACAATATGAGGATATGCGATCAAATCATACTAGCATAACGAGCTGCTTTAGGCCGGTTGACTGTCCTGTAGACATCATGAACACACAGCAGTATCAGAGGTCCAGCAGCAGCAGCAGCGCAAGAGGAGTCCCGGCCCTGAAGAGCAGCAGCCAGCATCTGATGCACACAGGGAGACGCCAACAGCCGTGCACAAGCACCATTTAGCAGTTGATGACATGTGGTGTATACATCCTGGCAGCAAATGGCTGCACGTGGTTGTGAAATTGACCCCGGCAATAGTATTTCACAAAGCAGTGCCTGGTGCCGGTAATGCATAAAATTTGGACAAAAAATGCCACACCAGTGTCCGGTGATATTAAAATTTTCTCAAAAAATCTTTCTGGCCTCCGGCAATAATTTCGAGCGGTGATGATTTGGAGCAATACAATAGCAAGTTACAATTTTCCTGCTTGCAGGGAGGCACTTGATGACCTGGTGCGGCTAGGCTTCCACTACAGGCAGCTGCAGCGCTTCATGCAGCAGGAGCAGCAGCCATGCAGCCAGCGCAGCTTGTACAGGCAGGCACTCTGTGCGGGGCTCGCAGGTACGTGCGGCAGCTGGTTTGTTGTGCACAGCACCGGTGCACGCAGCTTCCCCCTGCACAGATACCCCACATCACTCGCGTGCAAGGATAGGCTCGCGCCACTGCATGTGTCCGCACTTCACGCCACTCCCCTGCAATATGTCCTGGACTTGATGTCATCTGGAGGCATGTTGGTAGCCGCGCATGTTGGATGCTACGTGCGTTCATCATGCTGCCCCTGCTGCTGCTCTAAAAGCCTCCCTGCTGCCGCTGCTGTGTGCGTGCTGCTGCTGCCCGCAGAGGTACTTGCTGTGTATGAGGACGAGGTGGTGCTGCTGCAGGAGCAGCTGCTGCAGCAGGGCGCTGAGCGGGGCCTGCCAGGCCTCAAGTACCAGCTGGCTGAGCTGCAGGTGTGACCCAGCGCCACACAGCAGCCCACAAGCAGGGAGAACACGCACTGCATCAACACGAACACCCTCAAAGCAGCGAGGAGAGATCCAGGAGATGCTGCTTGCAAGACATGTTGCCAGATCACCGTGCAACTGGTGTTGTTGGGGGCTGTCTAGTGCAGCAGCCAGTTGTATCTGTCACCGCCGCTGTGCCACACAACACCTGCTGCTCTGCTCTAATCATGCTGCTGCTCATGCTGCTGCACATGCAGATGTTGCTGCCACAGCTGCACCAGCTCGCATATGAGCTACGGCGCCGCAAATTGCCAGTCAGCGATGGTGGCGCAGCAGCAGCAACAGCAGCGCCTGCAGAGGATGTGCTTGAGGTGCCGCCTGAGGCCAGGGGTGCTAAGCTGCTGTGCACACTGCATGGCCACAGGCTGAATGGCCAGCCACTGCTGCAGGCCTGCTTGCAGCGGCTGCTGTGGCACGTCAACCAAGTGCTGTTCAACCAGCTGACCATGTGGTGGGTGTGTCCTGTAAAAAAGACAATCACATCTAGCAGTGGTGTGGCTTTTGTTCTCGCATGTTGCAGTTGCGCCTGAGACCCAGCTGTGTCTATCTGCACAACTTCGGTGCAGCAAACGTATGTTACATCTGTGTGTGGAAGGGCTTCTGGCACCTAGCTCTGTAGCCTGTGCTCTGGCGCCTGTGCGCAAGCTACATACCTCGGTGAACACTTGATGGCCCTGCCAGTCATCACTGGTCACCAGCCGTTCGTTTCTGGCGCCAGCCATATCCGACATGTGGTCACTCTCTTGGCCTGCCCCCGCATGTGCTGTGCTTTGCAGGATGGTGCATGGCCTGCTGGCTGACGAGGGCAACGAGTTCTTCATACGGCCCCGGGAAGCCACACCAGGCAGCAGCAGCAGCAGCGGCCAGCAGGAGCAGCGGGACGACACACGCCAGGCTGGCGATACAGCTGCGCGGCAGAGCGTGCCAGGTGCAGCCAGCAGCAGCAAGCACCTGCTGAACAGGAGCGAGGTGGAGACTTATCAGGACTGGCATGAGGCCTTCGAGGTGGGCCTGTGCTTCACACACTGCAATAACCCTTCCTGTTCGCTCAGCTTAGTAACAGTTGGCTGCGGTTGCTGACTGCCGGCTGCATTTCATCTGCATTCTGAAGCCAGCTGCAAGCTTGAGCCTGTGCCTGGTTCTAAACCAGCTACCTGTGCCTGCCTCAGCAGCTTCTGCACCTGTAGCTGTCACCCGCAGGTTGCACTGCACGAGCTGCCGCCTGGCGTGACGCCGCACCTTGCCACATCAGTTGAGTTTGTGGGCCGTGCAGTGCGGCTGCTGCGCGCACCGCCAGCCTCAGCCAAGCTGAAACAGCTACAGCAGAGCTGCAGCAGCTTTGGGCGCAGCGCACGTGCCAGCAGCACAGGCGTGGCTACAGAGCAGCAGCAGCTGCTGCGGCAGCAGTGGGCAGCACTGGAGCAGCCGCAGCAGCAGCTGCTGCCGCATGAGGACACGCTGGCGTTTGCGCAGGCGCTGCGGGTGCTGCAGCAGCAGCCGGTGTTCAGCCAGGCGGCACTAGAGCGCACAGTGGAGGCCATCAGAGCAGATGTGAGTAATGCACAAGTGCAGAGGTTTGGTGCGGCTGACACATACAACAGCATGGGAGAGGGGCGCGCGGACTGCCGCACTGCATGGCTGCACCACGTTGAGCAGATGCACAGGTGGCAGAGTGCAGGTGTAGCTGCCCTGAGCATATGGCTACTTCTGCCTGTGATGCAATGTTGTACGGCTGATGTGGTGCTACTTTGTTGCTGCCGTGTTGCTTGTGCTGCTGCTTCTCCGCAGGTTGCCAGCCGCCTGTGGCAGCTGCTGGTGGTGCAGGCTGGGCTGATGCAGCACCTGGGTGCCGTCAAGGACTACCTGCTGCTGGCGCGTGGCGACTTCTACCAGTGCTTCCTGGCTGATGCTGCGAAGCTGCTGGCTGGAGCACCCAGGGAGAAGACGGCAAACAGCGACTTGGGTGAGCAGCGTGCCACTGACTGTGTTAGGCTGTCCTGAAGACGGAAGCGCTGCTTGCACACAGCAGCAGCAGCAGCAGCCCTGCTTATTCGGCATTCCCTTAAGTTGCTCAAGGGAACAAGCAGCTAACGTTGAACACATGCTTTACCAGCCAGTGCTGAAGCTATTTGCCTTGGTGCTGCTGCTTTGCTGCCCACCCTGCAGCTGTGCCCTGGCAGTCTGCTGCCATGAAGAGCACCGCTCAAGACGACCCACATTTCAAGCTCTTTAGGCTGGTGCTACGCCCCAAGCCAGCAGCAGCAGCACAGGGGCCTGCCAACACTGCAGCAGCTACACCTGGTGGTGCAGGTCCAGTAGGTGGTAGTGCCCGTACTCTGGCTGTTCCCTCGTTCGACCCCAACTGGGATGGCTTGGCGCTAGAGGCAGAGCTGCCCTGGCCGCTGGGTGTGCTGCTGACGCCGCGTCACATGGAGCGTTATAACGCGCTGTTTCAGCTGCTGCTGCGGTTGAAGCGCGTGCAGCTGGCACTGGAGCAGGCGTGGCAGGAGTTGGGCAGGTGCGTTGGGAAGTTTATATTGGTGGTGTTTCTTAGGTGCTGTGCCGGCATTCAGCAGTTGTGCATGCTGGCCAGGGCTAACAGTGTTTAATTTCAAGAGTGCATCACTGAAGTTCGATGCTGGACCGTAATACAACAGCTGCATTCAAACCTGTGTTGTGTGACACAACAATGCGTGCTGTGTACATGCGTCAAGACCGCTGCCCAAACGCATGTTGCCTTGTGGCGGCTGCATTTTTGCAGGCTGTGTGGGCGCGGAGGTGGCGGCACGTCTGCCTCAGACATCTCCCCACTGCTGCAGCTGCGCCAGCACATGGGCCACCTGATCAGCAACCTGCAGATCTACCTGCAGCTGGATGTGGTGGAGTCAAACTATGCCAGGCTGCAGGACAAGGTGGCAGCAGCACAGGTGGGGGCCTATTGAGGCTGCCCGCTGCCTGCGACCTACGCATGTGTTATGCATGCCACATGCAGCCAACAACCAACAACTGTTCCACATCCTACATAAGCCGTATATGCAGATGCAGCACATGCGCAGTGATATCTATGGGGTCCACACGTGAGAGTGCTGCGTCCTCCTGTGGCTGCTGCCGCACTATTCAGCTCCACGTGTTGCAGGAGTGGGGCGTGCACATGTGTGATGCCTGTCTAGCTTATGCCTGCCGCATTGCCAGAATTAGATCCTCAATACCTGTGGTGAGATAGAAGGGTGCCAGATGTGGCACCCTTCTGTCTTGGTGTGCCCCCTACTTAAGTCCTGCCTGCTGTCTCTCGCAGGACTTTGCGGAAGCGGAGCACGCGCACGAGCGCTTCCTGCACGCGCTGGTGACGCAGAGCTTCCTGAGCCACCAGGTGCTGGGGCGGCAGTTCAGCCAGGTCTTTGAGCAGAGCAGCGCGCTGTGCAGGCTGGTGCGCGGTGCGCGCGAGCGCGGCATTGACTGGCAGCAGGTGCAGGTGCGCGGCCGGGGATGCAGATGGTACAGCAACATAGTAGGACCTGGCATGGTCAGACATGCAAGGTTGGACTGCATGTACGCACTCTAGCTCCGCAGTGTATGCTGACTGCAGTGACCCGCGTCGGTGCAACTGCATGCGGATGATCACGCGCCAGCAGAGTCGCATCGCTGCTCTTCAACGCCATGACCGGCTTGTGCCTCTGGTGCTACGGCTGATGAACCCTGCAGGAGGTGCATGCCGCGTTTGACAAGACGATGAGCAGCCTGTACGTCAACCTGCAGAGCAAGACGCTGCAGCAGTACGACAAGGCGCCCTATCTGCGCCAGCTGTACCTGCGCCTGGACTTCAACGGCTACATCCGGCAGCAGAACATGCGCATGCTGCAGGTGCACAAGAGCGTGCCGACAGGCTACAGGCAGCAGCAGCTGCAGCAGCAGGAGAAGCAGCAGGGGAGGCAGGACAAGCCGTACCCAGGCAGGCAGCAGGGGCAGCAGGCAGCGCTGTGATGCTGCGGCAAGCAATGCGGGACAGGCCAAGTTGTGCCTGTGTCGACCAGAATGGCATGTGATATTACAGTAGCCATTTGGGTTGCGTACCTGTTGATGATGATGATGAGTAGCCATTTGGGTTGCGTACCTGTTGCATGCAGTGCTCTGGAAGCATATTCATCTTTTTGTGCAGCCTCGCGCAAGTGCATCACATTGCTAGCACTCCTGGCGCAAGGCAGGACAGCTGCAGCATCTGCGGCAAGAGCATCTTCAGCATCGCTGTCATGATGACAGTGTAGCTCTGGCAAAGGACCCGGTTTTGATATGTGGAGTGAACGTGTTAGGCGGATCCTCTATGGCACCGTATCATGCAGGGCCATGCGCATGGCCCTGCATGCAGATGGCCAAGATTGCAGGTCTGCCCTCTAGAAGTTGCACATCTCTGCATCGGTCCTGCAGAGTAGCAAATGCAGGCGCGTGCTTTGTAACACTCAATTGTTACCTTCCAGGGATCTGTTCAAGCACTGCTGTTCCGCAATTGTGGCGTGCCAGTCAGACATCAAGGTTACAACCCTGTCCGTTCATACAGTCCGGACCTGCCCTGGCATGCATTTCGGCATGACCAGACGCACACCACGTGACGTCACGCATGAGGCTGGCAAGATCAATGTGATTACTTGAAACAGAGCGCGTGCGCCACACGCTGCTGCTGCGCAGCTGTAGCACGGCCACCAGGCGCCGAGTGCTGCAGTAGACTCACTGAGTCTGGCTAATAGCCGCTCGAGTTGAAAACACATCATACCGCATACATTTGCAAAAACTTGTACTCTACAAAGCACAGCACAGACTCCTATAGCCTTGGTGCTGCACAGCTCGACCATTACGATTGCATGAAGAGCATACACTGCTATTGCTGAGGGCTATCCTGCTCCTCTGGCTGTTGTTGCTGCTTGCCATTGCAATGGCTGTCTGCTGCTGCTGCCGCTGCTGCCTCTTCTGCTTGCGCCTCCTCCCGTTTGCCCCAGTGCTTTGCAAAGGTTTGCGACACCAGCAGCGGAAACAGTATGGTTGCGTCCCCGCACACCTTGACCGGCTTTGCATCAGGCTTGATCTTGCCCCATGAGATCGCCTCATCTGGCTTTGCGCCTGAGTCGCTCCCGTCAAACTCCTGCGCTGTGTTGAGCAGCACTGCAAAGTCGGCACCGTTGCGCATCAGGTTGGCGTTGTTGATGTGGTGCTTGGGCACGCCTGCAGCAGCAGCAGAAGAAGAAGACTCTTACAAAACAGACGTTCACAGGCAGTAAGGAGAATAAGAGCATGTCAGCAAGCACAGCACCCACTCAATGTATCACCAATGCAGCCGCTAGTGGCGCGTGCCATGCGCTCTTGAGGGCAGCATACAAACCAATCACCTTAAACCCTGCCTCACACCAAACAACAGCCCAGCGAACACGCCACCAGCAAGCCTCTCACCTCCTCCCAAGATGATCATGCCTGTGCGCCGTGGGCTTGCACGCATCGCTGAGTCATTGATGGCGCGAATGTCCCCCACCACGTCCACGACCAGCCCTGGGTTTTTGTAGCTGTGGAAGAACAGCATGTCGCCAATGCTGCCGTCAGTGATGGCTGGGCAGAACACGCGGATGTTATTTTTCCAGGCCCAGTAGTATACGCTGTCAGGGTGGTTGATGGCCTGACCCAGCCGCGCAATCATCTGCAGCCAAGGGGAAGCAGACGCAGGCTTGCTCAGCGCAAGGCGAAGCATGGAAGCATGCAAGGCCTGTGCATTGCACAGATGGCTGGCTGGATTGTTCAAGGCCGAGGGTCGACATTGGCCCGCAGTTGCCATCCGCAGTTGCCATCCCGCAGCTGTGCATTGATGTGGTCAGCAAGACGTCAGCCGTACGTCCTGTGCAGGTGTAAGCCTGCGTGGCATATGATGCGCCCTAAGTACAAGCCTGCACCTTTCTTGATGCCAACACCCAGCCCAACACCTGCTGCTGCTGCTGCTTCTGCTGGTGCTGCGGGCAGATGCGCACCGCATGCGCTGGCTCCTGTGCCTGCTGCTGCTGCTGCTGCGAGCAGATGTGCACCTTCAATTGCAGCCACCACATGCGCTGGCTGCTGTGCGCTGCGCCGCATGCCGGCCTGCCCCACCTTTGACGGGGTCCACACCGTGCCCTGCTCCTGCTGCTGCTTGAGCATGTCGTCCAGCAGTGGCATGATCCAGTCCTCAAAGAGGCAGTAGTTGCTGTTGGGCACCAGCATGTTGCCGATGCGGTTCAGGCCCTTGGCGCGCAGCTCCTTGCCTGAGGGGGCAGCAGCAGCAGCAGCAGCAGCAGTAGCGGCGGTGAACAGTGCGCGACACAACCATTGACTAATTATTTAATCGCTGGGGCATGATGAACCACGTCAGCACTGCCGGTCCGTCTGCACTGCCTCACTGCATAGCTGTAACGTAACAAGAGACATGCTATGGCAGGGGACATCGTGACGACATACCAGGAGCCAGCCGAAGCAAGTCTACATTCCAAGCATCACGCACCAGCAGCAGCACCCTGCATATGTGGCGACGCAAGTATGGCCCACTGCCCACCTTTGAGCGCAAAGTCGCCCATGTATGTGTGTCCCATGCACTTGATGAAGTCCTCCTCTATGCCTCCAGCAGTGGTCACGATCACGTCAACCATCTTGTGCTCAACCAGCCACCTGCCAAGCCCAACAGTCGAAGAGCACAGCAGGTGAGCAGATTGCGTGCAGCATCAAGTAAGCAGGGTTACGTAATCTGCTGCAAGTCAATGCGGACCGCGTCTGGGCACATGGCAACAACCAGTGTGTGGTGACCGACGCGGTTGCAGCTGCTCTATGTATAGACACTGTGCAGAACCAGCCACGCTCAAACTCTCTGCTGCTGCTGCTGCCGCTGCTGCTGCTGACCTCTTTGGCTGCGAAAATGCTGCAGTAGTGGCTAGGGCTGTGCGCACCGTATCTGTTCTCGTACGCCTGCTGAGATGAGGTTTGATGTGTACCCCAGGTAGATCTTGGTCCTGCAGCTGGCTCTGATTGCAGCGTCCTGGTGCTCAGGCGCTGTGTTGGCTGTGATGGGGTCATCTTCAAGGCGCCAGTTGATCTGCCAACAGCAGCAGCAGCAGCAGCCTTACTTGTGTGCACATGCAGGGCCATAGAGCACGGCACATGCACTGCGAGGGGCAGTCAGGCGTTTGCCGTTTCGCCCTGCTGCCGGCAAGGCACCTGCGGTTACGTGTACACTGTACAACACGGCAGCACATCCACAGCTGCTGAATTTGCTGAACCCCTTCATTACACGCACAACTGCTGCTGCTGCTGCTGTGGTTGCTGCTGCTGCTTGTCTCGCGCCAGACTTGCTTGCTGCAGGCTTTATATCAATGCTGCGTGACACTGCCCGCCGCAGCTGCTGCGCACCATTCTGTTGACCTCCTCGACAGCCTGGCCCAGCGCTGTGGCCTGGAAGCCGCTGGTCATCATTGCTGCCATGATACTGTCAAGGTCACGGCCCCTGTTGAAGTCATGACCCTTGATGATGGGGCCATCAGGGACAGTCTCCGTGGGCACCAGCACAGCCTGGCGCGGCACGCAAGCAGGGCTTTTTGTGAGTTGAAGTGACGATTGACTTGAGGCTTGATGTATGAGAGATGTGTGCTGTTGTATAGTGCATGGCTGTATGATCACATCCGCACAGCTGCTGCACAGCGGTGTGCGGTGATGTGTCTGTGCAGTGATGCTGGCAGGACGGAAGGCATGCAGGTCGCAGCACGTCTGCACCTGCAGCTGCTGCTCTGCAAAAAAAGGCACTCAGTAGTTTGAAACAAAGCTGTTGGTTTGGAAGCATGAAAGCAACGTGTCCACACTGCTGCCAGTTGCTGCTGCCACTGCCTGGCTGCCGGCAGCAATTAGGGTTGCTTAGGTGTCGCTCACCTCTGCTGCTGGTAAGTCTGTAACTTTGAAAGACATGCTAGATTTGTATACGTGAAGTGATTTGACCTATGTCTTGCCCGAGTGGCGGGCACAGCTGCCGGTGCGGAACTCAGGTTTGTCTGGTGGGCTACGGAGGGAAAGCCTCGACACAACGAATGCATTCAAGCTGTGTACTACGTCACCGTCTACGGATCACTTTACGCTGGCTACAGCACGGAGTCAGTCACTGACAACTGACTAACAGCCTTGGCACTTGCTCCAAATTAGCCCCCTGGCATGCTACCATGCTAGTAGTCCTATCTGTGGCTGCATTCGTGCATAGAGCACTATTTAACTTCACTCACCACTGCACAGCGCGCTTGCAGACTGTCTTTGCTTCGAATTCTTGCTGTGTGCCACTGGTGAACTACAGTACATTTCACGCGCATGTTTAGCTGCACACCAGCACTGCTTTAGCTGTCAGACACAAATCAGAGCAGCATGGGGAAGCAGCAGCAAACAGGTGAGCCCTGAAACCTGTCAACATCAGTCCCCTGCTGTACATGGCACAGCTGCCTCACAGCAGCAGCAGCAGCAGCAGCACAACCATCGCCACCGCCAGCTGCAGTCATGGCAGTGGTTAGCTCTGGAAACGCAGCAGGTGTGTTGCTGCAGGGCTAGATACGAAGCTCAAGCGGTGCTGCACTTGTAGGAGGGAAGCCGTTACAGGCGCTCAAACTCACACAGAAGAAGCTCAAGACAACCGTCATCAATAACCACATGCTGCTTGTGAGGCGCGCTAATGCATTCAAAGCAGTTATCCCAGCAGCAGCACATTTGTATGTAGCTGCTGCTGCTCATGCAGCATGCTCCTGCTCTCTCTTTCTCTGTGTCTCTGTGTGTCTCTCTGTCTCTTTCTTGCAGCAGCAGCAGCAGGACAGTTTGGCAGGTCTGCTAGCTCAAAAACAGCCGCCTGGCGGCAATCTCAGTGTCCCTGCGTGCCGCCTGCCATGCCTGCACCCACTGTCGTGCCGCAGGTGCCTGGCGTGCTGAGCCTCCATGAGGCGCAGCAGTTCATCGATGCTGCTGAGGGGCTGGGCTTTGAGCACCAGGGCAGCAGGGGCGCAGCATACGGCGAGGCCTACAGGTGCACACCAGCGCTTCACTGAGTGCGCTGTGTTTGGGCTCGGTAGTGCTGTCAGGAACAGCACTCTCTCGTTATGTGTTGTCTGCCAGCAGCATATGAAGCGTGGGGTATGCCACAGGCTGCCTTGCTGACAGCAGCATGCATTAGGCGTAGCAGTGGTGGCTGACCAGCACTCTCATGCTGGTCGTTTCCTGCGTGAGCTTCTCTGGCTGCGGCTGTGTTGCAGGGACAACCACCGCATCTCAATGCAAGACGCAGCGCTTGCTGAGCAGCTGTGGAGCGCCACTGGGCTCAAGCACACCATGGCTGGCGTGACAGTAGATGGCATGGTGCCGATTGGCCTGAACGCCAACATTAGGTTCTACAGGTGGGGGGTGGGCATGGAGGGTGCTGCCAGCTGAATGAATTAGTGGATGATTGTTTTCAAGGATGAGCTATACGTGGTGTGTTCACACTCAACACCCGCATAAGTTCAGGAAGGGGTTTCTGTGTGTGACTTTGAGGAAACCTCATGCGCCTCCACACCTCCTACCATGCTGCCAGCTGTGCCTAGTACCGTGTCAGATGTCATGCTTCCGTTAGCAGATAGTAATCTCATGCTTCCTGCCAGAAGTTGTTGTGCCCTCCGCAACACGCTTGCTGGCAGATGCCGCACTAACACTGCCGAATGCTGTCATCCAGCAGGCCTCTGCACCACGGGTGTTGCTGCGCAGCAACATACCGGTTATGAGGGTGTTTCTGGCAACAATGAAGGCAGCAGCAAATCAGTTTCGCTTAAAAGGCAAAGTGTTGCAACGGCATGCCTGAGTTTGAGCGGCTGGTTGCTGTGCCTGCTGTTGCATTGGCAGGTACTCTCGAGGGCAGAAGTTTGGCAAGCACATAGACGACAGCGTAGAGATTGCACCTGGGCATTACACCGGCTACACGCTGCTTGTGTACCTGTCAGGGCCTCTGGAAGGTGCTGCTGGTACAGTCAGCAAAGGCAGCAAAAGCAGCAGCAGTGGCCAGGCTGCAGCCAGCAGCAGTAGCGGCGGTAGCAAAGGCAAGCGCAAGGCGCCGGGGGCTGCTGCTAGCCAGCCAGTGCCGATCAACACAAGTGCTGTGCAGGACCTTGTGGGTGGGGAGACTGTGTTCTATGGTGAGTGATGCTGCTTCAAGGGTGTGCTGCGCCAGCAGTCACAGCAGCAGATGACAGCTGACCTTGTTTGCTGGTCCACTTATGTGCCTGCAAGTCAAGTGTGCAAGTACATATTTGGTACAGCAGCTGCGCCAGTCAAAATTGGGTTAACGATTGATTGCATACCTCTTCTGGCCTGCCAGGATGTCATAACGCGCGATGCAGCTTTGCAGCAGGATCTGCGTAGCACATCTGCAGTCTGGATGGCTCTGCAGTGCTGACACAGGCCTGTGCTGGCATGTGGTCTGATCTGGCGTGCAGGCACGCGCAATCGTGTGGTTGCGCGTGTAGCTCCTGCGCCTGGGCTGGCGTTGCTGCACCTGCACGGCGAGGAGCGCTGCTTGGAGCACGAGGGGGCAGAGGTGCAGCAGGGCGTCAAGTATGTGCTGCGCAGCGATGTGGTGTTCGCAGCACCCAGTTGACGTACAGGGATAGGTACAGCAGCTTCTTTAGGTTGCAGTGTGTATGATGCTTGGCAGTGTACCTGTGCTCAAACGCTGGCCAACCTGCTGTTAAATATGCATTGCGCCGCCAGCAAGCTGCGCAGCTCTGCTGGGCACCGCGTTGTGCTGCGTACATGTACTGTACAGTATTGCACAGCGGCACTGCTTGGGCTGCACAAAGCGCTTGATCACAATTTTGGCCGCCCTCTGTGGCTGGTGGTGGCTTGGCTGGCCCTGTTTGCCAGCCATGTTGTTGCAGTTTGTTGTTTGCTGCGGTTGCATGCATACGGGGCTTCCTGGACATGCATATAGCAGGCGCTTGGCAGCGCCTTCACGTGCGGCCACTGGCGGCTATACACCCACACATCTAGTTGATGTATCCTGGTTGGCTGCCACACTAGCACCTGCTGTTGCAGTTCATTTGGGCAGCCGTGGTGTGTAATGCTGCCTCTGCTGTGCTGTGTGTACAGTCAGGGCGGCTGCCTTGTAGACATGCCAAAGCTTGCACCGGCGTTGCTCATGTCCGGCCGGATACGAGCAGCATGCATTGCTTTGCATCGTCGACGCTCACAAGGGCGCCACGCTGACTGTACATCCACGGGTTGGCACAAGACTGTCAGTGCTCGCTCCCCGCTGTCATGGCCGTGAGCAGCACTGACCAGGTTTCGTTTGCTTGCAGGTAATACTAGAAACAACTAGCAAGGAGAAGCAGAAGCCTGAGATTCCAGCATGTTCAGCCATGGTGGCGGGGGCCCCATCTAGACGTGTGAGTGCTGCACTTTGCTGCATGATATCTTCAATTTGGCGTCCTGCAATCCTTTATACAATCCGGTACATCTTTGCGCTTGCTGGCGCAGGTCAGGATCTTCGACCTGGGTTCCTTGCTTGGTGTCTCAGGCACAAAGGTTGTCTGCATCAGTGGTGTGCAGTGTATTTGATCGAGGGTATGTTACATTGCACACGCCAACTGTGTGTTGCACACACCATGTTTGCCAGGCCGGTGGGCCAAGTAGTCGTCAGCATGCATCCTGCATGTTGCATGTATATCCATCTAGATGAGGATCTGCGGGCTTGCGCAAGGCATGCCTTGGCAGTGCACGTGGCACCAGATGCTGCACCATAGTGCACCATGGTCATGCTTGGCAGGGAGCATGTGTTTGTGACAGGGATTTTTTTTCGAACGGCCCCTGGCCCCTGGTTGGCCACGGGGTATGGGGAGCTGGCTGGTTTTGGCCACGAGTTTGGCCACCAGGCACTGCCCGTGCCATTCGTTTGGCCACGGCGGGCGGCTTGGCCAACTCCTTTGCAATGGCCACTGGCCAGTGGCCCCATGGGGGTCAGGTGGCACAGGAACGGTTACAACCTCCCCCCCCCTCCCGCTTAACCTTGCGACTGTCTTGTCAGCAACTCCCCATTGGTTGGTGGTGTTGGGAAACACCGGTTTGCGCTAAAGCGCTTATGAGGCTGCGCAGCCATTGGCTGGGGCCTGTTCACTGCGCCGTCGCGCTAAGCTGCTGCTGTTGTACTGAACCAGCCTCAGCTGGTTCAGGTTACCGTACTCTACACTTCGGTCAATGCGGTCGGCAGCAGCAACAGTGAGGGTGGCGTAGGCCTCTGTGCTGATGTGGGTTTGTGTGTATTGGATGCACCGTATCGGTATTATATATGCAATTTGTGCATTTATTGAGGGGCCGCGCAGCGGAGAATTTTTTACCGTAGTTGTAAGAGTTATGCTGAAAACCAGCACGTCACCCTGTCATAAAGATAAGGGGTGGCCAGCCTGTGACTGGCCAGCACTGCTGCAGCAGCACAGTCATTTGGCTCCCGCCCTGGGCAGTGCACACACAACTGGCCACCAGATCTGGCCACCAGGCTCGTACGTAAAACGGCGGTGGCCAACCTTTTTAGTCCATTTGGCCACCATTTTGCCACGGTGGCCAAAAAAATGTCTGGTTTGTGAGCTTGCCAACTGTGCAAGCATCTGCAAGCAAGTGCATTACTTGATGCCTGTTGACACGCCTCAACAGCCAACAAGCTTGCCTACGGCCAGGCCTGCGCGGCTCATATGTGTAACATGCCCTCCTTCTGCAACCCCCGTCGCCCTCTGACATACAGTGCAGAGTACGGCAGGCTCCTGGGCGCCTGGTGGTTGGCTTATCCACTGGCATATGCATCGACAATCCCTTCGCATTACTTGCTGCGGCGGCTGCTGCTGCTGCTGCTAGCGTTTGCCCTTGCGCACCACCTTCAGCGCCAGGTAGGCCATGGTGGCTGACATGCAGCCCCAGCCCACTGCATAGTTGAAGTGGCCCAGCGGCATGGTTGAGAACTGCACCACGTTGCCAATGGGCTTGGGCAGCGGGTACACGCCTTCGCAGCAGCTGGGCAGCTCACCCTTGGTGCGCGTGCTCTCGTCTACCAGCACTTGCAGCATGGGGGTGTCTAGCGGCAGGTTGAATGACGCAGCCTGCAGGTGCAAGCAGTCAGGGTGGGCAGCATTGCGAGGGTGGTGGTCATGTTGGCTGGCGTTGCTGCATGCTGCGCCAGGCAAGGCGCCAGCTCATGCACCTGCAGGCAGCAGCAACTCCACAGGTGCACAAGCATTAGACCCCTGGAGACACGCAATCAACTAAGCATGTTTTCCACACGCGCTGCTTCTTACACACAAGCATGGCCAGCTGAATGCAAGCACGGCTGCCCACTCTCTCTCGCCACCAGCCTGGTGACTGCATGCACACACGCATGTACAACCAGCAGCGCACTATCCTGGCTCAAGCCAGCCTTGCTTGCATGAGCAGCCTTGCATGCGTGCGCAGCCTTGCATGCAGGGGCAGGGTTTCTCTGCGCGCTTGTCTGCTGGAGTGCTGCTACATGTTCACATGCAGCGAGCACCACACCCCCAGCAGGCCTTCATGAGCTGCGCCATCCCTGCAAAGTAACAATTGTTGAACTTCAAACAACGCACAAATGGAGCGCAGCATCCTCTTTCACACTTACAATGCCTGGCACGTCCATCCAGAAGAAGTCGCCGGCCTGCGCGTCGTTCTGTGGCACAAAGCTGCTAGGGCTCTCACTGCCCTGCACCACACCCGTCACTGATACACTGCCACGCGGCTGCAGCGCCACATAGCGTTCCTGCCACTGCGCCTTCCAGTAAGGAGGCACCCAGCCCCTGTTTACTAGCACGGTGTGCTGCCTGCAGGATCGCCAAAACAGCAGCGGCAGGAGATGGTATCTGTGATTAGATTGCAAAGCTGGCATCACTGCATGCGTTTGCTGCGGATCTGCGCCAACAGCTGCAACTACAACTCACAGCCCACAGATGAGTACAACAATGGACTCCTTTGTGCAGTGCAACCATGCGGCGTGCTGCAGCTGTCCGGCCTGTTCTGCTTCCGCTGCTAGAGCAGGCTCCAAGTGTGCACCTCGAGCACGCCTCCCAAGCAGCTCAGGAAGCACAACTGCAATCCGGCTGCTTAACTATGTCTGCTCACTTGTCGCTGCTGGTGAGGGGCTGCACCAGCAGGAAGCCGCTCTTGAGTGCTCCCGGAGTGACCAGCATGGGCCGCATGCCCAGCTTGATTGACGGGTCCTTAGGCTCATAGCTGCAGCCAGCAGCAGCAGCAGCAGCAGCATCGACGACATGTGGTTCAGACGTAGTAGTAAAAGTAGTGCCACACGAGTCATATGTTAGGCACGCTTGTGCTTGCATCTGCATGTCCACCAGCAAGCCTGCCCTGCGAGCACTGCTTACGCCAGCAGAGCCTACTCCTATGGGAGGCGCCACGCACATTGGCGTGCACTGCTGATGCTATGTGTGCTTTCGCAACACAAATGTTCAGCTTTCACAACGAAACCAACAAAAAGAGCTGCCTTGATTCCTGTTACATTCCCTACCTGAGTGGGCGAGGTCCTACAAACGCTGTTCTGCTGTGGTCGTATGTGCCCTGTACCGCTACCCGCCTGAACTCCGGCACTGTGCCTTGCAACAGATCCACCGGCTGCTGCTCCATGTTGCGAGTTGCTTCGTTGACAATGTCTTGCTGCAAGTCAAGGCCAAGCCGGTACAGAATCACCGTGGGCATGTGGTGCATGGCGCAGACAGATGACTGGAGTGCAGCAGAACCAGCAACGACATGTATGCTTGCATCCCTGCCGTGGAGTGCCGGATCTGAAGACGTGACCCTGACATGACGTACCTTCCATTGCATTCTTTGCACTTGCCATGCTGCCATGGTTGCTGCAACTGCAGAAGGCAGGAACAGCAGAGAGGCCTTGGCAGCACTCATGCTGGCAAGATGTTCGACAAGCAGAGCCCAGCACTATTGTGATGTCGAGGGTGTGACGATGTTTCAAGTGTCCTTTCAACTCTATTGCGGCTGTTGGCTGCTTCGATCGGTGAACAGCGATCCCCCGGAAGCGTCAGTAGTGCATTCGTGTGTAAACAACAGCCGTGTGGTGCAATTTGCGTCATTTGAACGCATCCAAGCATATCCAACACGATATTCCGCATGCACCATGTTCCGTTAGTGACAGGTAACAGGTTCTTGCTTCGTCAACCTGTACTTCACCATGAGCAGTACTGCCAGCAGCAGTGCAGTGCTGAGGGCCCCAACCAGCAGCGGCGGCAGACAATATACGCACTTGGCAGCGACAGTTTAGCAGGATACACAGCGACAATGGCTGTCAGGCCCACACCCAGAGTTTGAGCTGGCCGAGGCAACATTGATGTTGCTGCTGTTCACGAGCTGGTGTTGGCTGTCTTGTCAACCACATGAAAGCATCCCCAAAGTAACCTGAATATACACTACAACCTGAATATACACTACCAATTGATAATCTGATCATTCAGGCCAACAGACCGTGCTTTACACAAGATGCCACGGCTATCAGACTATCTGCTGAGGGAAGCTGCAGCAGCAGCACCTGCAGCACCTGCAGGCGCCAGGGAGCCAGCAGCGGTGCAGCAGCTTGCACACAAAACAGCAGCAGCCGCACCTGTAAGCACTGCAACAGATGCTGCAGTAGCAGCGGAGCTTGCCAGGTTGCAGAGGCAGCATGCGCACAGGTGATTGGCGTCTCTGTCAGGGTGCAGCAGCAAGCTACTGTCCAGCAGGCTCAGGCACTGACATGAAGAGATGTGACTCAAGTAACCACTTAATGTTGGCACAGCAGCAGGATGATGTACTCAGCACTCGTTTGCATAGCAGTTGCTGGCATAGCGACTGGTTTTGCAGAGAAGCAGTGTTGGCTGCAGCAGTATATATAAGCCAGCTCAGCTTACGCTTGCTGACCTGGCACTACTGCTGCGCTGTGCTTGCACCGCAGGCTGCATGATCATGGACCCCGACTGTACCGCCACCCTGACGGCCAGCTGCTGCCCCACCCACCAGCACCAGAGCCGCTGACCGCGGTGAGTGCTGCACAGCATTGTTTTGAAGATGTACACGTCGCGCCTGGCAGCTTCTCAGTGCAGTTGCTGTCAAGCAGGATGTTCAGCTGGTGAGGCTGCACCGCATCAGCAGAAGACACCGCACAGCAAGCTTCAAAAGCTTCAGAAGCAGACACAGCGCTCCTGCTGTGCCTTGCGCTTCACTGGTAGTGCAGTGCATCACCATATACACCATACATTGGCTACCAATGACAGCATTTCACTGCAAGCTGTGGACTAGCTGGTCATGCACATCCACCCTGCACATGCTGTTGCACACATGCAGCTGCCACATGCCCGGTGCTCAGGCCACTCTGTGTCTTTCCTCTATCCTGCTGTTTCAGGCCAACAGGCAGAAGTGGTCAGGCCTGGTGAGGTACTGCAGGCAGCAGCCAGGGGTGGACCAGCAGCTGGAGCGCACAGGTGAGCCAGCAGGGCGCAGCAGCATGTCAAATTGCACTAGATATACTACAGGTTGTGTTTGTCAGTAAAGCGGGGCTTTTTAATGTAGGGGTAGTGCAAACGGTTCTTGGTGATACTGCAGCCTGTGCCTAGGCAGCAGCACCAGCGCCACGAAACCATTTGTTCAACAGCTGCTATGATGTTTGCAGGCGTCTCTGCGCGCTACAACATCAACACCTCCTATGAACAGCACACAGCTGCCATGGCAGCAGCAGGTGAGAGGACCTCTTGTCACTTGTTGGATAGCTGCAGCAGCCTAAGGCAGCAGATGGTTTGGTGCAGCCATACGTGTTGTGACAGCTGTGCTGCGCATGGGCAATGCCCACAAATACATTTGATTAGAAGCCTGCGGCAGCCGGTGTCGCAGTAGTAAAGGATACCCGGTGCTCATAAGCCAGCTGCAAAGCATGTAAAGCGGTAGTAGCAGCTGCAGCATTGTGTTGATGATTTGTGTTGTCTGCTGTGCAGGCCTGACGCCTGAGGTTGATGCTGCTGGGTGAGTGCTGGCTGGTGCGGGGGAGGAGGCGTGTGCCATTTCAGGCTTCCTAGCAGCACAGAAGAGCAGCAGCCGCATCTTTGCTCAACGCTCAGGGTTACGTTGCTGTAGCGATAACTAGGCAAGTTGCCTTTGTTTTTTTGAGGTTCGAGTGAATGTTATCACACAGCCACCTGCCACATAAGCACTGATACTGTCAGTAGCTTCAGCATGCGCATCGTAGGCTGGAAGCAAGAGCAGAGCCCAAATGACTAACCAGGAACATTTGCTGCTGCGTTGCGCTGCAGGCACCGCCAGGGCCTTGATGCCAGCCTGCAGGACCCTCTGGCAGGCAGCGCCCACCCGCTGGCTGCACCTGAATGGAGCAAGCTGACGCGCGCAGGTGAGAACATGATCTGCAGCAGGTGGTACGCGACAGGGCAGGCAACCCGCCCACTGTCTGCTCAAAACTTGCAGCTGTGCTGGCACCCTGCTCAGCAGTTCGGCACTTGTCGACCAGCATGCGAGCAGCTATAGATGGCCACTGCGCATGCACATCTGTAACAGCTGTGTTGGATTGTGTGCTGCCGTTGCAACTCTGTTCATGGGGTGCCGCTTGGGTGAGTGAGAAGCCGTTCATGTGGCACCCAGTATCTCTGTGACCTGCTTCCACTTGATGCTGCCTTCATGCAGTGTTGGAGAGGGCAGTGGAGCTGCATGGTCAGCAGACGCTGGACAAGAACAGCTGGCAAGACCTGTGGCGTGCTGTTGGTGCTAAGGCACTGTGACCAAACCCTAGAAGTGGTCACACTGGTCACACCTGTCACATTACTTTGGTGACATGCCGTGCTTCTGCCGTGATGAAGCGTATAGGCGCCTGTAGCAATCTATCTCAGCACGATGTTGTAATAGGCCAGATGACGGCTGTTAGACGGTACGAGACGGACACTGAGGCATGACGTGCGCCAAACTCTTTTCAGGAGCTAACCAAGCTCTGTGCTACGCCAAGCACCGACCCGCTTACCCTGAAGAGCTTTATCTCAACATTTTAGACTTCTCCGGCAGCTCTAGGGCAGTTGCCGTGGATATTGCATGCGGCAGTGGACAGGCTACGACAGCCCTCGCAGGTTCGTAAGCGGCATGGACATCTGTTAGCCAGTCAGGAGAGCCCCCTGGTTCGATGGTATTGGTCGCAGTCGCCTTTGGCCGGGATGCTTCAGTTGCAGCACCAGGATTGTGACTGATGACGATATGCTACTGCTGCTGCTGCTGCTGCTGCTGCTGCTGCCTGCACACTCACATCCTAATATCTGCTCATTTACTGCAGAGCTTTATGAAAAGGTCGTTGGCCAGGACGGCAGTGAGGAACAGCTGCAGCATGCCAAGCAGGCGCCAAACGTTGAGTACCAACACAGGGACGCGCATGAAACAGGTCTGCCAGATCAATGCGCCGACCTTGTCACTGTGGCACAAGCCCTGCACTGGTAGGTAGCAGTAACGCCTCACATGATCGCTCTAGACAATGGGTATGTGTAGCACCTGATGGCGACCACGTGTGCATGCAAGCAGTGCACTCGCGCCCAATTGCTGCGCTTGTGTCACATACTGGATGGCATCCGCTGGACTGGTGTAGCAGCAATGCGCAGCAATGTCAGAATGTTGCCTCACACTGCTGCTATGTGCTCAGGTTTAGGCATGAGGATTTCTACCCAGAAGTGCGACGCATATTGAAGCCGTTGGGCACCTTTGCAGCCTGGACGTACAGCCTGCCCATCATCAACCACAGGCAGCACCCTGCACAGGTGATTACACAACAGCCAGGTTTTACTGGAGAACTACACGCAACCACTGGCTTATGTGTGCAAAACTACTGTTTGACCATCTATTGGTATGTGGTACGCGCTCACTGCTGCAGAAAATGTATGTGGCTGCATGGCAAACAGTGGGGCTTTGTCTGATTACCTGCAGCACACATGAACTCCGCGCTCTGTACAGCACCCAGCCAGTTGACTGTGTCTGCCACAAGCCCTGCCTACCCACTGGCATGCTGCTGTCCTGCTGCTGCCGCTTCACTCACAGGCGCTGCTGCTGCACCTGTACCAAGACGTGCTGGGCCCCTGCTGGGCTGAGCGCCGCCGGCTGGTTGAGGTTGGCTACCGCGGCATTGAGCCAGGCGTGGAGCACTTTGGGCTGGTGGCGCGGCGCGAGCTGGAGACGCAGCAGCAGCAGACCGTGGACGGCCTGGTGAGCAGCCAGCAGTGGCACTGTGGCAGACACGGCCAGTCTACACTGCTGTGCATGCAGCAGTCTACGGTTATCTCCAGTACAGGTTTACACAAAGTGGCCGTCAACATGCCTTTTCGCACCCATTACATGAACTTTGCGCAGTGTAGCTACGTCTATAGTTTGCCCCTGCCTGCCATAGTGAGCAGGCAGCAGTGAGCACAGGCTGTGACACAAACCGTAGCAGGTGATGTGTTGACAAGGATGGCAGGCAGGCAGGCAGCGATAGCATCCTTCAGGCAGCTGCCAGGCTGCTGCGCAATCTTCCTGTTGATTCAATGTGCTGCTTGCACAGGTTCTTGGAGGCAGGGACACATGTCATGCGCATTTGCCCTGCTATGCGCCCCTCCTTAGCTCATGTTGGGGGTTCCCATTTGATGATCATCATGAGTGGAACCTTATACTAGAAGTTCATTTAAGTAGAATACTGTGCATGCTGCTGTGCTGCATGCAGCTGGGCTACCTGCAGAGCTGGTCAGCGCACCAGACATACAGGGCACAGCACCCTGAGCGGCCGGACCCATTGTTGGAGTTCAAGCAGCAGCTGCTGGAAGCACTTGGGGCAAAGGTGGGGGCCGGATTCTGCAATTGGCAGATGATGAGCTGCTTCAGCACTGTTGCATTGCAGCGCTTCCTGCTGCAAGCATTCAGGCTATTGCCAGATCAACAGTGTTACAAGCACACCGCACTGCAGAGGGGGCAGGGTGTCTCTGCTTGTTTGTTGCTTGCATGTCACAAGAAATGTCGCTGCTTATAAGCAGCAGGTGTCACCTACAAGCACACTGGCGGATAGATTGCGCGCGGCGCCTTGCAAAATGGCTGTCGTATCTGGCGTACTGCTGAGCGGGTACATGCTCATGGCACTTTGCACCCTGGTTCACGACTCGTGTGGTTGCGCCGAGACGGCAGCCCCTTGCCATGAAAGAACTACAGCACTAGCACTCACAACAGTGCGAATTCCCCACCCCGTCATCATGTGTGCCTGCCTGCAGGATAGCAGCGAGGCCACGTTGACTTTCATCACCCCGCTGTCACTGATCTTGGCAAAGGAGCCGATGCCGCTGAGCAGCGCAAGGGAGTGAAGCACCGCGCACCTCTCACTGATCATGGCGGCAGGAGCCGATGGCCAGCCAGTGAGACTCCGCTCCGCCATGTAACACAACAAAGAAGGAGCCAATGGCGCTGTGACAGCAAAGGCGCTGTAGTCAAGGGGGTTGGAATGCAAGTGTTGTGTAGCAAGTAGTAAGGTCGTGGCCTACGTTGCGTATGCCCAGTGTGCCACTGTGTCCGTGCTCTGTGCTCAGCGCTGCACTGCGGCTGACGCTGCATTGCAGCCAGCTCAGCATGGCATGTTTGGCTGAAGTGTTGCGTTGTTGCGAGCCTGGCAGGAGGCTGCTCCTCTGAGGGCCTGGGTGCATATGTCCGACGGAGTCCAGCTTGGAGCCCAGCGTATACACACCCTGCCAGGCACGGTGCAACTCACAAGCATGTCACGCGCTCACACGGCTACACATTGCCGCCGGCTACAGTAAGCGGCCTGTTGCTGGTCAGCAATGTTATTGATGATCAACTTGCTGAGCCTGCGACTCGATTGATTAATCACTGATCAGTTTGGATGTTTGGATCAGTTTGGAACTGAACTGCTCGAACGCATGGAAATACAGCTGCGGCGGACACGAAAAGGACCAGCAAGGTTACAGTGTCTACATGACGTTCAAGATGCACATGATGACCATATGGTACATGCATCATCATCATCATGTTACCCATTAAGCCATAGCATCAACGCCATATGGTACATGCATGTAAACACGTTGCGTACGTCAACGTTCTGCCGCAACTGCTACTCTCATCAGGTAACAGAGGTGCTACGGAATCAGCAAAGACGATGAGTTGGTGGCACCAAGGTTTATGCATATACCGCCTCAGACACCCAGGCACCCAACGCCACAGCTTGATGATCATCACAATACAGCAAGAGGAGAGCAATTCTTGAGGTGAAACAGCAGCATGATATGCACACACAAGGGCCTGGAACTCGACTGACGATTCACGGCATGTCTGTGCATGCTGGTATACGCTGATACTGTCACAATGCTAGAAGGGAGGCAGATGTGTTAGCTGATGTTGCATCTCATCTCACATATGAGCAACCGTGCCACACGCAAAATCAAACATGACGATGGACATGCACTCATGTGCGCTAAGCTATGAAGGCTGCGCCTGGAATACATACACCCTGGCACAGTGTACCAGAAGACCGCCAATCGTGCACATGATGCCCACTGCAGCACAAGAATGCAACAGGCACAGTACCACTGCAACACACACAAAGGGACCAGCAGCAGAGCACCAAAGCAGGCACAACAAGATTCGCACAGCAGTGTGCGCACACTGCTGCAGCACAGTCACATCATGGAGCGGCACCAACGTGTCAAAGGGGCGCTTGGCACAAAGAACAGCCACGTAATGACCAAAGATCCCCTGCAGCGCTCGCACCACGCCGCAATTGCTTGCCAGCAACCTGAATAGACAGTCCCTCAAGGCACTATGAGATAAATCATGTGCAGATATGTCGCGCACACAGCCAAGCACATGCAATTCCATCCTGCCACGGCAGCGTCCTGGACCCACCACAACACAAGGAACTTGCAACCCCTTGCTTGTTAGCAGGCCAGCTGATTAGAGGCAGCGTATCACAGCTGCATTCGCTCACCAGCAGCTGCTGACATATGTTGAAAGCCGACTGTCACATGCCAGTACTTTACAGATGTGCCCCAGCATTCACAGCTGCTGCAGCACTGCTGTTGATGGTGATTGCATGAGCCGATCTCAAGCTGTCGACTCCTTTTGTGCTGGAGGAGGGTTGCCGCCAGCGATGATGTTATACAAGCAGAAAGCTGCTAGTGCTGCTGACAGTGCCAGCAGGATGCCCGAAGGCACCGGCGCAATGCTGGCCTGCACTCTCTGCCACATCTGGTAGGCAATCCAACCTGAGCTGCCTGCAGACATCACACCAAACGGAAGAACACCAGCAGGTGTGAGTGCAGCTGCAGCATGTGTGGATGCTCCTGCTTGAAAAAAACTGTCAATTCACGTCTACATGATGTGCTGCTGCTGGTTACGTGTGTTTTTTGACTTAAACTCTGCTGCAAAAACGGCTGCAACATGGCAATCCACACATACAGCGGTGTGTTGCCCTTGCTGTTGTACTCCTGACCTGGCAGTACAGCTGCCAACCAGCCGGTATACTTCTTGTCTACTGCTGTGCTTCTGCTTCTACCGACCAACGCTCCAGTTTTCACAAACAATTGCTGATGTGTACTGTCCCTTGAAACCCCTGCGCACTGCACACCTGCGCACACCATCGTGTAGGGTGTTGAGCTGCTGCGTCCCTTCCATGCTTTGATGCTCAGAACTGAGCACAGCGAGATCACTGCGCCAGCGCCCACCAGCTGCAACCCAACAGCTGTTGCCTTGAATACAAGGGCCAACACGCCACTCAGCAGTGCTATGCCGCCGTAAGGGATGGTCATGCAGAAGTCATGCAGCTTGGCGTGGCCAGCATGAGGGTCAGCCTACAGCAGCATCGCCTGTGAGCACCTTGATTTGGGTGAAAGTTTCAACCTGCTACATTATGGTAAACGCGCCGCACCTGGGCGCAGACCAGCACCGATCGCGAACGTTGTTGTGCTGGTCTGGTCACCAGAGCCTTGGGAACCACTGCTGGCCACCGCAACGCCTGCCTGCTGCCTTGATGGCATATGTGAGCTGTTCTTGTGCATATGAGCGACGCGTTCATGATGATCCAGTCGATGCACTGCTCGGATTGAACTACTGGACGGCAACTGACAGCAACAGTGCAGGCTGTTGCATTAATTCGTCATAATCTGTTGCGAAGAAGTCACACATATGCTTGTATGGCTTTGCATGCATGTGTAGCTGCCACACAGGCACCGAGAATAACAGAAGTACTGTCAGCAAAGCCTGGGGTAGCCATAGGAGCTCGTCTGTGCAGCCTGCAAAATCTTTGCATGAGCGCTATAGATGGAGCGATCTGACGTTGAAGACGGCGCATGGCAACATCCAAGGCCACCATGGGAGACTCGAACCAGCGCCAACTCTGGACGGGCGTCTGCAGCTACCTACCGTCCGTGCACGTGTACTTCAGCGTATGCTTCATCGTCCTTCAACCATTGACTGCATCACTGATCTGATTCAGAACCTTTAGCGGGAGACGATTCGCAGCAGCAGTAGCAGCAGCAATACAAGTGTGTACAGCATTCAACATGTCACTGCACCATCCAAGGATCATTGTTGTGCTGGGTCTCTGTTGTCTTTGTATCACACCTGCTTTAGCCCAGGTGGGCCTTCTCGGGCGCCTTCGGCCTGTCGACTACAGCAACCTACCAAGTACAAGCGGCAGCACAGCATCGCCAAGTGGCGGGACCTCCCAAAGTCGCCTGCGCATGGAACCTCCATCACCCAATTCAGCACTTGGCGAGCTTGCTGCCACAACACCAGAATCCGGATCAGGGATTGATCTCACAGCAACAGCAGCACGCCCTGATTCGCCACTCCTGCAGGGCCTGCGCGACAGCAGCGTCTTCAATGGGGACCGTACAGGCTCAGCGCTGCCTGGCTCAACAAACTCACCAGTGCTGCGTGACGGGCCTACTGGTGACTGCGCAGAGCCCAGCCGTGTCAACCTCGACATGCGTCTTGCAGAGGAAGCTGATGTTGTGATCACAGGTGAGCAGCAAGACGCCATGGCTGTGCCAGGTCACATCTGTTGCTTGCAGGAAGCAGCCTGCACCTTCCCTCGCCTTGCATGTGGAGTGATGATCGCTGCTATCCATTTTTGCATGCATGCTCGCACGTGATGCCTGCTTTCAGGTGCTCTCAAAATGTAAAACATCTGGCGTGCAGTGGGTTGTAGCAACTGTTGCGCAGACTTTCGTATACACAGCAGC
Organism: Tetradesmus lagerheimii; assembly: GCA_902809745.2. Classification (NCBI taxonomy): domain Eukaryota; kingdom Viridiplantae; phylum Chlorophyta; class Chlorophyceae; order Sphaeropleales; family Scenedesmaceae; genus Tetradesmus; species Tetradesmus lagerheimii. The sequence goes on along the minus strand of CADDIJ020002479.1, from coordinate 206,164 downwards.
AGCGCCTTCCTGGCTGCTCCCTTGCCTTGCCTGTTGAGTTGACTAGCACTGCTTGGTGCACACCACTGCTGCTTTCTGCTGCAGGCACGGTCGTTGCTACTGGTCCTGGAAGCATAATCTGCGGCCCAACCAACAGCACCCTGCAGGTCTTGGAGCGTGCAGGCAGCCTTGCGCCTGACTCTTGGACCAGGCCAGACCTGTTGGTTGACTATGGTGCACTTGACAGGACCACCAACAAGACATCCAACGCAACATCAGGCAAGACAGAGGTTGCTGATGGTGCCGACAGCGTGGTGCTCGTCGCTGTTCAGTGTGTGCACAAGGGCGCTCTGGCCTGCAGGCGCAACAGTGTGGATGCCAGGTCGAGCATCAGCCGCTGCGTGGTGGCAGTGAAGGTGCCTCCACAGCCCACGGCTGACAACAAGATGCTGGCACCATGCCAAGTGACCCATGGTTACAGGTAGGACTCGTGGTGTGGCTGGTCATGCAGGCTGTGCTGTGCATACGCGGTGTGATGTTGGTAGCAGCATCAAACATGATGTTCTGCTGCGCGGTGTGCAGGTGTGCCAGCCCTTTTGCACACGCATGTACCTGTGCATCCCCAGGTCGGGACGTTCCTGCAGGGTGTAACTGTGCTGTACTGCCCAGATGGTGTGGCTGCCCACATTGTGCACCCATGTTCAATGCTGGAACCCAACTTGGGTTGTAGTACTTTTGAAGCACAAACTGGCTGCCCTCCTCTGCACCAAGTGTGTTTGTGCCAAACATAGTGCGCAACATTACGAAAATACCATTGCTCATCCCAAAGTTCTGCGAACAGCTCCATCTGCAGTTCCAGCTTCTGCTAGCGGCCGTTGCATCAAAATCTAGTGATGCTTCGTGTCCTTTTCCACTGCAGGTACATGATGTTGCTGTCCAGCAAGCCTGCAGCTGGTTGTGATGGTGCCTACGCCATTGCACACCCACGCATTGTTGACTCTGTGAGGCCGCATCTGAAAATGAGCACTTGCTCGCCCTACCCAAGTTGGCCCAGCCAGGACACCAGCCCCGATGGAAAGGGCCTGGCAGGCCTGCTGGCCAGCAAATGCCCTGGAGCAGTGAACCCCAAACCTGCTAACTGCAGCGGTGCAGCAGACACTTGCATGACAGCACAGTGCCCAGCAGGGGCAGCCATTACATGGTGAGGCATGCAGCGTGCAGTGGTCACTGGGAATGCCCCACAGTGGCTATCAATTCCCTGCGCTGCACATTTCCCAACAGTTCCCAATGTTCCTGCAAGCAGCCGCTAGCAGCAGATCCAGTGCAAAATGTCCTCTGAATGCTCTCTGTAGTAGTTTCTACTTGTTTGAGGTGTTTGCTTAGTTCTGATGCCGCAGCATGTGGCTGAACTGTGTGCTGTGCACTGTGGCTCCTGCTGCTTCCTGCAGTGTGCCCAAGGCATGCGAGGGCCGCTACATGGCAGCTGGCACACTGGTTGCAGCACCAACTTGCTCAGCAATGTTCATCTCCCAGGAGACAGGGCTTCCTGTTGCTGGCTGTGATGTGACAGTGAACCAGTTGAACCGACAGGCGCGCCAGTCGCAGAGGAGGCTAGACCTGGCTGCTGGCAAGACCAACGCGGAGGTGCGCGGGATTGACGAAAACGGCATGCCACGTCTTGTCAACCCTGACAGGCTGTTCCCAACCTTCGGGGGTAGCTCCAGCAGCAGCAACGCTCAAGAGGCGCAAGTACCAGCTGCTGGCAGCAGCAGTGACAGCAGCTTGGCTGGTGCTGCGGACGCCGACTACAGCAATGCAGCAGAGGATGTGCCTGTTGAGGGCACTCTTGGAACTCCGTAGATGGTCCGCTGATCATCATGTGTAGTACAGGGCTGCCGTTTTGGAAGGTGGTGGCAGCTGCCATTCTCGTGGCTCAGCTGCATTGCACTGGCCGTCTATGATTAAAAGATCGCAGTGCATGCAGACTTGGTCATCAAAGCAAAGGTTGCTGGTCAACAGTGTTTGCTGCGCCCATCCCTGACAGCAATCGCAGGACTGACGTTGATGTGGTGGCTATGTTGAGTGGATGTAATACAGAGGGGTAACACACCTATCAAAGTCAAGGGTGGGTTGCTGCAGCTTACAGCACATGTGTACACAGCAGCAGTGCGCTGGATCGCTCAGTGCACTCAGTGCCACGATGGATCGTGGTACGATATTTAATTCGATCTTTTGACGCAATCCAGGGTTTGATTGAGAAATGACAACGCTGTAGACCTATAACACCTGTGGTTTGTTAAAAACCCTAGTAGTTCAAAAAAGTCAGAGCCATTTATAAGGCACGACAGCACTGTAGCCTACATTTTTGTTAGCCAGTGCAAACGACCGCGACCGTCTTCAGTTGCACAGTGCTTGCTGTTGTCAAAAGGTGAGCAATCAACAGGGCAGCAGTGCAGTTGGGGTCCTCACATGCAGTATAGCTACGCCTTGCATTGTTTCGACAGTTTACAAGCTTCCTTAACTGCTTGGGGGGTTACCGCACCCGTGCAGCAAGCTGTAGCCTGCTGCTGCATCGCACTACTCACGGGCACTTCGTGAACCTCCGTGCTATTGCAGTCAACGCCAGCGCTATTGTTGCTTGGAGGCGTGCAATATGTCACGGAGCAGCGACGGCAGAGCCCAGCACCATCGGGTTCTCGCCCTTTGGTGCCTGATGCTGCTTGCCTGTTCCAGCAGCGTGAGGGGATTGCCTGCAGCACAGGTGAGCCACTTGCACAATCAAATGTAGGTGTTTGGCTAGAAATTAACCAGCGAGCTGCTGCGCCTTCCTCCTGGGGTTTGGCTTCCTATCACCCAACAGCAGCACGCTTACTGCTGCTCTGTGTCTGTATGCACAATTTGGGCACTGCTGCAGGGCATCTGGGAGGATCACAACCCCTCATCCAGGCACCTGCTGACCAAGAACACACCTGAACCAGTCAAGGCAAAGCCACCCCAGGTCGCCACCTGGGAGGCTGCTCCTTCCTGCGGTGCTATGCCACAAGCTAATGACTCCACACCTGACAGTGAAGGGCGTTTGTGGGGCTGGAACAACAGTACCAAGGCGCCCTGCGCTTACAAAGACCAAAAGAAACGTGTTCTCTTCTACATCGATTATGCTCCAGGTGTGCGATAGCAGGGTTGCTTGCTGTATCATAGCAGCTGAGCAAAGTGCGCTAGCCTCCTGATTGACTGCAAGTGTTTCAGCACCTCATGCACTGTGACCTCCTATCTGACACCTGTGCTCTACTGTTTCACCCACGCTGCACATGTTCCTGCAGGAGGTTGGCTGCACACTCCTGCATGTGCTTCCGCCCCCTTTCCAGATGATAGTGTAGCCGACAGCCACTTCAAGGTGTGGGGCTGGGATGATGGTCACCTGTGCGCGTACAAGGATGACCAGCAGCGGCCAACCCCCATCAACAAGGCAAACAACAGGCTGCCCTGGGCTGATGCACCTGCCTGCACACAAGACCCAGTGCCTACCCTCAAGAACGCAGTGCCTGACAGGCTGGGTTGTCTCTGGGGATGGCAGCTTGACAGGTGAGATCATGTGCTTGGAACAGCCATCCTCAGCTTGCCTGCTGCTTGGCTGGGTGGGGCGTATGTGCTGCACGTCGTTTTGCATACATGCATGCTCAGGATCTGTTGCTGTGCATGCGCCAATGCCTGCCTTTATACTGTTTTGGCAGCACAATATACTTTGACATCCTGCAAGCTGATCCATGCAGAGACCCCACAGTTTGTCCTGTGCCCTGCAGGAATTGTGCCTTCAAGAGCGAAACAACGTCAGAGCCCAAATATGTTGTAGAATACAATGTCACATGCACTGCATCCCTGACACCAAGCAACAAGTAAGTGAAGCGCATGCAGTGCTGGCTTGTGAAGTGTGATGCGCATTACGCCCCTTTGCCAGTCATACCGCTTGTGCTGACTGCTTGAGTTTTACCCCGTGATGCATGCAACCCCTGTTACTGCAGTGGTGACTGCACACGATTCTTGCTTGCAGGACTGCTGTGGACATCATCACAGGCGGGAATGACTCAGGGCCATTTGACAGCGCAGTAGGCACAGTTGAGGTAGGGCCAGGCGTCAGCATGTGTCCAGCATGCCGGACCCTGCTGTGGCACAGCAGCATCTTTCATACTTCGGCAGTGAACCATGACATAGTGTACAATACTTGCACTGCCTATGCAGAGAGAGAACTGAGCCATTTTGCGTCTCAGTTGCTGCGATGTTGCTCTTGATACTTGCAGGATGACAAGAACTGGAAAGTAGGAGCCATCACCGCGGTGGTTGCTGGACATGTGAGTTCCTGCAGCTGTAGCCTGTCGTAGTCTGCAACACTTGTTGATGCCAAGACCTGCTACAAGCGCTTGCAGCCGACTCGCCTGAAGCCTGTGTGACAGTCGATCCCTGTTGACTTCTCAGATACTGCATGGCCTGCGCAGCATGGCACGCCAACTCAGGTTCAAGGCTTGAACGTTTGCAGGTAATATCAACAATCCCTGTGTGCACTTGTGCGTGCAGAGACAGGAACAGCCCTACTACACACCTGAGGAGGTGCAACAGATGTTTAACAGGACCCCTGCAGATGCAAAGAACGCACACAACACAACACAAAACCACACCGACAGCTCCGACAAGGACAGCACCAAGTATTCAGCAAGTACCGTTACCATTGTGAACACACCTCACATGGATCAAGCACCTGGGGAATTACCTATGAATGGCACTGCACCATTCAAGACCACAACTCAAGACACCCCCGGATCTGGCAACCCAAACACTGGCAGTGGCCGTCACCTCCTGGAGAAGCCAGTCAATGATCAGGAAGCTAAGGTGACAAGTTGAGGGGTGCTTGATGGAGCATCTGGCTACTCAGGGCACTGTACAGACCTGCAACGTTTTTGCTGCTGACCGTCTGCAAAACAAATGACTAGGTTTGAGGTATTTGGTTTGCCAGTTCTATCACTGACTATGACATGCTGCTGCTTTGTTGCTGCTCCTTGTCTGGCGCACAGTCAAAACCGCCCCAGCCAACCCAGGAGCCACCAAAGCCAAGGGACTGCTACGTCAGTGGTCCGGGTGGTGTTGAGGGCCCAATGCACTCGACGGTGAGCAGAGTTGCTGCAGCCACCAGCTCTGGTGCCTCATGGTGTGTGAAGCGGACTCCATGCATGCCCGAGAAGTCCTCAGGCTCAAGCAGAACTGATTCTTAGTGGCCAACTGGCGATGCAAACACACACCCTGCTGTCTGTTGCAGGCGAGTGGAGCACCAGGTTCACTAAAGCCATGCGAGCCAGAGGATATATGGGTTGCTGAAAAGCATGCAGTTCTTCGCAAGCCCGTCCTTTTCAGCTCCATCAGCGAGGTATGGCGCCAACAAATTTCACAGCTGCTACTTTGCCTGTGTGCACGGTGTGTTATGACATGGCGTCACGCAACAACTGGCTCTGTTTGTGCAGGCTACCTTTGACACTGGCATCGGAGGAATTACTCTCCCACGCCCCAGAGGCTTGGTGAGTCTGCTTCACGGCCACTTCGGCACATCGTTAATGTGGTGTGGGATGCATAGTCGTATTCAGGACGCAGCCAGCTGGCACATCCACCTGCTGCGCCTCTATTTTTTCAGCAGGATGTTACACAGGACTTTCTGCTGACAAAAAAAACAACCCGGTTGTGCGCAGCTGCAATGATTAAATGAAACTGTTGAAGAGTTTGTACCCATCTGGCTGTGCTCGCTGAGCAAGCAGTAATCGCTGCAGTACTGCAGGCCCTTGCAACAACAGACTGCTGCTGTCGCTGCAACTTCGTTGCGCAGGCACGTGGTTCCATCCGGGTTCGGTGGTTGGAAGCAACCAGGAATAGCTTCTTCACTGCTGTACGGGGCACGTTGCGGCAGCCACAGCCCGAAGCAACAACTGATGACAGCTCCATCACAGGTGCTGGGTTGCCCTCCAGCAGAGGCACGGTGAGAACAAGACATGTAGCACCCATAGCTGCGGCGGGCGTGCAGCAGCGCTTGGCATTGCTCTTCAAACCTCACACAACCTGCTGCCGTGCTGTACCATTTTGCAGGGTGTGCCACAGCAGCTGCGCAGGCAGCTACTTGCCACAGCAACTGCTACTGCAACATCATCAGGCGGCCAGTCAACGTCACAGGCAATGTCCTCTGGCAAGAACGCTGTGTCTTCGTCTCATGCCAGTTCTTCTGGTAGTGGTACAGCCCTGTCTGTGGGGCTTGCAAATGGCACTTCAAGCGTGGCCAACGCTTCTGCCATTGCCACTGGTGAGCCAACACAGATATGTGGTTCTATGTCACTGAAGCTCTTCGCTGCTGAACATGGTCAGCACAGTGCCAGCCTTGTCGTGTGCATCAATCTCCCACGTGCGGTTCACATCAACATGCCCGTCGTGTTATTGCGAACTTGCAGGCAACCAGACTGTGGTGTCTATCATACAGGCCAGCCGCCACAACAGCTCCAGCAAGTGCGTCATGTCTGGCACTGCTGTCAACAACGTGACAGTGCTGACAGGCTGTGATGAGCCTCCGCTGGTGCCGGCGGACTCCACCATTGCCAGCGTGCCCGCTCTCGATGGTCTGGCAACCTCTTGGCAGTCTGCTCCAGCCTGCAAGCAACCTCCTACAAAGCAAACTGCTGTAGCTGACACGATGAACCCCCTGTGGGGTTTTGAGAAGCACGCTAGGTGAGCCGCACCTTCAGCAAGGACGCTTTGGGCGTTCTAGCCCGCCGATTTGCTGCTGATGTGCACGCCTGACAGCCACCCCTTGCCATGCATCTGTTCGGTATGTGGCAACAGTAACAACTAACGCATGTCTGCATCCAGTGATGTTCCAAACCAATATGGGTTGTGCAGCCGTTAGCATCCTGTCTGCCCCGCAGAGACGCTGGCTTTGCAAACAGCACCCTCGCACACCACGCTCTGGTTCTCAATTCACTGAATGTCGTATGATTCGTCATGCACGTGCTGCCTTCTGCTGCAGCTGTGCGTTCCGCGCCGCCAACGGCGAAAGTCTCAGATATGTTGGCTATGTGCCTTTGAACTGGGAGACATCAACAGCATGCATGGTGAAGCCCAACGCCACCAACAGTATGACAGATGCAGATGGCAGGCTCTGGGGTTATAGTGCAGGCAACTACTGTGCATTCAAGGACGCGTATGGTCTGCCTGTTTACTACCCAGAATACTTCACCAACCCTTCTCGACCTGTCAAAGAGTCCGGTATCCAAGCAGGCCACCAGCTGCTGCCTTCAGCTGCAGGGATGGCAGGACACGACAGGACTGAGGTGCATGCAATGGTGAGCAGGATCTGACAGCATATAATGATATTCTGGCAGTTGTTGACAAGTCATGTGAGTAGCAAGCATGTGTCATGATGTTCATGCTGCTGCGTCAGATCATTGCCCCCGCTGTGCCCGCTCTGTTGCATCGTGTTCACAAAAGACAAGTTCTGTGCACTGCCACTTGGCGATTCACCACTCCTTTTTGATGTTGCAGCGCCACCATATGTCGGCACCTGCACGAAGGCTCCTTGCCACAGCGAAGGCGGTGGCAGTATCAACAGGCGGCCTCGCAACGTCAGACTCAGCCGCTGCGGGCAAGAACTCTGTCAGTTCATCTCAAGCGATTTCCTCTGGCAACGGCACTGCCCTGTCTTCTGGCATTGCTAATGGCGCATTCACTGTGGCCAATTCCTCTGCCAGCGCTACTGGTCAGCAATGCAAGCTTTTGCACACATCGCTTGCTTGCTTACTTGGTTGTTGTAGGACAAGACGTCATGGCAAAGTTATCCACACGCACTGGGGCCCAATTGACCTGCTGCTTACACACTGCTTGTACCCGTTGCAGGCAACCAGACTGCGGTGTCTATCATACAGGCCAGCCGCAACAACAACTCCAGGAAGTGCGTTGTGTCTGGCACCGCTGTCAACAATGTGACAGTGCTGACAGGCTGCGACGAGCCTCCACTGGTTCCAGAGGACTCCACCATTGCCAGCGTGCCTGCCCTCAATGGCCTGGCAACCTCTTGGCAGTCTGCTTCAGCCTGCAAGCGACCTCCTACAAAGCAAACTGCTGTGGCTGACACGATGAACCGCCTGTGGGGTTTTGAGAATAATGCCAGGTGACTGACACTGTCCAGAACACTCCACTGACATGCAACTGCCACAGTTTGCTGGCTATCGTCTATGCATGACACTAGGCTGCAGCTTTGAGCATGAACTTCATGTACAGTTCACATGAGTTGGTAGGCACTGCTAATCAGTGCTGTTGTGTGCTGCAGTTGTGCATTCCGCGCTGCCGGCAACGAGAGCTTGGGTAATGCTGGCTATAAACCTCTGGACTGGGAGAGTGCCAAGGCCTGCGTTCAGACGCCCAGTGTCACCAACAGCATGTCGGATGCAGATGGAAGGTGAGAAGGCAGGTGGATGCATTGTAGTAATGTCATCATGTTGACAGAGTTCAACAGTGTGACATACATAACAAGATGCTTCGGACATCGAATGCTGATTGAAATGCTGCAAGGCGACTGCAGCAGGGGTGTTCACTCGGCCACCCGTCTCAGGTGTGCCAGGCTGTAAAATGCTCTGCGCTGCTGTTCATGCACTTGCAGGCTTTGGGGCTGGACCTCAGGCAACAATTGCGCATTCAAGGATGCATATGCTCTGCCTGTCTACTGCCCAGAGTATTTCACTGCCTTTGAAACTACGAAGGCATCTGGCAACGCTGTGAACCCAGTCCTTCCTTTAGCAGCACCTCCTGCAAAGCCCACGTCCACGTCAGCAGCTGTGTTTGAGGCAGCGGTGAGTGACCGCAGATGAAGTGCCTAAGCATCCCAGCAACAGGCAGGCACCTACCTGACCTATCAGATCAATTGAATGCTCTTTGCTGCTACTGATGCACGGCAGCTTTTTGCTGATACCCCTTGTGCTCTCTTGTGTTGATTACAGGAGAGCAAGACACCCACTGATGTGACGATGCCCAAAGTCAGCGCTTCAGATTCAGAGCAGAAGGCAATAAATCTGCTGAACGAACTCTTCAAAAGACCTTAAACAACAGCTGATGTGAAATTGCCCTGCCTGTAGCTTGAACATAGCTGTGAACCTTGGTAGCAGGTGTGATTTGGCCAGCATTTCTTGCATTCAATCTCATATACATGTGGCATGTCGCTTGGGTGCCAGAGTGTGTGGAGATATGACAGCAGGTGTGTTGTTTGCACATCAAGCAGCGGCTAACCAATCGTAACTGCTGGGGCATGCTATAGCGCCCTGGCCCCATGGATCCGGAGCATGTAACCTCAGATGGAAACAATATTTGTTGTTTTTTGTGTGTGTAATATCTTGAGGCTGGCTTGGCACATCAGGAGGACATCTTGTCACAGTCACGGTCATTCATTGTTTCAGCCCACATTGCCTTTGCCATGTATGCATGTATCTGCGGCTGCAGCTAGAAGCACAATTGTCCCAGCCATATGTGTGTTTGACAAAGTGTTCCATGGTTCTTTTACTGATCAGTACAGGTTGCAGCTTTGGTCTGGGACTGGATGTACTGTTGTGTAACCATTCATTCATATGTGTGTATCATCTCCCGCTGAACACCATTTTGATGCCTGGCGAGTCATGGCATCTGTGTGGGAAGCAGATTGCGAGCAAGTGCTTGGGCCACAATGGTGCTACCGTTAGACTATACTAGTACTGTGAACTACAAATGCCGATGCAGAGCACGGTGCTCCACTGTCCACCCCTTTCTGAAAGCCATGCCTGCACAGTTGCGAACCTGAACCCTAAACCCAAAGATAAGCTATCCTGAGGTTGCGTGGCTGTTAACGTGTGGTGGAGAGTTTCGGCAGTATGGCGGCACTTCTACCAAGCTTCGTTACTGTCCTGCGATTTTCCATGGGCCAGTATGGCCAGTATAAAACACGTGGTGCACAGGAGCTGACTCAGGGATCAACTTGAACGGCCAGCAATCTACTCTGGCTGCTGTGACACATGCTGAAATACAAGAGCACTTACTCTGATGCTCGAAACACATGTCAAGGTATAGAAACCACCCTGGGTAGCTGTGAATTTCACCGGGTAGCAGCACTGTCGTAACATATGACAGCAGACAGTACGTCACGTACTGTACGTGACCGGTGGTTGTTGCCCCTGTTGAACTTTACTGTGCAGAACATGGGCACAGCATTCCAAACTTGATGTTATCTCGCGTTAGGCAGCTGCTGTGCTCCAGTGACTATGCTGCAGTAAACAGCAACAGCTGTGATGCCTGCCAACCTGCTGCCAACTATATGGTAGTCCCTCTCTGCATGAGCACGTCATTGATCGTACGTCACTAGCCACCGGGTATCCTGTGTGATCAGCCGTGAGGGCAGTGCACAACCACGTTCTATCGTTCTGAAGCGTTGTACGCTGCCTGGACACTGCGAGTGCCAACCGACAGCCATGGGCGCTCTCACTCTGATTGTTGGAGCTGTTGCACTGGTTCCAGCTACCCTTGCTGTAGTATTGAGATCTAGGGTCCCCGTTGCTCTCACGGGCTGCTTGGCACATGCAGCAGCAGTGGGATTTGCAGTAGCTGCCTGCAGCAGTGACAGCCTTTCTCCATACACAACATGGCTGCTTCAGGTTAGTGGTGCCAAAGCTTGATATCAACATAGGGGTGCTGGTGCATGTCCTTCAGCAATGTCAGCAGTTCACTGCTGCTGCAGCTGTGGGTCTTGCAAGTGCACTGGCCAGCTGTGATGCATCCGTCCACTCCACTCACAGCTTGTTGCCAACATGACTGCAGAAGCGCTCAGATGGTCACATCAGCCCTGTGTCTAGACTGCTGTTCTGGCCTTATCATGTGGGACTGCGTGGCAAGCTGTGGATTCAGCGCCGCAAGAGCACGGAGTCGCTGTACGGCCAAGTCACTGAGCAGCTGTGAGTTCCTGGAGCATCATGCCACAAGGTCTTGTCAGGAAAATCAACAGGGGTGCTTCCTCTTCTTGTACAGCAATGGATAGTCTTGCACTGGCAGAACAGCAGTCTGTTGCTCTCAAGCATTGACAGTGTATACACACCAAGTAGGCTGTGCTGCCTTTGACCAGGCTGAGATTTGATGTGCATCTCGTTTCGTGTTGCTTGCAGGTACATTGGCGGCTGGCCAGAGCAGGCAGACTGGCTGCCAGCAGGGCAGCCATCTGTGCTAGATGTGACTTGCGAGCTGCCACGCACCCACAACAACCACTACCTCAACCTGCCATGCTGGGACACACAAGGTGGGCGCCAGCAGGGGGTTTCTTGCAGGTCCAGGGTGCCCCTAAGCTCAGAGCATGACCCGCAATGCTGTGCTTTGCTGCAATCAGCTGGCAGCTTGCAACTGTCACCAGCAGCATGCCTGACGGAGTGCGCGCAAACAAGGAGATGGTTGTACAAGAGCATTGCAGCGTGGCGATCGTGCTGGTGTTTGCAGTACTCAAAGCACTTCTTCTGTGTTTACTGCCCATGCAGCCCCCAACGCAGCTCAGATCCAGCATGGTGTTGAGTGGACAATCAGGGAGCTGGGCGAGGGCAGGTCGTGCTACGTTCACTGTGCGCACGGACATGGCAGGAGTGCAACAGTGCTGGCAGCAGTGCTGATGGCCACAGGGAAGGCCAAGACCGCAGAGGAGGCAGTAGCAGTGATGAGGTGAGCGACGCAGCTGATCAGGTGTTGCTTCTTACTAGGCACAGCAGCAACAGCATTTGGTCAGGGACATGTGTTTTGCTGTACTGGGGTGGGTTGTGTAGTAGAGCAGGGCTGTGCACCCAATCGATTTATGCAACGAGGTCCAGCATTTGCGCGCCATGCGCAACACAGCCAGGAGCACTACTGTGCAGCCGCTGTTCTGTGCAGCAGCGGATGGCGTGAGTAAAGCAGGTGTGCCACCCTCTGGACATCAATTTCGGCGGCTGCTGCTGTTGCTGCCATCGCTGGCTTGTCGCATGACTGCAGGTCTGCCAGACCGCGTGTGCGGCTCAACAGGCCGCAAGCAGCAGCGCTCAGGTCTTGGATTGCCAGCTACTATGCGGGAGGCAGCAGCAGTGGCAAGTGCGCCAATGGCAGCGCACATGCAGACGAGGCACAGGTGCTGCTGAGTGGCACAGATGGCGCTCATGCTTCAGGAACACCAACGAAGCGCGGCTCGACAGTAGCGCAGGGTGCAGGTGGGGATGCAATCGCTGCATCATGAGCAGGCAGCTGCAGAGAATTACGCAGGAAGCAGCATGTATGGTGCTCAGGTTGCGATCTCCAGGACAACAACTGGCAGCTTTGGTAGCACGCCGGCTGTTGCGCTCTATTCTGCTGCACAGCCGTGGTCCAGCTGAGCAAAACGGAAAGCAGCGACATGTCTATCAAGGCAGCAACACGCTAATAGGGTCCTGTGAGCCATTGCAGTGTTCGCACTATGGTGATCACTCTTGGTGTCAAGCTTGCTGTTGATTATAAGCAAGGATACAACTTGTGCAGCGACCGGTGTTGTAGCACAGGTTGTTGGGCGTCTGGGTGCAGTGCTGGCCGTAGCACATTTGGGTGCATGCAAACCATGCCTGCAAGCTACAGCAAGCCTGCTCAGCTCCCAATCGAGTGGCTGAAGGCCCATGGTGTTATCGGTGGATGCAGCATGCTTGAAGCATCAGGGTGTGCATGCAGAAGGGCACTGGCTATGACTGGCGGTAAGAAGCAGCCTGAAGATCTGCCACTATGCCAGGAAAATTGGGTGCCTGGGACGCTGGCAAGCACCAGCTGCTGCAGTGTTGCGAGTCCTTTCGTGTGCCATAGACTGCCTTGCTGTGTTTGATCAAAAGTGGTGCTAGTGGTTTCGTGTTTGCCAACTTGTGCGCTTTAACTATCAAATCACAGCGGTGGCCGAACCATGTCAAGAGGATAAATGTTTTCGACTATGGCTGCAATGCGATGACGGGGAGGCTGACATCAATTGCGTGTGACAAGTAACAGCCTCGTTCAAATTTTGACAGTGTCAGACATGCGGTGAAAGCGTAGGGTATAAAAGCTGCCAAGAGAGTCCTGGAGCAGTGTATATGTTCAGCAGCAGCGTTAGTGGTAGTGGCTTACAGCCCTCGATCAGAGCTAACAACACTTGCTAGCGCGCGAACCACTGCAAAGACGCTCTGCTGCAAAGGTAAAACGTTTTTGAGGCATCGTTTCAGATACTTGAGTGGACAGCAGTTCTTCACGCCGCGGCCCATCCGACATCAAGACCTTCAGCAGCAGAACAACAGGTTGGTCAGGCCAGAGGTTACTGCTGTACTGCACGGCCAGCTCTGCATGGAGATGCAACAGCAGACCATGGTGCACACGTGACAGCACGTTCAGGTTGCACTTGCAGCTTGCAGGATTGACAGCACCACCTTGCGAGACAGCCTTTGGGCCAGCCCCAGCTGTTGTTGCAGGAAGATGCACTGCCAATTACATGCTGCATGCAAGCAGAGACGCTCTGCCTCTGGCTGCATGTAGTTCAAAGGCAGCATGGTGTAGCAAAACATCATGCAGGCCAGCTCGCAGAACATTAGCTGAGGTCCTGTTCTCTGTGCTGCTGTTCTACCCGACACTACTGCTGCAGGACAACTTCTGGTGCACTGCACCCTGTCCTGCAAGCCTTTTGCCACCAGGATCCAAGAGCTGAAGCCTGAAACGGGGCTTGGACAAGCAATTCCTGCCAATGGCTTGGACCAGGCAGCAAGTCACAACTCTGCTGGTGGTGCTGGCAGCAACTGCTGCTTTGCTGCCACACACTGCAGACACGCGGCCACTGCATGGTGAGTTGCTGTGCTGTGTGCTGTCAGCAGATGTTGTGAGGGCCTGCTTCCTGCTGGAGATGAACCCGAAAGCTATGTACTGTACAGGTTTTGCAGGAATTAGGTCAAAACCAGCAACACTCCAGCACGATCCTGCCATGCAAACCATAACCAACCATATGCTTGCTCTGCTTCCTGCAAGCCCTGTTGCATACTGCTTTCTGCTCTGTGCAGGTGTCTATGCACACAGGAGTCTGTTGGCTGATGCCAAGGCAGATGCCAAGTCCACAATAGGCACCTCTGTGTCTGTGTCAGATGCCCAGGGCAGCGCAGACGTGAAGACCGGCAGCGACTCCTCCAATGGTGGCACTGCTGTGGCTGTCAAGTCCACCTACAATGATGCCTCACACATTGTCAGCACTGCCGCTGATGGCAACAGCAGCTTTACCTACAGCAGCAGCACCCCCCACTCCAAGGGTGATGCCTGGGACAGCGCCCCTGCTTGCAGGAACTCCAGCACTGCCACCTTTGACGACAGCATGCGCCTGTGGGGCTGGGAGAACAACGCACCCTGCGCCTTCAAGGAGGAGAAGGCTGCTGCTGCCAGCACTGGCGATGCCTGGGACAGCGCGCCCCCCTGCAAGCACGCAGACACCAGCGCCAAGAAGGACGACAGCGGCCGCCTGTGGGGCTGGGAGGACAACCGCTCCTGCGCGTTCAAGGCCCCCAGAGATGGCGGGGACGCTGTCTGGGAGGTGGGTGCCACTGCTTTGCTGTGAGTGGTTTGCCTATGTTGCTGCATGTTTGCCTTCCTGTGCAGCACAATTGGGCCTAATCTGCTGGCTGACCTGGCATACCTTGCTGCTGTGTCATGTGCCCTGGCCCGCCTTCTCCTGCCACAGGCTGCCTCGCCCTGCTCTCGACCCGAGTCGGCTGACAGCGTGAAGTCCACCGACAACCGCGGCCGCAAGTGGGGCTGGGAGAATGGGGCTTCGTGCGCCTTCAAGGTAGGTGCATGGCTTGCCTGGCGTGTGGTTGGGCAGGGCACCAGCTCAACATGGCATGGGTGTGTCAAGACTGAAATAAGGGTCTGCGTATGTGCATGCAAGAAGCTTGCAGAAACTGTTGAAGGTGTCCCTGCATGTCGTGCAAGTTGTTGCTGGTGCATTGTCAGATTGTATTGTCTGTGTTGTTAGCCTGTTGTAGGGATGTACATGGTATTGGCAAGCAGCAACCTCATGCCATCAACCAGCATATTACGCGAAATGCACGTGGCACGTGCAGTGCTACCTGCCAGGTGGCGTATGTTGCTTATCTCGCCCACCAACTTGGCGCTGCTGCTTGCTCTTCGCAGGGTGTATCATCACGCAAGCTGCTTTCCCTGGACACACATGCCCGTACTCTGCTGGCTGATGCCAAGGCAGATGCCAAATCCACAGGAGGTACATCTGTGTCTGTATCAGATGCCCAGGGCAACGCAGACGTGAAGACCTCCAGCGACTCCTCCAATGGTGGCACTGCTGTGGCTGTCAAGTCCGCCAACAATGATGCCTCACACATTGTCAGCACTGCCGCTGATGGCAACAGCAGCTTCACGTACAGCAGCAGCACTCCCACCCCAAGGGCGATGCCTGGGACAGCGCGCCACCCTGCAAGCACGCAGACACCAGCGCCAAGAAGGACGACAGCGGCCACTTGTGGGGCTGGGAGGACAACCGCTCCTGCGCGTTCAAGGCCCCAGGAGATGGCGGCGACGCTGTCTGGGAGGTGGGTTGCCAACAACTGCTGAAAGTGTGGTTTGCCGTGGTGTTTGGTGTTGCTGCTGCAATGCTTGCCAAGCAACAGTTGCTCTGTGCAGCAAATAGGATGAGTAGCTGCTTTCTGACCTGTCGTCTTCTGCTGCTCTGTCATGCTGTGCTGTCTAGGCTGCCAAGCTCTGCTCCAAGCCTGCGTCTGCCGACAACGTCAAGTCAACCGACAACCGTGGCCGCAAGTGGGGCTGGGAGAACGACGCTTCCTGTGCCTTCAAGGTGCGCGCACAGCAGCTGCATCACAATGCCACGGGGTCGTGATAGGCAAGGGCGATTGGTGAACATGTTGCAAGCTGGGATGTGTTGAGTGCACTGTTGCAGTTGCAGGCTACTGCGCAAAACTGTTTGCAGGAAGCTTTTGTGATATTCCTGCACAGTGTGCTGCTGCTCTCCAGGGCAGCATGACCAGACTAGCAGCCCCCTGCTTGAAGTGGACAGCTTGTGTCTAAGCTGCTGAGCATGGCCCCTTGATCTTGTGCACAGTGCAGCACATCCTGTGATGCATTTCAGGTTGCCTCTATCAACAAGCATATCTAATGCTATTGTCACTGCCGCTTGCCTCGCGTAGGGTGTGTCAACACGCAAGCTGTTCAGCTTTGTGCATCGGCGCCATGCACAGCCTCTGCAAGGTGAGTTGCCACCACTGGCAGCCCTCACCAGATACGGATAGCAATTGCATGCATGGTCACGAAGAACAGTGCAATTACGCATATGTCAGACCCACTAGATCACAAGCGACGACACATCACTGATGTGCAGCACAGGCACATACGAGTACAAACTCCTCTGTGCAGATCTCACGTCCTGCAAGTGCAGTAGCCCATATGAGCCAGTGCATGCCAGTCTGCAGGACATGTATGTACTGCAGTCTGGTCTGCCCGTTGTCACATTGACTCTGCTGTCCTGCTAACTTCTGCCTTGCTGTGCGCACAGATGCCCGCACCCGCACTTTGCTGGCTGATGCCAAGGCAGATGCCAAGTCCACAGGAGGCACTTCCGTGTCTGTGTCAGATGCCCAAGGCAACGCGGACTTGAAGACCGCCAGCGACTCCTCCAATGGTGGCACTGCTGTGGCTGTCAGGTCCGCCAACAATGATGCCTCACACATTGTCAGCACTGCCGCTGATGGCAACAGCAGCTTCACCTATAGCAGCAGCACCCCTAAGGGTGATGCCTGGGACAGCGCGCCACCCTGCAAGCACTCAGACACCAGCGCCAAGAAGGACGACAGCGGCCGCCTGTGGGGCTGGGAGGACAACCGCTCCTGCGCGTTCAAGGCCCCAGGAGATGGCGGCGACGCTGTCTGGGAGGTGGGTTGGTGCCCAACTGGGTGACTGCTATAACGTATTGGTTTGGTGCTTTTGCACTGCGCAGATAGCTGGGGTTGCAGCCACAGTATGACTGCTTGTGGTTCGACTGTGTGGCTTATTTGTCTGCAACTGCTCTGACCGTCACCTTGCTGTGCTGCAGGCTGCCAAGCCCTGCTCAAAGCCTGAGTCTGCTGACAGCGTGAAGTCCACCGACAACCGTGGCCGCAAGTGGGGCTGGGAGAATGGGGCTTCCTGCGCCTGTAAGGTAGGTGCTGGGCTGCGGCGCTTTTATAGGGGCAAGGCCGGGCAGGGCATAGCGTGGGAGGTTTGGTGTCATTGTAAGCCAGATTGCTGCTTGTATGTAAGGTGTGGCTGTCGCTTGCAATGTATAGTGTTAGGTCAAAAGGTGGCTGACTTCATTTCTGCGTATAGCTGCAACCAACTGCTGATTGCTGCATGCTCGCGCTGACCACACTTGGCTGACAGTCCCCTTGTGCCCTGCCACTTGTTCTTTGTAGGGTGTGGGGTCACGCAAGATGCTGAGCTACACTGACGCCCTCAACATGCCTGGTGGCCAAATCCTGGTCAGCACGCTGAGCTATGGCGACAACGTGGAGTGCACATACGCTGATGCTGGCACATCCAGTAGCGTCAATTGCAAGAAGAAGGGCGCACCAGCAGTACCAGCAGGCACCAACAGCCTCCTGCCTGCAGCCACTTCCTTCACGCCTGCTGCCGCTGAGTTAGCACCTCTTTCAACCGGCAACAGCGTCCCTCCTGCAACCAACGCGGCCGACCCAGCGACCCCTGCAGCAGCCCCGACAGACACCACCAGCAACAGCGTTGCTGCTGAGGAACCCTTGACAGCGAACGCAGTAATGCCAGCAGACACTAGCGCCACCAACGCCTCTCCAGCCGACAACACAGCTGTGCCAGTCGAGGACTGTCCTATGGAAGAGCCAGCAGAGAGCGACGTTACCACTGCCCTCCCTGGAGACAACACGGTTCTGCCAGCTGATGATGCTTCGGTCGACTACCCTGCAGAAGAGCCAGCAGATGCTACTGCCACCAACGCCCTTCCTGCAGCTGACGCTGTTGTGCCAGCGGAACACGTCTCTGTGAATGCGCCTGCAGCAGATGTCGCCAGCAATACCATCACCAACGCTGTCCCTGCAGCTGACACTGCTGTGCCAGTTGTGCCAACGCCAGCAGCTGACACGGCTGCTGCAACAAATGTGCCTGTGCTTGCTGGCGACTACAACGTTGCTCACGGCACCCCTGGCTACATTGTTGGTGGCGTCAAGGGTGCAAAAGACACCTTTGGCAAGCCCGTAACAGCAGATATTCCCAGCGGGGACGTTGCCACGGCCGCCCCTCAAGCTCCTGCGGGTTCAGTCAGCGCATCAACACCCCCAGCTTCACCTGAGCAGACCATCACCCCTTCACCTGTCCCTGATGCATCGCCAGCAGCAGCAGCAACACCATCCCCTGCCACCTCTTCGGGGCCCACCTGGGAGACTGCACCCGTGTGCGCTGGGCAACCTACCAAGCAAACATCGGTCCAGGTGTGTTCAGAGGCACAGCAGGGGCGGGCGCCTTCAGAAAGCAATTGTGTGTGCATCATTGCTCAGCATACACATTTTGACAGCCCTGTCACCTGCCATGTGCAGATGCATGCATCGCCATTGCTGCAGTCAGCGTATGTGCAATGGACTCTCACACTCTGCCATGCCTGCCTTTCTTGCAGGACTTGAATGGCCGCCTGTGGTGGGTGGTGACATCCCGCTCCACCTGGGCCTCATGCGCCTACTGTGCTGCTGATGGCACTGCTGTCTACTACGATGGCTTCCAGCAAGTGCAATTTGACAGCAGCCCTGCATGCGAGCATACACCCAGCATCACTGACTCCATGGCTGACGCGTCGGGCCGGCTGTGGGGCTGGAAGGAGGGCCAGGCAGGGGAGGGCGTCAACTGCCGCTTCCTAAAGGCAGACGGCACCCCAGTCATGAAGCAAGAGGTGTACTGGACGTAGAGCTGCTTGGGAATGAACAATCAGCGCATCATATTGCCAGGTTTTGTGCTTGGCAGGTAGCGTGCATACTGTCGTTGTCTGCATCTCCAGTATCAGCGTATGATTGTCCTGTCCAGTGCCAGCTGCCCTGTGCCATTGATTTGCTGTGCATGCTGAACAGGACCTGCTCTTGGAGATGTTGCATACATTTGAATTCGACAACCTGCACACTGAAAAGTGTAAGCATGGCGTTTCTTATCTTTACTGCAGTAGCACTGCCATGATCTCTTACGTGCATATCTTACACACTACTGAGAAGCGTAGCCGCATGATCTGTTGTGCGCCTATCATTCTGAAGTCATTGCATCTGAATGTGCATGCAAGCATGTGTATCTGATGAATGCAGTGTGCCCACAGTGTTGTCGCGTGACAGTCGAGTGTGTTGTGTTCAGTAATCTGTGCTGACATGATGTGTCCTTGCTGCGATCTTCAAGCTGACATGTTGGCATATCAGTGCTATCTGTATCAAATGACTTTGAAAGGCTTATGATGGTAACATACCAAGAAATGCGATTGTTTTGAGCTCAATGGCCTCTACGTACACAAGCCAAGTGACAACCCGTCTCATCAAAGCGCGGCAGCAGTGTACTGCGCGTGGTGCAAGGGAAGCTGTGCATGCAGGAAGTTTGCTTGTGTGCGTACTTTGCACAACTCATTCGCCAATTTACTCCCGTGTGCATATCTCAGCCTGTGCGTACACGTGCCCATATGTTGTGGATCCTCCCATGGCGTACTGAACAAGTGGCACATAGGAAAGTGCGCAGCACATGAACCCCGGTAAGCAGTGCTTGCCACTGTGGAACATATGCGTGCAAGAAAGCAAAAGGCAGTGCGAATGAAAGGGAAGGAGCAGCTGCAGCACTGCTGCAGTGCTAATCAACAGCCGCTGCTGCAGTGCTATGATACTATCTGTTGAGCCAACAGCCGCATTGAATGTGCTGGCAGTCTGCCGGGTGTCATGGCAAAGGCCAAGCTGCTTTCAACCGCGCGCTCAGCAACACTGTTGCTGTATGCTAGCCCGCCAGGCTGAGCCAACGCAGAGACCAGCGAACACAGCTGCACTGTTTCATGGCTTGCAATATGTCGCAGGCTCAACATGAAACGCTGCATTCGCCAAAGCGCAGTAGAGTGCAGGGCCTCAATCACGACTGTGCAATGCCAGCTGCGTCGCTTTGCAATGAGTGAACCAAGATGGGAGGTACACAGGTGAACAAGGCCTGGTGACCAAGGTTTTACAGTACATCTTTCATGGAGTACGATTGTTCTGGGCTGACACAGAGGTGCAGCTGGGGGTTCAAGTGCCATGCCTCAAAGTGTATACAATACGTGATGCTAGGGGGCTGGCCTAGTTCAAGGATTGCCAATGCTCTGCGATGGCACACTGCAGTACACAGTGGCGTAGCAAGCTGTGCAAGTGCACTGGCAGCAGCTGACATGACGTGTACCGCACACTAGGCTTCTGTTCATTTTGGGACCAGCCGCAACTTGGTGCTTGCAAGCACTCGTAGATTACCGCCTGTGTCAGACTAGTATGCCTTGTCAAGGTCGCCCTATACAGGCACAGCGATCTGATACCAACGCTACTGTTCTTGCGTGACAGGGGGCGCACCGCACGCTGACAATACTTGGGGTTGCAGGGCTGCCAAGCACAGCAGTACTGCTTGACATACCTTGGAAGGTGCATCCGGTGCAATGCCTTAGGCGTAGCAGTATTCAAGTGCAACATGGCTGAAAATTGGGGGTTGCTGGCATCGTGCTGTACTTCCATATCCGATAATTGCAGGCCTCCTGAAGGCAGTGAGTGGACCGTTAATTGTGAAGTTTGATGTCCAATCATTCAACGGTTGAACATGTCACACAGTGTTACAGCAGACCACCATGTTGAGACAGCTACAGCGGCTGTTCACCCACTAACCTGGCTCACAACATAAGAACTTCATAGGATAAAGACATGCATCTGTCAGGGCATACTGATCAATTTACTGCAGAGAACCATCGCGTGTTGCTGAAAAGACAAGGATCACAAATCACATAGAGAAAGGAACCATGTAGGCTAAAAGCCTATGGCATGCATGCAGCACATCAGATGAGTTGGAGCTAGATCCAGCAGCTCTGCACTGATCATATCTGCTGTGGAGCCATGCACGCAGTGCTTTGCAGTTGTACAGGTGGGTGCTTTATATAAAATATCCATGCAGGACGAGCACATGCAAGAGATGAGTGATGCACTATGGCCACAGATCTACGTGGCATCCTATAACGGAAGCAGTACTTTGACACAAGGCCTGACAGGTGCAGGAACCAGACTATTGTTTCAGCGCATCATTGTGGTACAGGGTCCCAGTCCAGAACAGCATGCACAGCAAAATCAATGGCACTGAGCAGCTCACACTAGACCAGGGTGGCAACACACAGCGTATCAGCCTATCATGCAAATGCAAACATGCCACTCGTAATGCTATTGAGCTACAGCTAAAGACATCCACACTGCTGTTCTTCGCTCCCAGATCTAAGCAATGAACACCTCTTCTTTTATGACTGGCATGCCGTCTGCCTTTAGGAAGCGGCAGTTGACGCCCTCCCCTGCCTGGCCCTCCTTCCAGCCCCACAGCCGGCCCGATGAGTCAGCCATGGCATTGATCATTGTTGGGGTGGCATCGCAGGAAGGTGAGCTGTCGTACAACACTTGCTGATAGCCGTCGTAGTAGATAGGGCTGCCATCAGCAGCGCGGTACGCGCAGGAGACCCAGCTGTGGCCAGACACCACCACCCACCACAAGCGGCCATTCAGGTCCTGCAGAAAGCAAGGTGGCAGCAAGTGCGGAGCGGGGCAGCGCGAGCACACACAGGGACAGGTCAGAAGTGGGGAGGGTACAAAGGGGTACATGGACGATAGTGCAAACAAGACCAGAGGTCCCGTGCGTCAGCTGGCCTGCAGCAAAGCTGAAATGCATTGCAACTGTGTTGGTTGCACAACGACTATGCATTGACGCGTGGTGGGTGAATATTGGGAACTGTTGAGCTTGCTGGGCTCCAAACCCCAGCCACTTTCTACACTGCTGCTCCCCACACACCTGAACTGAAGTGCGCTTGGTTGGCTGGCCGAAGCAGACAGTTGCGTTTTCCCAGGAGATGCCAAACAGCTCAGAGGCAGTGGGCGTGGTTGGCTTGGGTGAAGGCGCAGGGGAGGCATCAGTTGCTGGTGCGTTGGTGGCCGGCGCAGCAGGGGCAACAGTGTCAACCGCCGGCTGCTCTGGCACGACGGGGGTCTCCACCGGTGCTGCAGCATTGGCGGGGGTCTCAACAGGTGCAGCAGCGTGGGTACAGGTCTCCTCAGGCACTGCAGTGTTGGTAGGGGTCTCCACCGGTGCTGCAATGTTGGTGGGGGTCTCCACAGGTGCTGCGGTATTCGTGGGGGTGTCCACGGGCACTGCCGTGTTGGTGGGGGTCTCAACTGGTGCAGCAGCGTTGGTATAGGTCTCCTCGGGCACTGCAGTGTTGGTAGGGGTCTCCAACACTGGCGCTGCAGCATTGGTGGGGGTCACCTCGGGCACTGCAGTGTTGGTGGGGGTCACCTCGGGCACTGCAGTGTTGGTAGGGGTCTCGACAGGTGCGGCAGTGTTGGTAGGGGTCTCCACAGGTGCAGCACTGTTGGTGGGGGTCTCGGCAGGTGCTGCAGCGTTGGTGGGGGTCTCCTCGGGCACTGCAATGTTGGTAGGGGTCTCCACAGGTACTGTGGCATTGGTGGGGGTCTCGACAGGTGCGGCAGTGTCGGTGGGGGTCTCCACTGGTGCTGCAGTGTTGGTAGACTTGTCCACAGGTGCAGTCTTGGTGGGGGTCTCCACAGGCAGAGCACTGTTGGTGGGCATCTCCACTGGTGCGGCAGCATTTGTGGGGGTGTCCTGAGGCGCCGTGACATTGGTGGGGTTCTCCTCTGGCACTGTTGCAGCGTCCACAGGGGCAGCTGCGGGAACCTCAGGCACAGCTGCATCCATTGGCAACAATACATTGGTCGATGCGTCATCAACTGGCGTCACTGTGTTGGTGGGCACAGGCTCTGCAGGGGTGGTGACAGCCGCGTTGGCGGGGGTCTCTGCAAGGACTGGCGCATCTGGAGCAGCAACGTTGGCGGGTGGCAGCTCAGGGGCAATGCTGTTGTTGGTCGCAGGCAGAGGCAGGGCTGTGTCGATAGGTGCCATGATGGGAGCAGGACTGTCTGGGATGGAGGCACTGGCTGGGGTGAGTGGCTCTGCTGGGACATCAGTGGTGGTATCCAGGGTATCCACAACAGTGCCAGTAGGGAAGGCTGCGTTGGTGGCTGGCGTTGCAGGGTCAGCTGCAGCGACTGCTGTCATGTTGGGATCAGGGAGGTCGGCTGCAGCTGCAGCATCCACTGGCACATCCTCCACTTGGTACTCATCCAGCATGTAGGATTCGCCAGTGTAGGCCGGGTCTTGGCTGTCGATGGAGTTTGTGGCTGGGGTGGTGCTGGTGGCGTTGAAGGAGAGGTCGGCTGCTGGGGCACCTGTGGTGTTGAAGATGTCGGTTGCGATCAGGGCTGTGGTGTTGAGGATGTCAGTCACGATGGGGGCTGTGGTGTTGATGGGGGCTGTGGTGTTGAGGGTTGTTGTGTGGAAGGGGACTGAGGTATTGGTAGGAACGGTGATGTTGCTGGTGACATTGAGGGGGACTGTGGTGTTCAGGCCTGTAGCGTTGGCGGTGAGGTTGCTGGGGAGAGTTGCGTTGACTGCAGGCATGGGTACAGGGATGGCGGACGTGTTGGCAGGGATGGCTGTTGTGGCGTTTGTCGCGGCGTTCTCAACAAGTGGGTTCTTGATGAGGTCACCAGACTCCGGCTTCTGCTGCTGGATTGAGATGGTTGCATCATTCCAGCACTTGATCTTGCCAGAAGGCATCTCAACGCAGGTGAAGCCGCCTGTGTGGGTGACCTTCTCCTTCTCTTGCTTATCTTGCGATTTCAGAGAGCGGCCTGCTTCGGTGGTGGTGGTGATCTGTACGCAACATAAACAGGCACAACAACAGTCAACAACGCATGAAAGAGCGAGAATGGTACTGGTCGCCAACATTTGCCTGGTATGCACAATACATCTGCACACTCATCTCCTGGCGTCAATGGCTGACTGTACCAGCACCGGTCCTGCACTAACATGCATGCACCGACGGGGTCAACGGCATTGATGCTATGGCTGCATCGGCGTGGTGGTGGTGGTGATGATGACGATGATGATGATGATGATGATGATGATGATGATGATGATGATGATGATGATGATGATGATGATGAGGCATGTACTAGTTTGGTTACGGACCAACTGCTTACCGCGCCAGTCTGGTTGTCGTACACACCCCAGGCATTGGCGTGGACATCCTTGCCATCCTTGTCCTTGGCCTGCAGTTGACAGCAGCAGCAAGCACAAGCAGCACAATAAACAAAACAGATTGTGCAGCCATAGATGCCCTTCATAGGGCACTGCCCATGGCATGGAAGCAGTTGGCACACATTACGACTATTTGAATGGCAGCTGCATATGGTGCTGCCCTGGCGCATACTGTCCTGCATGCTGTGACCAATCATTGCTTCCTGCAGGACACCATCACAACTGCATGCTGCTTCCTGCAAGCAGTTTGCTCTGCAACAGTGGTGACCTGACTACCCTGTGCAATTCCAAGCAATCTGCAGCTGCAGCAACATATCCTACCTGGGCCTGTGTGTGGATTAGGATGTCACCATCAGGGAGCTTGTAGCCCACGCCCTGTGCCTGTGCTGACGGCTCGTCGTCTTTCTTAGAAGACTTGTGGCCTGAGCTGTTGTTGTCGTGGTTGTGATTGTTGGAGGAGTTGGCCTCACCATCCTGCGCCTCACTGCTGCCGGCCGGGGCACCCACGTGCTCACTCTTCACTCTGCTGTCCTTGGCTGGTGCAGGAGAAGGGGAGGGTGACGGGGAGGGTGATGGGGAGGGCGAAGCAGGGGAGGCTTGCTGTGCCTGCTCTTCATGGGAGTCCTGCTGGGGCTCTGCGGACCAGCCCCAGTAGTTGCGTGGTGCAGAGAACCAGTTGTTCCAGTGGTTGCCGCCAAACAAGCCAAGGCCGCCCCACAGGAGCTTGCGGCTGCCAGAGGCCTGCGGAGCAAGCAGCGTGACGGGCAGCATGAGCGGTAGTGAGTATAACAAACAGCTACAGCAGCGAGGAAAAATGTTGAGCTTCACCCGCTGAAGCACGCTTGCAGGAACAGTTGCATTTAACAGGAACATCAAGGCTATCACGCAGCCTAGGCGGAGATACCCAGACAACCGAAGGTAGAGGTGAGCTGGCAGATCACGCAGAAGCAGTGCCTCCTGCAAGTAGCCACGACTAGGGATGTGCCAACAACGCTCGCGCCTTGAAGGCGCAGGAAACGTCGTTCTCCCAGCCCCACTTGCGGCCGCGGTTGTCGGTTGACTTGACGTTGTCAGCAGACGCAGGCATTGAGCATGGCTTGGCAGCCTAGAAAGCTCAGCAAGACAGCGCTGCAGAAGACAACAGGTCAGCAAGCAGCCTCACATCCTATGTGCTGCACAGAGCAACTCTTGCTTGGCAAGCAGTGCAGCAGCAACGTTAAACAACAAAGCAAACCACGCTCAGCAGTTGTTGGCAACCCACCTCCCAGACAGCGTCGCCGCCATCGCCGGGGTTCTTGAATGCGCAGGAGTGGTTGTCCTCCCAGCCCCACAGGCGGCCGCTGTCGTCCTTCTTGGCGCTGGTGTCTGCGTGCTTGCAGGGTGGTGCGATGTCCCATGCGTCACCAGTGCTGGCAGCAGCAGCCTTCTCCTCCTTGAAGGCGCAGGGTGCGTTGTTCTCCCAGCCCCACAGGCGCATGCTGTCGTCAAAGGTGGCAGTGCTGGAGTTCCTGCAAGCAGGGGCGCTGTCCCAGGCGTCACCCTTGGAGTGGGGGGTGCTGCTGCTGTAGGTGAAGCTGCTGTTGCCATCAGCGGCAGTGCTGACAATATGTGAGGCGTCATCGTTGGCGGCCTTGACAGCCACAGCAGTGCCACCATTGGAGGAGTCGCTTGCGGTCTTCACGTCTGCGTTGCCCTGGCAGTCTGACACAGACACAGAGGTGCCTCCTGTAGACTTGGCTTCTGCCTTGGCATCAGCCAGCAGAGTGCGGGCGTGGGCACCTGCAGCATCAAGCAGATAACAGCAAGGTAAGAACGTGGATCCTGGCAGGGCAGCATGTGCATGCATACCACACTGCGGCTCTGCTTGACAAAGCTTGCTAGTCAGGCTGCTTGCAACCACCTGAACAGCAAGTTGCTGCAAACAACGGGCTGTTGTTGTACCTTGATGCCCAAACCAAGCACCATGTCTGCGTTTCCTGCAAGACTGAACAGAAGTTATTGGGCAGCACTGTTCACTGCTACCAAGTTGCATCCTCAAGGGGAGTGCCAGTGCTCTGTATATGCTGTTCCTGCAAGCACACAAAGCAGCAACAGCCATGACATGCTGTCTGCAGCCTGCAGGACATCACTCACCATGCAGCGGCCTCGCTTGGACACACCCTGAGAAGAGGCTGACCACAGCTGCTAAGATCATCAACAGGGCGATGATCTGGCGCGATGTGTGCGCCATGGTAGTGGCTAGGCGGTACGTAGGCGTGGGCAGGTGCAGGTTGTAGTCCTGCAAAGCCAACAGCACACAGCAGCAGGGCGGTGTCAGCCACCAGTCAAAATAATAGACTCTCCTGCAGGAACCATGTGCCTGCGTTTTCCAGTGAAAATCTGTTCAATTGCTGTATGTTGCTGCTGCTGAAGCTGCTGGGCATTGTGGAGCTGCTGCTGGCAGGGCAGGCAGGCCTGACAGCAGCAACATAACGATTACCCGAACAAGAGTGGCTGAGTTCACAACTAGATTCATTGGTACGTAGTTTGCGGTGCCTCGAAGCGTCGTCAATGGACTGATCGAGCAAGCCTGCCCAGACTGGTTCTGTTCCCTGAGCTTACCTGCTGCTGTTGAACGCACGTCGCAGAATGACTGGATGCTTGCGGTGAGTAGCACTGCGATTGATAATGGAAGCTGTTGTTGTTTATGTAGATTGCTTGTTGAACGCCGTGGCCTGGACAACCTATTGGCGTTGACACGTTGCGAAGGCTAGCTGTGCTGCCTGATCTAGTGACAAAAGCGAGAAACAAAGTAAGAAAACCCTCACACGATACAGACAGAGCTCTGCATGCCCGCCTTATATCGCCTTGGTGATCGACTTGAACTTTTCGAACAGTGACAGCTGGGTTTCAGGTCAGTGTCAGTCAAACAGAGTTCGTATGTCAAAATTTTTGTCATTTCATCAATCGCAGACGCTGACTGCGAAGCCTTCAACATAAACCGTCGCTTTGCCATCTCCGCTACAGCTGCTGTCGTGGCCTTCTGCCCTGTTTCAGGTTTGAATCGCATGTCTGTCATGCATGTGCTGCAGCCATTTGCTCTGGCTTTGCTGATCAGTCCTTTGAAATCTATATTGGTTTAATTGACGAATGGAAACTCAGCTGTTTTGAAGCGCTGGGCCATGCTAGATATGCATGTGTTCGTCATGTCCGCCAGGTCAGCCTTGTGGCCAGCAGCTGGTGCAGGGCACAATCGCTGGAGACTACACCTCATCCGCGGTTTTGATTGCCAGTCGCAAGCAGCATATATGCAACAGATGCCCAACAAGCGCAGTTGAAGCTGTGGTGTACAGATTACATGAAACACAAGCTTGCCATGCATGCCATCAGAAGTGACCACATGCTTGCAGGGCTCCTGCAGTGTACGGTACACTGTAGTCCGACTTGGTGGCACCCACAAGTGCACACCTTATCACTGGCAGCCGCTGCTGTGCACAGGTGCACAAGTTGCTGCACGTTGCACACTCCAGCACCCAAAGCAGCAGGAAGCAGCACTGGCTTACGCCAGCACGCCCTCCCTCCCCCCCAAACTGTGTGCTCTACATTCAAGCGCTTGTAAAACTTCAGTTCTGTGTGCCAACAGTCTCTGTCAAACTCACACCCTTCGATGAGGGCCTATACAGCGGGTTCATGTTCTGTCCGTTGTCAGAAGCCAGGCTCGCTGCTACCTCTGCAGATGCTGTGCGCCCCAGGACGGCCTTTGCTCCCTCCAGGGTGATGCTTGACAAGCGCGCTGCTACCACTTGGGGCTTGCGTGACGGTGGCAGCAGGCGCGCGTTCATCCCATCATTGGACACTGCTGGCGTAGCCGCTGTTGGCAGCACGTCTGATGTGTGTGATCCAATGCTACCTTGGCTGCTGATGCCATTGCCGTTGATACTGGCGGTATCATATGCCCTCGCGCATGCTGCAGTGGCCTCTGCACTTGCAGCGCTTGTGCTGCCAGTGCGCTTTGGGCCTTCCAGCTGGTGTGCTACTGCTGCTACCCTGCTCGCTCCAGGCACTGCCTTGAAGGGCGCGGCCTTGCTGTATGACACATGGATGATTTGCGGCCCAGCTGCAGCAGCAGGCTCGCTGCTGCTTGGCTGCTGAGGCACAGCCAGTGTTTCATCCACATGGCTGGTTTGCTGCTGCTGTGTGAAGAAGGTGCCAACCGCCTTCCTGGCAAGTGGCGTGTTGCGCGGCGTAGGACCATGTGCTGGACTGCTGTTGCTGCTGGTTCCTCCTGCAGGGCCATTCAGCGTCTTCTTGAATGTGCTCACAAGTTCTGACACGTGCGATTTTGAGGCCGGCTGGAGTGGCAGGTCATCAAGCTGCTGCTGATGTGCATCTGGGCTGCTGCCGCTGCCCTTTGCCTGCGCCTGCAGCCTGCCCGTGACCTGGCTGATGAGCTGCGCAACATGAGATTGTGTTTGGCTGGAAGTCGCCAGAGTCCTCCAGCACTGGTGTGTGCTGAGGCGTGCCTGGCTTGGATCTGCTGTTGCTACCTGCTTGGCCAGCATATGCATGTGCCAGCTGCGTTATGTGCTTGTTTGAGGACGCTTGGAATGGCGAGTCCTCAAGCACAGGCGTCACAGGCGCTGATGCTGCTTTGCCCAGCGCCAAGTCATTGCTGGCATGCCGAAGCAAGCTGCTGGCCACTGCTGCTACGTGGCTCTGCGAAGTTGGGTGGAAAGGGGAGTCTGGTAGCAAAGGAGCTGCACTGCTCGGCTGTTTGGGTTTGGTGCTGATCGGCTTCAAGCTGTTCTGCACATTCTCTAGGTTTGCTTCAGGGAGGGGGACTTGGCCTTTGGTGGTCATAGCTGCAGCTGGTTACTACCGGTAGCAGTGCCTGTGGCAAGCAGAATGGAGGCATGCGGTGGAACACATTTGATTCCAGGCGTAGATAGGTTTCACCAGCTGCTGGCCTGATGGTCAAGAAGACTGGCAAGTGCTATACAAGCCAACCAGCTGTTCGCTGCTCGTAGCCAGGGCAGCACGCTGCTCAGGCTGCTGCCTGTCGTCAAGCAGTGAGTCTCTCGCCCGACCTTTCATGATAATGTACATACACAGCGAGCTGTAGTCTGTTTAGGGTCGTGCTTGCACTATCAGGCCTCACCATCTGGGCGTGAGGAGCAGCTGCTCCTCTGCACTGCAGTACAACGCAGCCGCCCTGCGGGCTGCAGAAGAGCCGCTACCTTCAGCGCTATTCCGTCTGCTTAGCTCTCGATAAACCTGACAGAACGCTGACTTTGAAGACTGAAAGTATTGTAAGAGCGCGCAAAGTTACCCGCGAAAAGCCATGCCACATACGAATAACAAAGCATGCGTAGCTAGCAGTCATGTTGATGGAACGAAATTGAACGACGAGGCAGGTCACAGAGGCCGCCTATCACGTTCTGCGCTCGGCAGCCTGTGACACGCACGTGGCTACCTGGCAACGTAGACAGCTGGCAGCGAAGCATGTTCAGCCTGCCCTCTACACTGGAAGATGTATAGACTGCTGTCACCAACACTGATTAGAATACTGCATTCATGCCCGAAGATTCCCAGAGTGCAGCTAAATTGCGTGTCGTAAGGAAGACGGTTATGCTAGCATAACCAATCTCATACCTTACGCACAGAGGTTTTTCTGGGGTTAAAACCTCAGAGTGACAGCCCGAGCTGAGCCGCTTGCAGCTTCCTATTTAACCAGATGTCTGTGGTGGCGTATGCCGCATGAACACACCGTGTAACCCCTCTATCTATCTATCTGGCAGCTGGGAACCGTGACGCCAGCACATGTTCGCTCAGTTGCCTCCTCATTGGCATCAATAGAGCATGCAGGTGATGCACATTGATTTAAAAACGGCCATGCTCAGACACGATTATTGTCAGCCAGACACCATAGAGATTCTTACGACACCAGAATGCGGGCTGCTATCAGGCGACTCACACACATACATAACGCTGCTGCAGAAACACAGGTGCACACAATCATGTTGGCTGCGCAATCTGGGACACAGTTCCTGCACCCTCCACATCTTGATGCGTTTTCAAAACAGCAGTGAAAAGGCGCCTGTGTTGCAGGTGCGCAAAGCCGCTTGAAGTATGTACTTATATGGGCGCCTAGACGAACATACGCAAGAGAAGACACTATACGCGCGCAAGCACATCATCTGCCCCTTGACAGACATAAACACTTCTAGTGTAACAATAGTACTGCTGCAGTGAAACCTTGAGCGGCACTCGAACCCGTAAAACGCACGAAATCTACAGCGACAGAACCTTCCACACTTCTTGATGTGCCGCACATGCTGCTGGCAGTGAGTATCTGTGCATGCACCAGGATCACAGTAAAAGCATGTGCAGCATGCAGCTTGACCACTGCATGCATGCAGTCAGCATGCATTAGTACACATGTTATCACAATACAATGACAACAAGGTCGCTGGTATGCAGAAGCATCCATCAAGCATAACGTGCCAGGCACTTGGCTCAATGCTTGCGTAGCTGGTGCAGTTTCACCAGCGCATGCTCTTCTGCGGTTTGCTCCTAGCCAAAGAGTGTGCGGCATATACATGTATCAGTACCTGTACCTTCATGCTAACACCGCGGCACACACAACCTGCTATAGCCTCAAGCACATTTGAACACAAACATTGCTGCTCCCTGTGTTTGAAACCACAACATCTGGTCAGGCTGTCGCGACTTGAATACTAGCAAACATTGTGACAGACCAGGCCGACAGGATTGTGATGCTGTGAGGCATACATGAATGAAAGCTAGGAGGCTGCAACCCGATAGAAGAATCAATTGTCCCGAACACGTTGTACCAGACACATGCAGATCGGCTGACACCTGATGCAGCACCTCATGCTGAAGGCATGATGCTGAAGGGCAGCCGGACCACTTCTAATGCTCGTACAAGATCCCTCCCTTCTTCCCCTGGCAAGGAAGCAAGTCAACAGCTCAACACTCAATGTCGGCAAAGTACATTACCTCCTGCAAAACGTGCTGCAGCGCTCGCACCACCACTGGGCGGTGATGAAAGCAGGGATGAAGTTAGACAGAACATACATGCATCAGCACATGATGTGAGCACCATCGTGCTACATCTCGAGCTGCACCATACACAAGCAGCACGCAGCAGTGCCACCTGCTGCTGCTGCTGCAGCCATGCTGCATGTGCTGGCAAGGGACGACATGAGGAAGAACCAACCCCACTGCATGCACATGCATGCCAGCCTGCCTAAAGCCCTCAATACTCCCTGTACTGAGATCCCACACAGGCATCCCACACATGCAATATCAGTGCTTAACAGGCGATCTATATGCCTATATGCTGCTCATCTAGCCTACACAAACACAGCAGAAACAAATACCACAGCACACAGTCAGCCCTGCTCTTCTCCTTTGATTGCGCATCTGCTCTCTACACGTCACACGGTTCAACACATCCTGTCCCACACAGCCATGACACTGCGCTGTGTGCGTGCACGTAGCACACTGGCATTGTGCACACACAAAACTATGCTGTCTTCGTCACAAAACGCCTGGCTCTGACAAAAGGTTCTTTTGTGATATCGGCGCACATGACTAAATAGACATCAGAGTCACCTGCCCTCTGCAAGCGCGTAGCAAGAGACGGTTGCTAAAGTTTACAGCACCTTCAAACAATCACAATGAAGACCACCATGCCATATAGCATTGCTGCGCACACCTGCTGCAAGCACTGCTGCACACACTTGTTTGTTATACAGCCTACCCTCGCCACTTCCGCTGCAGATGCGATACACGCTACACACCATTCAGCACCCTGCTTGTCAACGTGTGCGACGCTACACTTCAGGAACAAGCGCTTCGCTCAGTACGTGCCCAGGCATGAAAGCAGGCGCAGCCCCAAACCCTGCGGCTTCCATTGCGCAACCCCATGGCTGCAGTAAGTGCTGCCTACCAACAATAACCAGCACGCATGCGCAAACGCATCAAGCCGGCACACATCCCACCATCCCCTGTTCAACCTGCCAACAAGGCAGTACTACCAACAGCATCTCGCACCCTTTACCAGACAAAAGAACAGGCCCACAGCCCATGCATCAGGACATACCAAGTTGGGCAGGTTGCTCCTGACCCAAGCAACCGTCAACCCCCATCTCACTGCTGCACCCAGCAGCAGCCGCCGTCGGTCAATGCACCACATTCTAGCTTCAGCTGGACTACCTTCTGCTGGCGCTCACAAGCAATGCAGGAGCTGCCTTTCGCTCCTGCGCCAGCCGCCCATGCTGTGAGGGCCGGCCCGTCGGTCAATGCACAAGGGCCAGAACACAGCACAGGTCATCACCGCTGGCCAGACGCCGTCTCAGACGTGCGTCGCCGTGCAGCGCGCAGCGCCTCCATCATCTCCTCCAGCGCAGCCACCAGCTGCCGCGCACTGGGCCGCTCTGCAGCAGGCTGCTGCCAGCAGCGCTGCATCAGCTGTCGCCAGCCTGGCGCAGGCTCGGCCGGGCACTCCGGCTCCTGCCAGTCTGGCGTGCCTGGCACAGGCAGGCTGAGGCCACCTGGCGCTGAGAGCTGGTGCAGCAGCGCGTGCAGGTGCACGCCCTCAAAGGGCTCCTGCATGGTCCACAGCTGCCACATGCACACGCCGAAGCTCCAGATGTCGGCCTGCAGCAGCAACACGGGCAGCACGTGCAGGCACATGTGTAATTAGTGAATGCCAGCGACCGGCACGCTGATGCATCACAGTCAACGGAACAGGCTAGCATGTGCTCTGGAGGCAGCAACTAGAACTACGGTCCCGCTCAAGCAAAGCCGCCAAACTGATCACCACCAACAGCCTCGGTGTGTTGCGCAAACAAACATGCTGCAGGAGGGCCAGCACCACATCGGCTGCTACGTATTTGTAGTCTACTGCTGAGTTCATGCTGGCGCACTGCTCACCTTTTCAGTTACGGTCTCTGGGTGCTTCACAATCTCTGGCGCGATCCAGGGCAGAGTGCCACGCAGCGAGTTGATGCCAGACACAAACGTCTGCCGCCGCTGCTTGGTCACTGCAGGGACGAACAGCAAGAGACGGGAAAACAGCAATGATGAAATTTTGCAGGTGCACGATGTGTGTAAACAAGCAGATTGCAGCGAGCACAGCTGGCACAGAACAACAGCAGGCCAAGCACAGCCTTGACACAACGCACAGCAAGTGTACAGTGCCTGCCCGCTGCCTCTGCTGAGCTCCAGCTCCATCTGTTCTGAGTAGACAGTCTGTAAGCCCAGTTATGGTCTGCTCGGTGTACCAATCAGCTGCTGATGCTGATGCAGCTGGCCACTCACGTCCCATGTCTGCCAGCTTCACGCAGGGCACCTTGTCCCGCATGGTCACCAGCAGGTTGGCGCTCTTCAGGTCAAAGTGCACCAGCCGCTTGCTGTGCAGGTAGTCCAGGCCCTGCACATAACACATGGCAGTGACGTCAGATAGCCAGTCAACAGCAGAGTGTGAAAGATGAGCGGTGCTGAGCAGCAGCTGTGGCAGTGGTGCTGCTGCCTAGCACAGAGTGGGCACCATGTACAGGTTGCAAGCAAGGCGATGCACACATGCAAGCACAGCCTGTATCAGCTGCACTAGCTTCCGCAGGATATCAGCACAGTGCGCCACACTCCTGCGTATCACA
The DNA here is from genome assembly GCA_902809745.2 of Tetradesmus lagerheimii. Lineage (NCBI taxonomy): Eukaryota > Viridiplantae > Chlorophyta > Chlorophyceae > Sphaeropleales > Scenedesmaceae > Tetradesmus > Tetradesmus lagerheimii. The sequence continues at coordinate 172,082 of CADDIJ020002479.1, read as the reverse complement.
CTGGTGCTCACCCGTGCTGTGTCCAGCAGCAGCTTTGCACGCGCCATGCTCCCCCGCAGCCACTCAGCTCTGCCACTGATGGCGCTGTGCAGCGAGCCCAAGCTCAGAAACTCCGTCACTATCGCAGGCGCAGGCGGGTGCCCTTGGCTCAGCGCTGACGCCATTGCTGCACGGCAGCCAGAGAAGCTGACAGTGCCACTGCCAGCCGCACTAGGCGCCGAAGACGGTCTGCTGGTACCTGCCGCTGCCGCCAGCAACTCATCTGTCAGCTCATCTGCTGCTGCAGCTAGCTGCTCAGCGGTGGAGCCATGCTGCTGCTGCTGGAGGCTGCTGGCCAGGTCAGAGGAAGAGGTCCTGCTGCGGCTGTTCAGCAGCTGCCAAGGCGGCAACACCACGCCAAACACGCTGACGATGTTTGGGTGGTGCAGTGAGGCCAGTACTGCAGCTTCCTTGAGCAGGTCTGCGCAGGCGTCTGCACACGGCGCGCCTGATGAGTCGTTGCTGATGAGGCTGGGTGACAGCGACTTGACAGCCACCTCCACGCCATGCCAGCGGCACAGGTACACCTCGCCAAATGCTCCACCACCAAGGTACCTGAGGGCAAGCAGCAGCACCAGATGGCAAGCATGGACCGCAGGTCACGCAAGGGGTTAGTTCAAGCCACTTTGGACTGGACTGGTGCAGGCAGTAGCGCTGCAAACTCATCAAGATGGAATTGACTGCAGCACACCTCTTCAACACCGCTTCTATCAGCTTGAGTTCCCTGCAGCAGACACCACTACGGGCCCGGCCCAGCCTTGCCAGGAACTGGTCACACCCCACGCCGCACCCACCTGACGATGTTGAGGTCGATTGGCATGATCACCTCCACGCGCCCCTCCAGCTCATCCACCAGTGCCTTCAGCTGCTGCTGCTTCTGCTTGTGCAGCTCACCCATGGCAGTGCCGGGGCTGCTGCCGAAACCCAAGTGCCCGCTGTGTGTGCTGCTCATGCTGCTGGCGCTGCTGCTGGCTCTTGCATGTGTTGTGCCGGTGCTGGTGCACTTGCTGGCGTCGCCTGCTGCGGCTGCAGGTGCTGAAGTTGTAGGCGCTGCTGCTGCTGCTGGCTCTGCAGCAGGTTTGCTGCCACCTGCTGTTGCTGATCCTGCTGCTGTTGCTGCTGCTGCAGATGTGGCAAGCGAGCTAGTCTCCATGCAAGACAAGAACTCGTCTTCCCCAACAGTGGACTCGTGTGCAAGCTCCGGCAACAGCAGATCATCGTGCGCGACAGGCACGGCTACTTCGCTGCTTGTCCGCCTGGCATCCAAAGTAGGGCTAGCAGCTGCACCAGCAGTGCTGAGCTGTTGACTGTAGAATGGCACCAGTGTCATGCCGTGCTGCTCTGGCAGCGGCCTTAGCTGCCTCTGCTGCTGGTGCGTTAGCATACGGCTGACACCAGCTGATGCGGCATACTGATCAGATGCCTGCCCGGTAGCCATCGTACTCCTGCTGTGGCCTGACGTTATGCCCAGCCCTGACATCTGTACAGACATGTTATGCACTGGCGACTCGACGCCTGGGCCAGAACCCTGTCCCTGTAAACCCTCGGCCTGCAGCCCACTGCTGCCAGACCTCAAACCCTGACCACCAAACCCTGGCAGCAGCCTGCCGCTGCTGCTGTCACTGCCGCCGCTGCCGCGGCCGCTATCGCTGCTTGCATACAGACTGCTGCTGGCTGCGGCGCCAAACGGCCTGCTTGTGGCTGCACTGAATGCACTCATGCCACTGCCACCCCGGTTGGTGTCGGCCAACCTATTCCCTGCTGCTGCGATGGCCGCTGCTGCTTCTGCAGACTCCACGTACAGCTGCAGCCTGAAGCCCTTGTGTAAGGCTGCATAGTCATCAACCTCCTCCCACATGATCTCTACATCTTCCTCATTCTCTAGGTCCACGTAGGTGGGGCCAGCACCTGCACCCCGCGGGCTGGCAGGCAGCGCATACTTGATCTTGCACTGCAGCACACAACAACAGTTCAGCACAGGCAGAGAATGTCAGCAGCTCAACATAAAGGTCACATCAGCAGAGCAGAAGTGCAGCAGGACATGCAGGTCGTTGGTGTACCGCGTTGTCAAGCACAAGTCCCCAGTGCAGGCTCACTACAACTGCAAACAGACCGAACAAAAGCACACCAATGCGCCAACAACTTCAGTTGCTGTGGTGGATACCTAGAGTGCACAGGTAGCACTGGCGGCCAAACGCTTACCTGTGATGAAGTGCTGCCCACTGGTTGCCCTGTCAGCTGCACCTGCAGATCAGCAATGCTGGCATGCTTGGGCACACCAACAAGCTTCTGCGCGCCACCCACATACGACCACATGCCGCCTAGGCCAGTATGCCTAAAGGCGCCACCGTGCGCAACCAGCGCGCGCACGCGCTCTTTATTCTGCTGTGTGCTGCTGCTGGCGCTGCCAGCACTGCCTGGCTTGTCTAGGACCGGCAGCGGCGCTGAGTTGCTGCGAGGGTCAGGCTCAGCTGCTGCTGAGCAGCTGCTGACAAACGCAGATGCAGCATGGCTGATGTTGGAGGCAGCGTAGAACGAACTACTCTGCCACGAGCTGCTCCTTGGCGGCTGCTGCTGCTGCTGCTGCTGCGGTTGCTGTACGTCCTGCCATTGCGATACGCTATGCTGCTGCTGCTGCACCTGCACCACCTGCTGATCCCGCTGCTGCTGGTTATCCCTGGGTTGGTGGGCGGCATACTGCTGCTGCTGGTGCTCCTGCTCATGCTGCTGGTGCTGCTCGCGCAGCTTGGCTTTCTGCCCAGCAGCACCCATAGCAGCCTGCACCTGCAGGTTCGCACTGGCGCTGCGTGCCGTATGCCCACGCTCCACAATGTGCCGCTGCGGATGGTGTGGAGGCGTGTAAGTGCGGTGGAAGGGAGCCGCGTGTGGCGCGCCGCACTGAAAGGGAGACAAGAGCTTGCTGCCTGAGCCACCACTGCGCTCCACAGCAAGAAGCCCGCAGTCGGCTTGCTGAGGCGTCGGGGGCGGCGGCGGCTGCTGCCACTGCAGCCTGCTGCTGCTGAGGCCCTGGCTATGCTCCACAGGCAGCTGGCTGACGTCCTGCTGCTGAGGTGTGCAGCTGCTGCTGCTGAGTTTGTGGCTGCTGAACTTGCTCCGCAAGTGACTGAACATGCCCTGGCCACGGCTGCTGCTGCTGCTGCTGCTGCTGCTGCAGGACTCGGCAGGAGGCGTAGCGGAGCGCCGCAGTGCTGCGCCTTCAGCAGCTGGGTCGAACGTCTGGTGGCCCTGCTGCCGGTTCCCGCAGCCGTTGCTGACGCTTCTCCCACACGCAGTGCTCCTGCCACCAAACCTGCCAAAGCCGTGGTTGTCAAACGAGCGGCGTCTACTGTGGTGGGCATCCGGGGGAGGGGGCACAGGGTGTGCCATCAAGCTGCTGCTGTTGATGCCTGCGAGCTGTTGCAGCCGCATGGTCGCACCACCAAGCGGGCGCATGACTGCATCACGTAGCTCGCACGTGCGCTGCCTGCCCCTGCTGCTGGTAGCTCTGCTGGCCGCTGCATCTGCAGCAGCCTGCTGGCCGCCGGCTTGATTGCTGCCAAAGTAATCTACATAGAAGATCGACTGGCGCCTGTTGTTCTTCCTCCCGTGTGGCTTCTGCCGCTGCTGCTGCTGTGGAGAGCCCTGCTGCCCTGCCGCCGCCGCTGTTGCTGCTGCGCCCTCAACTTGCCCTTGAGTTTGCTGTTCCTGTTCTGCCACATGAATGCTGCTGCGCCGCAGCACAGGTTGCCCGCCTTGCCACATGGCAGCAGCAGCGGCACCCGGAGGGGTAGGTGTGCAGCTGCGCTGCTTCAGCGTGCGGCAGCCAGCTGCAGCAGATGCCGTGCCGCTGCTGCCAGCGAGGCTGCCGCTGCTGCTACTGGCTGCCAGCGGTGCTGCCATTGGCACTTCACGCACATCTAGGCTGCGTGCTGACCGCAAGCAGGGGATCCAGAAGCCGTGGTGCTGCATAGCACAAGGACCATGCAGGGGGCAGCTACGGTCAGAGGCCAGGTGCGCTACATGCTGGTGTCAAGGCATGATATGCAAGCATTAGGATGTGGCATATCTGGAGCTAGTTCAATGTATACCTGTCATTCACAGCAGCTGCCACACTTGATGCATCAATGCTGGTATCGGTTGCGGCATTGAGATGGTACCCTACCTGTGCCACCTCGCGCAGTGTCGCACACGTTGCGGTGAAGTCCACATCCACCTCGTGCATGGCCAGCTCCAGCACAGCAACAGGCTCTCCATCTGTGCTGCTGCTGTCGCCATCGCCCTCCTCCTCATAGATTGCAAGCAGCAGGTTGGAGTGGCTGCACAGCAGAGAGAGTGTGGCGGCACACGCAACATGCATCACTCCAAGGGCGAGTGGCAGAAGAGGCACCGTCACACAAGTCCAGCACGCGCAGCAACAGCTGTACGAAGCTGAGATGGTGCGGTGATAAAGCCAGCTGCTCCTGCTGTGCAGGCCTTGCTAGACAAGCAGAGTTCAGTCTGTTGAGAGCAAGGGGTATCCTCCTGTACACTGCTGTAGATCAGTCTGCACTGCACTACTTACATGCCGCAGCGTTGCGCCTCTGCTGCACGGTCGTTGCCGTTGCTGGCCTGGCTGCTGGCATCGCTCGACAGCCCTGCCTGCACGCTGGCAAACACCCTGCTGACTGCGCACGCTGAATCCTCGCCATCACAGGACGGATGGAACTGTGAGCTCGCTGCAAGCAAAGCGAACAGAACCAAGCAGTGTTGCAGGCAGGGTCCATAGTTGTGGTGCAGTAACCTTGCAAAAGCAATGGTGCACCTACGTCACGTGGATGCTGCTGCTGCTGCTGCAGTACGCTTGCAGCTGCGCCGCATGCACAGCACTCACCATACTTGTACAGTGCGAGCTGGTCAGATGAGCCCAGAATTGCGAACGGGGCGTCCTGCAATGTTGTGAATAGAAACAAAGCGGGTCAGGTGCCTGCTGCTCCTGTTCCAGCCACCCCTGTCAGGGCAACCCTGCAGTAGCTAGCCTGAGCATGGGTCTGCGTGGTTGCGTCCTGCCACGAACAAACGCATATACTGCCTTAGCAAGACTGTCAAGATACATAGGTATCCTTAAGCAGCCATGAAGCAGAGCTGAGGTGTAGCCACACACATATGCGCGTGTGCGTGTGGAGGGTCACCAGGGCACCCACGGATCCACGCAGCCTGTGCGGTCCTGTGTATGCGCTTACACTTTGCGTACTGCGACGAAGCTCACCTGGGTTGAAAGCACCCTCTGCTGGCCAGGACTCTGCACGCTGGGGACCCAACATTGCAGCAGCGCCCCACGCTTGGTGCAATCAGAGTGTCGCAGATTAAACAAGTAACTGGATTCGTTAATGAAGGCGGAAAGGGCCGAGATGTTCTGCTGAGACTCCATCCTGGTCCGGCCTCAGCCATGCCATTGAACAATTTGAATCATGACGATCTTGCATATTAGAAACGTGAGAGGAGCGTCTGAAGCATAAGCATGGGAGGACTTCGGCCCCCGCCCAAACTTCTGACATGTTTTTATCAACTTGAAAAGTACCAACTGTCTAGTACGCTCGACCATATATTGCTGCGAAGCATTCGTGCCTGATCATGTTGAACGCGCGTCCGTATTCACCAGCTGTTGACCACCATCACCTGCTGTCAACCAAGGAAAGCCGATATCAAATGGCCACAGGCACAGAAGCAGCGAGCAGTGATCTAAGGACTCTTTATGATGCTGGTGTCTATGCACAACACCAGCAAGATGACTGCCTGGCAGTGGTAGAGGCAGCAGCAGCACAGCAGTCCAAGGCAGTGGACAAGAAGGCTCAGCAGAAGGCACAAGTGGGTTCCACACATGATGCCATGCTTCGAAAGAACACCAGCAAACTGTATGGCTGCTGATGGGCTTTACATGTGCTGCGATCGATGGCTGTAAACATGTGCCCAGCTAGTGGTCAAATGACCTGCTGGCCACCTGAGCACAGCCTGTAGCATGGGTTTATCCACTAGCTGTGCCGTGCTTGATGCACCAATCCACACTGCTTAGCACCACAACACACGCTTTGCCAGATCTATCTGCCCATGACGTACTGGCATTTACAGTCCTGCAAACATCATTTCTTTTTGTGTCTGTGTTTCTGCCTGAACCTCAACTCCGCAGAAGCGGCTAGCAGCAGAGTTCACGCAGGCCATGACAGGCAGCATAGAAGAGCTGGAAGGCGACATGAAGCGGGGCAGCACAGCACAAAAGGAGCTGGCCAAGCAGCGACGCCTGCAGTTGCGTGAGGTGCTGAAGGTTGTGACAGACCACAGCACCAGCAGCGAGGAGCGGCTGCGCTTCCTGCAGGCAAGTCCTTCATGACTGGTGCTGCTTTGCATGCTGACAAGACAAGTGAAGGGGGGTTCCTCCGCAGCAGTGCTGTGCAGCTGAGCAGCGACATGGTGGGAACATTGAGGAACAGCACGGCGCCTTGCAGGACAGCTTGCAGGACGTAAGAACGCATCCATAGGGGCGCTGCCATCGATGCAGCCGCGGTGTGTAGCTGTTTGCTGCTACAACTCCTTTGCTTGGGTGTGGGCATGCAAGCGGCTTTGCCTGGTCAATGCCACAGATGGGGGCCCTGCTGTATTTGCGACCTGCAGGCCAAGTACGTGCAGATGGTGCAGGAGCTGAACAGGCAGGACAAGGACATGCTGACATTGCAGGCGCAGCTGGACAGCGAGATCAAAGAGTCCGCAACACGTGAGTGAGCAAGCAGCAACTCGGCACGTGCTTCTGCACCAGCCACGTGGTGTGCATGTGACTTCCAGCACAGCCGCGCTGCACTATCATCGGCAAGCAGCAGCAGACAGCAGGATATGACCAGCATGTTGCCTTGAATTGAGCTGAGCTCCTGCCGCTGATCAAGCTGTCCTCTTGCTTATGCTGCGGGCGTCAGGTGTTCTTGTTTTCGCCACCTGTCGCAGTATGTGCATGTGTCAGGCCTCCAGCCTTTTCACACATGGGCGCATACCCCTCATTGCACACCTGTGCACCAGCAGCTTCTCTGTTGCTGACGTGACTGCGTGTCATCACTTCTGTCTGTACTTTGCAGGCCAAGCAGAGGGTGCGCGTGCTGAGCAGAAGGTGGGCAACCTGCAGCGGCTATGCCGTGCGCTGCAGGCAGAGAACAAGGTGCTGGAGGAGACCAGCAAGAAGAGCAGGGGGGACTTCCTGGCCACTGCAGAGGTGAGCCGGACGCCCACATGAAGTCATGTAGTTGTGACACTACCCATACAGCTTTAGTAGCTTGTCTAGGATTGAGTTCTGACCTATGTCTACATGGTATACCCCAAGCACAGGTTCAGCCCTCTGTACGTCCACCTGCACAACCGTGCCACTGCACGCTGCACTGCTGTTTTGTTGCGTGAGTTTGTAGTCCTATTGGAGATCCAGGCCAGAGGCCAGCTAGCCGCTAGCACGGGTGTCTTATCATCTTGTTCATAGCGCTGAGATGTCAGCGAGTCAGCTGCGCCACCACTCTGTATGCTCTTCCTGCCCTCCACTCCTGTGCTGTTCTGCAGGAGATCCAGGCCAAGGTTGCTGCGCAGGGGGAGGAGAGCAAGAAGGTGCTGGAGCTGAACGCAGCGCTGGCGCAGGAGAATGCGCTGCTGCGGGCACGCACCGATGAGCTGAACGCATTGCTGGAGGAGAGCCACAGCAAGGTGGAGAAGCTGAGCGGCCTGCAGCGGCAGCAGCTGGAGGGGCTGCAGAAGAAGCTGGACGAGCAGGTGCGCAGCGCGCCACTGTGGGCAGCAAAGTTCAATGACGTGCATCTCTCGTATTGCAGTGTCGATGTGCGTGTGTGCGGTGGGCTTGCAGCTGGACGCGGCAGCTCTGCAGTAATGCTGTGTTGCGTGCCTCAGCGTCCCTTGCCCACTGGTGCGAATGGAGTAGGCACAGATGATTGCCGTGTGCCTGTATGTGCCTCTGGCCGCTGGGCATTGCTGTATCCGGGGCTTCACCGCTGCCGCTATGGCTTGTGCTGTAACACATGGCAACTACATGTGGCTGCGTGCAGGGTGAGTGGGTGGTGAAGAGCCAGGAGCTGAACAAGCACATGGGCACACTCATTGAGGAGAACAGGCTGCTGCAGACCAAGGCAGATGCAGCACAGCAGCAGGCAGACAGCTTGGAGCGACTCAACCAGGTGTACAAGGAGACCATGGAGGCAACCATACAGAAGGCAGAAGCGGGGCTGTCAGCAGCAGCAGGGCAGAAGAAGGTGCGCACCATGCATGCACAGCAGCGTCAACAGGCTGCGCAGTTCTCCTGCCGCGGGAGAGCTGCGTTCGACATATGCTGTGCGTCTAAGCATGTGCTGTGCTTGCTGGCAAGTTGCACGAATGCCAGGGTTTCAGCCAACGTCTGCTGGCCTCTTGTCTGGAACTTTTCTGATCAGGTATGATACCGTGTCACATCGCCTTGCACTGCACTATCTGGCCTCATTTTCTCCTTGCAGCTGATCGAGCAGCTGCAGAAGCAGCTGGACGAGTACCAGTCAGTGCTGCCCAAGCTGCTGGATGACCGCAAGAAGACGCAGCAGGACGTGGCAGCGCTGCAGGGCAGGGTGAAGCAGCAGACAGAGGAGCTGCGGCGCACGCAGCGCCAGAAGCAGCAGCTGGAGGAGCTGTGCAGGGCCCTGCGGGTGAGGCTGGCTGCGTGATGGGTGTGGGTTGATTAGCATTGCTCTGTTGTCCTACAGCTGGTGCATCAGCTGCGCCTAGCCTCCTGTCATGCTTGTTGTGCAACAACTCGCTTACCTGTCCTCGGCTTCAGTTGCTGCTGCGAATCTAGGTTTGTGTGCTGTATGTTCTGTGGCATATGCCAACAACGCTGATGTTTGACGTTGTCTTCGTCCTGGTGTTTGCAGGCACGAAGCAGCAGCAGTGGCGGCGCCAGCACCACTGAGGCCACATAAGATGCTGAAGCGGTGTGTGCCAGGGTGGTGCAGGCAGCTGTAGCAGCCGTGGTAGCCAAGCACAGCACCTGAGCAGCGTTGCGGTTGGTGGCAGTACCGCAGTTTGGTGTACTGCCTGGCAGGAGGCAGTTGTCAGGGCCTGTGCAGGTGTAACATTTGACAGCGAAGTGAACATTAGCACATGACAGCCGCAGTGGTTTGGGCGTTCTTTGTGGATTGGCACTTAATTCTTTGAACTTCAAGTTGTGTCTCGGACGTCTCGATCACTGTGTATCATAGTGCTTGTACGTTTAAGATCGATACAATTACTCTGAAAGCATGCCGCGGATTGTGTCTGTGTGACCAACGAGATGCCTGGCACGCTTCCTGGCCTGCGCAAGTTCCTAGACCAGCTCAAGCAGACGGAACATGAAAAGCCAGTAGAGCCGGAGCTCAAAGCTGAGAAGAAAGAGCGAGATAGAAAGATCAAGTAAGTCCAAGGGTGCTTCGTTGACGGTGCGAGTGAACAGCAGCAACACAGCATCTCAGGACACTGCTGCTGCTCCTCCTGTGCACACTCTGCAAATCAACAAAATGCAGGGAGGATCAGGACCTTGCAGCTGGTGCAGTGCTAGAAAGCACCACAGAAGCCGGCCAAGGCACCGAGACCCCGCAGGAGGGCGACCTGGTGAGGCAACTGCTGCAACTGCTGCATCCATTGGCAGCAGTACGCCACCTACTGGGGTGGGAGAATGCATCCTCTGTGCGGTGAACCCGTTAACCTCGTCATTTGTGCAGGTGTACGTGCACTACAGTGTGAGCAGTGTAGAAGATGACCTGTTCTACAGCACCTGGGCTGACGAGGGAGGCAGTGGCCAGCCACTTGCATTTGTGCTGTGCAAAGGCTGGAGGGCACCCAGGGCATGGGAGCTGGCCCTGCTGGGTGAGTTAAACATCGTTACTGCTGGAAATTAAGCCAGTAATCAGCAGCAGGTTCAGCAGAGCGGCAGGCAGCGGGTGGGGTGCGGGTGGGAGCACACATCTGCTGGTGGTTATGTGGCATTGCTCCACATGCAAGCGTGCTGGGGTGTTCTGCTCTCCAGAAGGCAGAGCGTAGCAGCAGCTAAACTATATGCTGCATAGGCAGTGGCAAAGAGCCTCAATCGCTGACCAGCGTCAAGCCCTCGGCCTTTGTAATGCTTGAAACATTCATGGGAGTTCTTGGCCTGAGCCTATGTTGATTCACCTTGACCTGTGTGCGCCGTGCCGCAGGCATGACGCGCGGGATGCGCAAGCGGCTGAAGGTGCAGCCCAGCTATGGCTACCAGCACCCAGAGTGCAAGATGGTGCCTCCTGCTGGTGTGCCCAGCAGCAGCAGCGTGCTGCAGTTTGACCTGAAGCTGGTCAACTGGTACTCAAAGGATGAGGTAGGAGATATGTGCACCGCAGCAGCAGCAGTAGCAGCAGCAGCAGCAGCAGGAGGTGGCAACTAAGACCTACTCACCACCGCAGCACGCCTAGCAGATGCTACCTACCAAGTTACACCTCGGAATGCGTCAAGCAGAAGCCTTGCTACAGCACAGCCAATGCATGAGCACACTGTTCTTTCTTTAGGCAGCCAGGTGCATGGCTGGTGCAGCCTGGCAGTGCATTGTCGCCCAAGCATATGCCTGAGGCGCCATCCTCAGTCGTTGAGCACTCGGGGGTGTGTTGTGCAGGTGCGGGCGTGTGGTGAGGAGAGCATCATGTTCAAGCGTGTGCTGGTGGAGAGTGACAAGTGGGAGGTGGCGAGGGCACCCAATGAGGTGAGAGCAGCAACAAAACATGCTGCACAAGCTCTCCTGACTGCAGCACAGCCATCAGTTGTCCAGCTCTGTGAGCGTGGTCCTTGCCAGAACATGAATCGTGTGACACCAACACACGCGCACACAAGCACGTGTGTGCATCTTCAGTGTTGCTCCTGCTCATCTTGTGCTGTTGCTGCTGTGTCCAGGTGTCTTTCAGCTGCGAGGCCCGTACGCCTGCCTATGACGGCAGCCAGTGCAGCGGCTTCAAATTCTTCTCTGTCAGTCCCCAGCAGCGGCTGACTGTGCAGCTAGGGCAGGCACCGTTGCCCGCAGGACTTGTAACAGCTATCAGCCACATGTCGAAAGGGGAGACAGCAGTGTTCGTGCTGCCTGCAGACCAGCTGACGCCACCAGCAGCAGGCAGCAGCGCACAGCAAGCAGGCACATCACAGCAGAACAGCAGCAATGAGCAGCAGCAGCAGCAGTGTGAGGCGCTGATACCTCGACCGCCAGCCAAAGCAGTGCAAGTGGAGCTAAGTATACAGCTGCACGACCTAGTGCAGGTGGGCCCACTGTGCAGCCGTTTCTTGCCCTCCGTGCGTGCCGTTACGAGAACAGCAGCACTGCATATGTGCTTGTCATGTTCGGCAGGTGTCCCGTCATTTACTTTAGGAATCCTGTGGACCCCTGCTTGCAGACTCCACAGTTGTCACTAAGTGCATGCGGTGAACACCAGCTGCTGCTGACGATGACTGCAGGTGCGCGACATGACTGGTGACGGCTCAGTCACGAAGAAGCGCCTGCGTGAGGGCCATGGTGACTTCCCAGTAGACTGCCCACTGCAGGACACCACAGTGCGGCTGCACTACCGTGTGTGCTCACTTGCGGGGGGCAGGCCAGGCCCATGGCTGCATGACAGCCTGCAAGCCAGCAGCAGCGATAGCGCAGCCGACAGTGAATGGGGTGCGGAGGCGTCCGCAGCATGTGCAGCAGCTGCTGGCGGTGAGGATGGTAGTGATGATGATGGTGAAGTTGGAGCTGGTGGCAGCACTGCGGGCGCTGCTGCTGGCAGTGCTGCTGCTGCGGGCTGTGTGGAGGCTGACACTGGCGCTGGGGAGCTGCCGGAGGGGCTTGAGATGTGTGTGAAGCTGATGGTGCCTGGCGAGGTGGCCAGCGCAACGTGCCAGCCCAAGTATGCCTACCAGGTGAGAGCAGCATTTTAGTGGCGTTGTGTCAGCATCGGCTTGGCTGTGTCTATGAGCAGTGTGCAAAGCTATGGTGCCTGGCGAGGTGGCCAGCGCAAAGTGCCAGCCCAAGTATGCCTACCAGGTGAGAGCAGCATGTGAGTGACATTGTGTCAGCATGGGCTTGGCTGTGGCTGTGGCTGTGAGCAGTCTGCAAGTTGATGGTGCCTGGCGAGGTGGCCAGCGCAAAAACCCAGCCCAAGTATGCCTACCAGGTGAGAGAAAGCATGTTAGTAACATCGTTTCAGCGTGGGATTGGCTGTGTCTGTGAGCAGTTTGCAAATCAATGGCGCCTGGCGAGGTGGCCAGCGCAAAAAACCCAGCCCAAATATGCCTACCAGGTGAGAGCAGCATGTTGGTCACGTTGTGTCAGCGTGGGCTTAGCTGTTCTATAAGCAGTCTTCAACACTATGGTGCCTGGTGAGGTGGCCAGCGTAACTTCCAGCCCAAGTATGCCTACCAGGTGGTTATGTCAGTCCTGCAGCGCTGGTTTTGCAAGAGCACAAGGCAGGGGTGTAGACCAGGCCATGGGGTCATCAGTTCCTGCCACGGTGGATGCTGCATTTCATGTGAGTTGCGCAGTTTTGCGCCAACCAAGGCTGGTGCACAACATTACATTACATTGCATTGCTCCCTGGACTCACATGCTGTGAATGCACCCTGTTCTGCTGTCCCCTGCTGCCCTCTGTGCCGATCTGCACCGCTGGACTACAGAGCCGCTCTGATGCGCCTGCTGGGCTGGACGCGTCAGCGCCTGTTGAGTTCCAGGTGCTGCTGCTGGGCTTTGAGCGCGAGGGCTACTGGCAGAACCTGAGCTGGCAGCAGCGCTGGGCACTGGCTGAGCGGCTCAAGGCCAAGGGCAACGCGCTGTTCAAGGACAAGAAGTATGCCTACGCCAGCAACAGGTGAGTGGAGGATGTGGAGAGCTGTAGGAAGGGATGATGAGCATTAAGGCGCATGCTGGGGACGACTTGAACGTCGCACCCTGTTTTTGCTCTGATTCTATACTCTGGAGGCCCGGTTGCCTTTGAGGATGCTGAAAGTAGCAGCAACACGTGTCTTGCTCACAGCTTCCTGAGACTTTGTGTGTAGAAGGTGGCCATGCATATCTTGCTCAAATGCTTCGCAGCATATGTTTGTTCAGTGTGTCAGCTGCAGGTCCTGCTGGCCCTGGCCACCTGCCCACCCCTAAGCTAGGTCCGCCACTGGCGGTCCTGCTGGCCTTGGCCACCTGCTGGCCGTGGTGGCATTGGCAGCATATGTTTGTTCAGTGTGTCAGCTGCAGGTCCTGCTGGCCCTGGCCACCTGCTGGCGGACCGCCAGCACCATAACCGTGCGTAACTTGCGCATACGTTCCTTGCACCCTGGATGCTGCCAGGTACATGCACCTGCTGCGCTTGATTGAGTCCACGCGTGACTTTGAGGACCAGCAGCAGCTGGACACTGCTGATGGCATCAAGGCAACGCTGCTCTCCAACCTGGCCCTGGTGGCCTTCCAGCAGGAGGAGTACGCGCGCAGCATCGAGTGGTGTGACAAGGCCCTGAACATGGACCCAGAGAATGCAAAGGTGCGCAGCTGTGCACCGCGCTGTCAAGAAACTGATGTGTCTGTGCACCTTGCCAGCGACAGCATGCGCTGCGTTATGTGAAACGTGAGGCCTGCGTGTGACATCACAGTGACCTCATGGGCTGATCAGGCCACCAGGCTAGTGTGCACCAAGAGACAGCTCATCCTTGAAAACATATAATATGTTACATATGAGGAGCACTTGCAGCTCGGCCAGCGTGGTGTTAGCCTGGTGACATCAGCGCATGTCTGCGGGTGCTGCTGCAGGTGATGTTCCGTAAGGGCAAGGCGCTGTCCTTGAAGGGTGACTATGACGAGGCAGAGGAGCACCTAGCTGCTGCAGCACAGCTGGACGCCAGCCTTGCAGCAGATGTTGAAGCAGCAAAGGCAGCCAACAGCCAGCGCGCAAAGGCAGCTGCGCAAAAGCAGAAGCAGCAATTCAAGAACTTCTTCAGCAAGTCGTAGCTGCCAGCGTGCCAGTGAGTTGTGTGGACCTGCCGCTGTGTTGTTGATGTGGCTTCGGTTCCTGCTAGCATCATGATGATCAGTGCCGCTACACAGTGTACAGTGTACAAGCAGCTTATGCACTCAGGCTGTGTGCATTGCTGGTGATTGAACCTCATTGTAAGCGGCACGCTTTGTGGGTGTAGATGTGATGTAGAGTCACATCGGAGCTGTGGGACAGTGACACAGCGTCGTTACAAAATTTAAAGGATTGCAGGACGCCAGATTGCAGATATCATGCAGCAAGGTGCAGCACTCACATGTCGAGATGGGGCCCCCGCCACCAAGGCTGAACATGCTGGAATCTCAGGCGTCTGCTTCTCCATGCTAGTTGTTTCTAGTATTGCATGTCCAGATGGGGCCAGTCAGTCATGGGTAATTTGGTGATGCTGCCAACTCAAGCTTGAGGGGTTGCAATAAGGCACAGCAGCAGTGGTGTGACAGCGCTTGTGCTACATTTCACTCAAGTTTGGCGTGCTGGTGACATGCCAAGCAGCTGCAGAAGTTGGCTCAGAGTTGAACTCACCGTGTCAACCGTGAGCAGTGGCTGGCAGTTCCGAACTGCCACCAGGCTGGTGCAACCAGTGGGCCACTAGCACATGCATGTGCATGGACATGTGGTGCACAACTCAACACGGTGTTGCGTAAAGGAGTCTGCTTTGGCCTTGGTGACGACAATGCATGGCCTGCAGTATGCAGGCTTCACATCAAGCCAAGCCAGTGTCAGTCAGGCTGTACATTGGGCTGCAAGCTATTCTTGCTGACAGCAGGGCTGCCAGGGCAGGTTTGTAACCTGGGAAGTGATAAACGTAAGGCACCAGGCTGTGGCTACAGGCATTGAAGGTTGCGCCTGCAAAGCACAAACACACAGGACAGGTGGTTTGAGTCCCGGTTACAAAGTGTTACAATTGCACCACTCGAGTCCACAGGTTCTACCACGGCAAGCAAGCAGCGATCGTAACCGCTATTGTATGTACTCATTTACATAGCAATCAAGGCCAAGCTTGCAACTGACTGCTGACAGCCCACCACTTCAGCACCTCGGAGTTACATCAGCAGGTGCAGAGTGAATCCCAGGCTTTGGCTAGGATAAAGAGTGGCAGCAAATTTTAGATCGGCGAATGTCAGCAGCCAGCTGGGACAGGAACTCCAGTGGCCTGAAGCTGTCAGAACATTAAGCAGCTTATTTGGTGAGAAATTGGCGTAAAGGAATATATTGTGGTTTGCCGGCTGGCAATGGTGCTGCTGCTGGAAACCACCAGTGTGGAGTGTGTGTCTTGAGGGAAGGCTCTGGTGCAAGGTGGCCGTGGCCCCGACGTTCGCCAAAGTTGGATTCATATGCTGGTGATCATACGTTTTGACGCTTTGGACTGCAGAGATCATTGCTGTGGGCCAGCCACCACTCGTGTGGCAACTCGTCGCTTGAGCATCAAGCTGCTCGCCAGCTGGCTTCACACACCACTCCGCACCTGCACGTCGCATCTTCTGTCGCCCTGCAGGCATGATGCAGTGAGCAGCTCCTGGCTGAGCAGCACCAGCCATGGGGCAGTCCACTCATAGGCCAGACAGCTTGAACGATCATCGTTGCTAGTTGCCAGGCCAACGCGTCATGGCAGTCAAGAAGTCGAAGACGGGCAAGGGGAAGCCTGGCAAGGGCACTGGCAAGAAGCCCAGCCCTCCTGTGGTGCGTGCAGCGCTGGTCAGCACTCAGAACGTTGTAGTATCCTGGGCACCCTGTTCGCAAGGCAGCAGCTTGCGGGCCCGCACTATGTGGCATTGCCCTTTGGAGCAGCAGCATTGTGTACGTGGGGCTCTCTCGCTACTGTGGCAGAGCCACGTGTGCGCCAGTGCCTGGATTTGTGCGAAACCCTGGTCACCATCCCTAGCACCAAACATTCGTGATGAGCAGTGTTTGCACATTCAAGCGCCTCTGAACAGCAGCACTACCCTGCTTCAGCAGTTGAGCATGCATGCTATCCCATCGCATATCCATGCATGTGCTGCTGCTCTCCTGTTCTTGCTTTGTACCGCTCACAATGTTACATGTACTGCTGCACTCTGCTTCTGCCTGTCTGTCCTGCAAGCAGAAGGAGGAGGCCAAGGATGCTGCAGTGCTGCTCAACCCTGCTGAGCGTGTGGCAGCTGTGCGGCCCATGTGGGAGCAGCGGCCGCACAGCGAGCGTGTTGAGCTGCTTACGGTGGACCTCGACACGCTGAAGCAGCAGGCCAGGGCGCAGGCAGACAAGCAGCGGGCGCACGCAGGTGCGCATTCTGGTGGCGCTAGCAGTGCTGGGCCCAGGACAGTTGCCTTGGGCTGGAGCCGGGGTGCAGCAATGCAGATAGGGCCGAGCAGTGAGCTGGAGCAGCAGCTGTCAGCACGCTGCACATGAGGGCAGCATGCATTAACAGCAGCAGCAGCAGCAGCAGCACTGACTAGGCCAGCACATGTCAAGTGCACACAGAGCCTGGTTGCGATGCACGCGAAGGCCAGCAGCTGCAGCAGCTGCATGTCCAGCAAGTGCAGTGGTGGTGGCAGCTGGGTGATGGCAGGGAC
Source organism: Tetradesmus lagerheimii (assembly GCA_902809745.2). NCBI lineage: Eukaryota > Viridiplantae > Chlorophyta > Chlorophyceae > Sphaeropleales > Scenedesmaceae > Tetradesmus > Tetradesmus lagerheimii. The sequence goes on along the minus strand of CADDIJ020002479.1, from coordinate 155,445 downwards.
AAAGCGCATGCGCAGCGTGTACTGCAAACCTGGCCTGCAGCAGCTGTGCGAAGATAAATATAGTGGTGGCATATGCAGCAGCAGCTTCTGGATCCGCTGCTTCTACTGGCTCATATCCTCAAGGAGCAATGCGCATTGGCGCAGTGGTGCCTCTGCATTTCCGTGTTTCGGACCTTTCCCTCCTGCTGCTGTTCTGCCTATAATGCTATCGCATATCATCCTAACTTTGTCCACCTGCACGTCCCCTGTTTTCGCTGTGCGCCCCTTGTGCTGCTGCTGCCTGCAGCTGCGGAGGGTGGTGACCTGGCAGAGTATGCAGCGCTGGACGTGCCGCTTGAGGAAGTGCTTGCGGAGGGCCTGCGGCGCCTCAACAACCAGGACACCTGGAAAGTGTGGCAGTTCGACGGGCAGGAGTTTTACGACGCGGACGCATTCCGCGCACATGTCACACAGCACCACATCCGCCCCGAGCTGCTGCACCTGCTGCCAAAAGATGACCCGAAGGGCCTGGAGCGGCCAGCAGAGGCTGCGCTGCGGCAACGCATGACCGACCTGCTGCAGCAGGTGCAGCTGAACAGCAGGCAGGCGCAGGAGGAGCAGCAGGGCGCAGGCGGCAACAGCACCAGCGGCAGCGGCGGTGGCGGCAGCGGGCAGACTGGGCGGGGGCGTCGCAACCCCAAGTCCAGCCCTGAGCATGCGAGCAGTTTGCTGCGTGATGCGAATGTGGAGATGATCAGTACGTTGCTGGAGGCTCTTGAGAAGGAGCACGAGCACCTGTACCAGTCGCTGCTGCGGCCCATCACCACCTTTGTGTGCGAGATGCTGCCGGTGAGCTGCGAGGAGCTGGGGTACTTCGAAGTTGCCGTGGTGCAGCAGCAGCAGCATGTGCAGCAACGCGGCTTTGTCCAGCAGCTGGGGGAGATTTTGCAAGCAGCTGCAGCCAGCAGCAGATGTGCAACAACAATCGCACCGTGTATGGTTGGCCCACCATGCAGCTGACAGCAATCTGAGGACTCTGCTGTGTGCATGCATGTTTCAGCTAGTGCACCTCTACGTGCACACACATGTCACTCCTTGTCGTCTCTCCAATCAATCTGTATGGTATACAGTCAGCCGCACAGCTGCAGCTAGAATCAGCATTGATTTGTAGCACATACCTTAACATAGCTCAACTCATCAAATGCCTTGTTGTGTTGTGCTGTGTGCTGTGCAGGAGGACATGCGTGAGACGAGCCTGTCTGAGCTGCACTACGAGGACCTGGAGAAGCTGCCCCCCGATGACGTCACGCGCGTGGCTGAGTGGCTCACTGAGAAGGTCGACGCACTCAGCAGCAGGCTCAAGGCAGAGCAGCGCGAGGACGAGGTGCGGCCAGCAGCAGCTGTGCTTGTAGTTTGGTCTGGCTGTGGTTGCGCTGGTCAGGGCGTTCACACGGGTGTGTGTCGGGAGCTACATCGCTGTATGTACGTGCGCATCTGCGATGTTGATCTTGTTACTTATTGTTTTCGCTGCTATGCGTGTTGCCTTACAGCCCCAGGCTGCGCTCATCTCCATCTGTAGCAGCACTGGCTGACCAAGGTTGTTGTGTGGCTGTTTGTCTGCTTGTCTTCGCTGCTGTGTCCTGCAGGAGGAGGAGGAGGGCAATGCGATGGGTGACGTGGACCTGACATTCTGCACATCTGCGCTCTCGATCCGGTTACTTCTTGGCTGACTAAGCTTGCCTTGTGGTTGTTTTTCTGCCTGGCCGCTGCTTGTGTGTGCTGCAGGAGGAGGATGAGGGTGAGGCGATGGGCGACGTGGACCTGACACTTTGCACATCTGCACTCTCGATCCGATTACACTGCTTGCTGCTTACTGCTTGTGTTGTGTGCTGCAGGAGGAGGACGAGGGCGAGGCGATGGGTGACGTGGACCTGTTTGCGCTGACGCCTGACGCGGGCGCGCTGACGGTGAACGGCAAGTGGCTGCAGCACCTTGAGGAGCGGCTGCTGGGGGAGGACGGCCACCCACGCAAGGCGCGCGGGGATGAGGACCCGCACAGGTGCGCGCATGGTTAAGATTGCAATCTTTGCAAGTTGCTGTGCGGTAGGTTGCTGCGCAGTTGCGGCGTGGTGTCCGGCAGGTCCCATGGAGACCTGTGTTGGATGAGCGCATGCACAGGCGCGTGCTTGGGTTGATAGCAGTCTCAATTGGTGGGGCAGGGCCAGCAGGTGTCCTTTGGTGGTGTGAGGTGGTGTGAGGTGTGATCTTGCTGGTGAGTGGCGTGGCTGGGTTTGTGGGTGGTGCAGGACATCAGCAGGAGCTGAATGCAGGGCACGTGCACGCTGCTGGTTGCGTGTATGCACCCAGGAGCACCGCAATGCGCTCTTCACATTCCTGGCTCTTCACATACCTGTCTCTTCGCACTCCAATCATGGATGCTGACGCGTGCATCCAGCTACATATGTATCTAATCTTGCTGCTGCTGCTGCTGCCGCTGTGCAGGATGGGTTTGGTGCTGGAGTGGGTGTTTGGCAGCATCGTGAGCACCGCTGAGAAGAGCAGGGACGGCGCCAAGCGCTGCCTGGGCATGAGCCCGCCCACCACGCAGCAGGCGTACGACATCCTGGTGGCATGCTTGGAGGACCAGGCAGCATGGGAGGCGCGAGCCAAGGAGGTGCGGCTACCTTTGTGTTCACATGTGCATTTGTGCTGCCTGGAATAGTGTGTACAGCAGCTTGGAGGTGCGCCAAGGAGGTGCTGCATTTGTTTCGCACTGTTGCCACGCTAACGTGTGCGTGTATTGTTGTGTGCGTGTGTGCTGCCTGGATCAGTGTGCACAGCAGCTTCAGTCGATACGTGTGCAATGGATGGTGCAGCGCGCTTTGTGAAGAGCATGTGTGCGTCACATAGGCCATGTGCCAGGCTGCACGCATATTGCTTGATGCGCGCGCATACCTGCCTGTCCCAGTGCACGCGGGACGGTGGCGCTGCGGTTGCAGTGGCTGTTTGCCCGTGCTCTCAATCTGATGCATGTGCATGTCAGCAGCATTGCCATGCAACCTGAGCTCATGTATGCAATGCTCACACTGAGATGTGCGACGCCCCTCCCGCTGTCTCGCGCGCAGGCCAAGGACCTGATGAACGCCATGCTCACCAGCCGCAAGGAGGCAGACGAGCTCGCAACGCAGTACGCCATACGGCCAGTTGCCCCGCCAGGCAGTGCTGCAGCTGCAGCCGCAGCAGGTGGTGAGGCAGAGGCTGGTGGCGAAGACGGTGCTGCGCACCTCCCCGATGTGGTCATCATGAAGATGCTGGCCAGGGAGGCGCTGCTGACGGTGAGGGGGCACCGCTGTGTGTACGGGGCGCGCGGGGGGGGGGGCAGCTGCGTAGTAAAGTTGCAGGCATGCGTCGAGTGGGCTTGTCAATGCATACTGTGTGTATGCGTCAAGGGTCAAGTAGTTTGGTGATGCCCTTGGCCTTCTACAGATTTGTTACAAAAGCTTGCCTTTCCTGCTTCAGCTGTAGCGTCTGTCATCCAGGCTGAGCACTCTCATCTTGTAGCTGACTGGCTGCGCTTCTGCTGCCTGCTGCTGTGCTGTCTGCTGCAGTCTGCCAAGCTGAACGCGCTGAGCTTTGACCACCAGATGGCGCTCAAGACGCTGGCCAGCGTCATGCTGCAGATCAGACATGTGAGTCAGGCAGCCGCAGCAACATCAGCCTGCGTAGCAGCGCAGCTGCCCAGTACAGGTCATGCCAGGCAGCTGTGGCAAACACCTGTCTGCCTCATTGTTTGCACTGTTGAATCCTTGGTGTCAGCAGCATTGGTTTGCCGGCACCCACCTTTGTGCAATGCCTGGTTGCAAGGTTGCCGACTTGCACTTGCTGATATGTTGCTTTTGCGTCCTGCGTTACGTGCACATCATTTGTACTGCAGTGCAACCCTGGTTGGAGCGGCTCAAGCTTGAAGTGGGAGACTTCAAACAACGCCAATTAGCACTGGCTCACCTCCTGTGATCCGTGCTTGTTCTGCTGTTGTATACAAGCACGTGGTTGTCAGCGACCCAGGCAGCTGTAAGAGTGTTCGGCTCGAGCTGAACAAGAGTGATGTATTGTACAACAACCTGCATCTGTTTGCTGCATCCCATCCCGCAGGGCGAGCCTGAGCTGGAGCGGCTCAAGCGTGAGCTGGAGGACCTTCCCCTAACACACGCCAACCTGCACTGGCTCACCTCTTGTCATCTGTGCTCCGTCTGCTGCATCTTCCTGCTGCATCTTTTTGCTGCATCATTACATTTTATCGATATAATTCATTCCTGCAGGGTGAGCCTGAGCTGGAGCGTCTCAAGCGTGAGCTGGAGGACTTGAAGCACGCACCGCGCGGCCTGGAGGGCACCTTCCGCACCGCAGCCGAGATGGAGCGCCACCGCCACCAGCTGGCTGACGCTGCCATTGAGGAGCAGCTTGAGGTGCAGACGGCGTTCAGGGAGCAGGGCGCCAAGCTGCAGAGCCTGTACGACAAGAAGCAGCGCACAGAGTACGAGAAAGCCAAGCGGTGAGTGGGGCGCGGGTGGCGCAGGGGACGCGTCGCATGATGGAGCATCTTGTGTGTGTACTGCGCAGGTGGTGGTGTTTGGTGCATTGGCTGGCATCATGGTATGCAATGAATGTGGCGTCCCGCCTGTTCAAGCGTATGGTTGTGACTGCTGGGTTTATTGCTCCTTCCTGGTGCGTGTTGCTTGTGTCGCAGTGAGACGGAGATCAAGCAGCTCAACGGCTGGAAGGCTACGGTGGAGAACCTCATGGAGCGCTTTGAGGACCTCGTAAAGCAGCAGCAGCTGCTCATGGAGATCGACGAAGGCCAGGCAGCACTGCACGGCAGCAGCAGCAGCAGGGCAGCAGCCGCTGGCGCAACGCCGCAAGGCCCAGCAGCAGAGGCGGCTGCAGCGGCAGCGGATGCAGCAGCGGCGGCGATCGCTGCAGAGGAAGGTGCTGCGGGGCCGCTGGCGGCTGGCAGTGTTGTGCCACGCAGCTCGGTGCTGACTGCGCAGCATCATGTGCAGCTGAACAAGCTCAGGTGCGCGGCAGGGGCTGGCTGTATGGCTGCCGATGTGCCAATGTTGCCTGTTTGGGGCATGTGCTGCGGTTGCCGCGTTGCAGTGGAGCGCTGCCTCTTCTGCCAAGCAGTGTGGTCACGCCGCCTGCTGGCATTTATGTTCTGTTCACACCTCACTCACCACACATATCTACGAATCAACCATTGTGCCTTACCCTGCGTCCTCTGCAGGCAGCACTTCCACAAGGACGTGCGCAAGCAGCTGTACAGCGATGCCGATGACCGGCAGTTCTTTGACCGCATCAAGTGCGGCCTCAAGACGATTGAGGGCCGCCTGGAGGAGGGCCGCGTGGCGCTGCAGCACCTGGAGCTGTTCCTGGTCAACGTGGCCTGCGACGACCCGGGAGCAACCATCGGCAGCCAGCTGGTGCTGCCACTGCTGCAGGTGCGCATGCGGTCGTGTGTGGTGTGTGTGTGGCTTTTGGTCAACGTGGCCTGTGACGACCCGGGGGCAACCATAGGCAGCCAGCTGGTGCTGCCACTGCTGCAGGTGCGGCGGTGTTTGGTGGTGCACGGATGTGTGGCTTGGCGGGTATGCTGTTTGCTTGCTCTACGCTGATGTATGGTGGCATGCGTTTGCCTGCTGCGTGGAGCTCAGCATGTCTTCGTGGACAATGTTGCACTATCTGACTGGCAGTAAATCAGCGCGCAGGTTAATGCAACTAGTACCTGTCATACGACGCGGGTGGTGCTGGGTGCTCCGATGCTGACGTGGCTGCTGCTGCTGCTGCTGTGCCTGCAGGAGCGGCTGGATGGTGCTGCGCTGGCGTTCAAGGCTGAGCGTGCCAAGATGGCAGAGGAGGAGATCATCGCCATGGAGGTGAGGGGCAGCGCTGCTGATGTGGCTTGTTTGTTCGAGTTGAACCTGCGTGGTGTGTTGGGCCACCTGTGCTGTGTGCTGTGTGAATGGACTTTTGAGAGAGCAGGAGTTATACATAGCTCGTCCGCCAACCTTGATGGCATGTGCTGCTTCTCTGAAGGTTCTGATGTGTGAGTGCTCAGCTGTGCTGAGTGCAGTGCCAGCCTGCTTGCTGGCAAGCGTGGAACTGGCAGACGCAATGCGTGGCACATGTTGCTGATGTTTGCTTGGGTGTTCTGTGGGCAGTTGTGTGCTGACGAGTCTTGAGAGTGCGACTCATTGTTTGTTGCAGCAAGCGTTTATCTGTGCATGCTGTGCTGTGTGTGCGGCTTGGTGATGACAGTTCCTACTGCCTGAGGGCTAGCCCTCTGAGCGATATCCCAGGAATAAAATAACACCATCTTTCGGGGCTGAGAGCCGCCACACAGTGCTGCACACGCATGCTGTCATGCAGGGAACTGCAGTCAGCCACAACCCCATATGTTGCACCTGCACGCTGCTATGCACAGGCTGTTGCTGCTGTTGACCCCAATGCTGCCGAACAGGCCAGTGCCGCATCTACACATTGCACTGTAGCATGAACTCTTTCTTTTGGGTACTACTTCGGTGTGTGTGTGCACTCGCTGCAGACCAAACATCTGCTGCTCTTGCTGCTGTGTTATTCAAACCACACACCAACATGCAGGCTGCTGCTGCCAAGGCCAAGGCTGTGGAGGAGCAGCGCCGCAAGCAGCAGCTGCAGAAGAAGAAGGGCCGCACCAAGACCGACAAGGAGCGCGCAGCAGCAGGCAAGGCCGCGCAGGAGGCAGCAGAGGTGGAGCGGCGCCAGCGAGAGGAGGAGGAACGGGTGCTGCGGGAAGCCGAGGAGAAGAAGCAGAGGCAGGAGGCTCTGCTGGCGCTGCGCAAGCAGGTGCGAGAGCTGCTTGTGCATAGCCGGTACCGCCCAAGCAGCACCGGTGCTGCTGCTTTGAGTTTGTGCTGGTTGTGTGCGTGTGTGCCAAGGAGCGTCGTGCGTGATGCTGCTGTGTGGCTCTGTGGTGCGGCAGCGGAGTGCGGGCTTGTGGAAGCTTCCTGTTGCCATGGGCATTGCTGTGGTTACTGCAAACTGCCCACCCCCAAGCACACCACCTACGTTTGCAGGTTTTTGCTCTGCTGTTTGACGCTGGAGGAGGAGGTGCAGCGCCAGCATTTTTTTGCCCTTGCTTGTTGTACGGCTGTTGTGTTGGTTTGATACAGCTTGCTGTCACTGATCATGGCGGGCCAACTGCCTGCTTTACTGAAGGAGGAGCTGGTGGCGCAGCACCCAAAACGCGTTGCTTCCTGTAATGATATACGGACACAAGCTTACAACAGTTTGAACTGTACGCCACCAGCAGCTGTAGCTAGTCGCATAACTTACATTGCTTTGCAAACTGCGCTGCAGGAGGAGGCGTTGATGGCGCAGCGGCGGCAGCAGCTGATGGCTGAGGACGGCTACTGGGCGCAGCGCATGGCTGAGGAGCAGCAGCGCGCAGCACTGGCCATGACCATCGGCGCTGTGGGCGCAGACGCGCTGGCTGCAGCCGGCAGCACCAAGAGCAGCAGCGGTGGCAGCGGCGACAGCAGCAGCAGCGCGGTGGGGGAGCTGAGCAGGTCTGCTGCCAGCAGTGAGGATGGGGAGGCTGCTGGCAGCACTGCTGCAGGCAGCAGCAGCGCGATACTTGATGAGGATGGGTTCACTGTTATAGCTAGCAAGCGGGAGAAGCACCGGCGCGACCGCGGCGGGAGTGCAAGCCGCGAACGTGAGCGGGAAGGTGGCGTTGCAGCTCACAGCGGTGCCCCTAAGGGCCGAAGTGCTGGCAGCAGCAAGCCTGTCGGATCGAACGCTGCTGCTGCTGCTGGTCATGATCATAGTGCAGCTGGCAGCAGGCGTGGTGGCGCAGCCGGAGATAGGGACCAAACGCGCCACGCACATGCACACGCGCATGCGCATACAAATGGCCGGGCATCAGCTGCGGAGCAGAGCAGCAGCAGCAGTAGCAGCAGAGGTGCCAGGGGTGCAGGTGTAGTCACTGGCTCTGGTAGCAGGCATGCAGCTGGGCCAGCTGGTGGCGGCAGCAGGGAGGGTCGTGAGGGGTACAGGGAGCGCAGAGGCAGCCCTGCTGATGGCCCAGCTAGGCAACACGCCAGCAGCACTGGCGATGAGGCTGCAGCAGCAGCAGCAGTAGCATCGGCTGGCAGCAGGGGTGGCCTTTGTCATGAGAGGGGTGCTGCTGGCCATGCAGCTGCAGGTAGCGCACAGCAGCAGCAGCAGCAGTGGGCACGTGCGAACACAATGTTTGCAGCGGCAGCGAGCAAGGCAGCGCGCAGCAGGCTGGATGCAGTGCCGGCAGCAGCAGCAGCTGGTGAGCACGCTGCAGCCGCCGCTTCGTGCCAGCCTCCTGTTTCATCTGCTGCTGCTGCCGCAAGCCCAGCTGCACCTCAGCAGCAGCAGCAGCAGCCTGCTACTAACCAGGTGCCCCCAAGTACGCCTGTCCCAGCAGCAGCTGCTGCTGCTACTCCGGCCACACCTGCACCAGCAGCTGCTAGCGCGCACAGTGCCGCACAGCTCAGCACCCCAGCAGCTGCAGCTGCTGCACTGCGCGCAGCAGCAGCAGCAGTCTCTGCTCCCTCTCCAGTGGAGGCTCCTGTCACTCCCGCCCCTGTCGTGCCCAGCACAACCACGCAGGTGCCAACAACAGTGGTGGTGGTTAAGGAGACTGCAGTAGCTGCTGCTGAGCCGCCTCCCAGTGCAGCCAGCATAACGTTTGGCTCACTGGAGGATGCACTTGATGAGCTGGAGAACGGCAGCAGTGAGGAGGCACCAGCAGCGGCACCAGCCCCAGCAGCAGCAGCAGCAGCAGGATTGCCAGCTGGCCAGCAGCCTCCAGCACCTCAGCAGCAGCAGCAGGTGCCGCACCCGCAGCTGCAGGTGCCGCCACAGCAGCAGCAGCCGGTGCCGATGCCACCGCCTCCAGCAGCAGTAGCAGCAGCTGGTCCTGCCCTCGCAGGCATGTTGGGCGCTGGCTTGCAGCATCCTGGCATGCCACACCAGCACCATCAGCAGCAGCACCCTCACCACCCAGCAATGGGTGCCCCACATATGCGGCCTCCCGTTGGCCCTATGCATGGCCACCCAGGGGGAGCTATGGCTGGTGGCGTGGGGGGTCCAATGCAGCCGCAGCTGATGGCAGCAGTGCCTGCTATGATGATGGCTGCTGCCAGGGGCCATGCAGGGCCCATGGGGCCTATGGCGCCAATGCCTATGATGCCGCCACCAGCAGCAATGGCAGCAGCACATGCAGCAGCGGCGGCAGCTGCCTCTGGCCAGCACCAGCACGGGCAGCAGCACCAGCAGCATGGTAAGGGCCCAGGTGGACCCTCAAACCATGCAGCAGCAGCAGCACCCGTAGGTGGGCAGCCGGCGCCTGGTGCACCAGCAGCAGCACCAGCAGGTGGCCATATGCGCGGACCGATGCCAATGCACGGCATGCCGCCACCTCCTGCAGCAGCAGCAGCAGCAGCAGCAGGCATGCCGCCTCCTGGTGCTGCCGCGGGGGCCCCTGCCGGTTACTACGCACGGCCTCCGGGGCACCACCCAGGCATGATGCCTCAGCAGCAGCAGCAGCAGCCAGCAGCTGCTGGTGGCCCTGGCCCCAGGGACAGGGACATGAAGCAGCAAGGCATGCACCACCAGCAGCAGCAGCAGATGCCGCCACAGCAGCAGCACCAGCAGCAGGGCCCAGGTGCTATGCCGGGACCCGTTCGGCAGCAGCTGCCACAGCAGCAGCAGCAGCACGCCAGTAGGCCGGCATTGCCCGGCTACTCCCCACAGCACATGCAGCACCCTCAGCAGCAGCAGCAGCAGGGCCCCAGCTTTGCAGCAGCAGCGGGTGGGGCGTCCCCTGGTGCAGCAGCAGCAGGCCAGCAGGCAGGTGGCCCAGGGGGCATGCGGGGAGTGCCGCCCAACCCTGCAGCTGGGCCGCACCCCTACATGGCGCCTGCAGGCGGTTATGGTGCAGCAGTGCCTGGCGGGTATGCACCTGCAGCGGCAATGGTGCCAGCAGCAGCAGCAGCAGCAGCAATGGGGCCACCACCTGGCATGCCAGGCCCGCCACATGCGCACTCTCACATGGCCGTAGCGCCACATGGGCACCCACAGGGGCCGTACTTTGTGTACCCTCCAGGTGCTGTACCGCCTGGTCACATGATGGCAGCAGCAGCAGGTGTACCGCAGCAGTACATGCATGTGATGGGCCCAGGCGGTGTGCCAATGCAGGCGCAGCACATGCCGCCAGCAGCAATGCACCACATGCCAGCGGCAGGCGTGCCCGTTGCAGCAGCAGCAGGGGTGCCAGCTGTTGGAGTGCCAGTGGCCGCTGGGGCAGGGCCAATGCAGCCCCCAGCAGCAGCAGCAGCAGCAGCAGGTCAAAGCCCAAGTGCCGCTGGATCATCAGCAGCGGCTGCTGCTGCTCCTGCGCCAAACTCTGCAGCGCGGGCTGGCGGCTCGCCACACACCGTGCAGCAGCAGCAGCAACAGCAGCAGGGTGGTCAGCCGCCGCCGCCTCCAAAAGCAGATAGCGGCAGCAGTAGCGCCAGCAGTGGCGGTAGCGTAGGCAGCAAACTCGGCAAGTCTCTTCTGAGGCCAGGTGCCCGGCCCTTCGTACCTGCTTTCCTCAAGGCGACACCACAGGCCAAGCCTCAGCAGGAAACCCAGCAGCAGCAGCAGCAGCAGCAGCAGCAGCAGGCTTGTGAGCAGCAGCAGCAGCCAAACAACTACAGGCTGCTGCCGCAGCCACAGCAGCAGCCAGGGGTGCAGCAGCAGACGGTGCCGCCACACATGGCTCAGCAGCAGCAGCAACAGCAGTTGCCAAACCAGCACCCCCAGCAGCAGCAGCAGCAGCAACATCCACAGCAGCAGATGAACTCGCAGCAGCAGATGGGGCAGCAGCAGCAGCAGCAGCAAGTAAGCCCTCAGCAACAGATGGGTCAGCAGCCACAGCAGAATCAGCAGCAGCAGGCACAGGCATTTCAGCAGCAACAGCAGTATCAACAGCAGCTAGCGTACATCCAGTATCAGCAGCAGCAGCACTACATGCAGCAGATGTACGCAGCGCAGCGACAGCAACAACAGCCGCAGCAATCTGGTGCCCCAGGTGGCTTCAAGCAGCAGCAGCAGCAGGGTGTAGGTGCAGCGGCAATGCATGGTAGCATGCACCAGCAAGCAGGCAGGCAGCACACGCAAGGTGCTGGCGTGAACGGCGGCCCTGGCACATACAACACTAGGGGCAGGTTCAACGATAGGTTTGGTGAAAAGGACGGCTACAGAGACAGGAGGGCAGGGCCCTACCAGCAGCAGCAGCAGCAACAGGCAGGACCTATGCAGCAGCAGCAGCAGATGTACAGGGGTGGGTCTGGGGAGATGCACAGGGGTGGGTCTGGAGAGATGCACTACAACCCTGCTGCAGCAGCTGCAGCCCAGCAGCGCTCCCCAACAGCGCAGCTGCAGCAGCAGCAAGCGCAGCAGCAGGTGCTGGCAGCAAGCGCAGCTGCTCCGGCTGCTGGTGCACCAGCAGCTGCAGAAGCACCTGTTGCAGTGCAGCGCGCAGGCAGCAGCGCAAGCAGCACTCATGAGGTTGCTGCTGCTGCTGTTGGTGCTGCTGCTGCTGAGGCAGTAGGTGCAGCAGCACCGGCACTGCAGGGAAATGGCCAGCCTGAGCAGCAGCAGCAGCAGATGCCTTCAGAGGCTGCTCTGGCTGCTCAGGCAGCACCCACACCAGCACCAGCTGCAGCTGCAGCACCAGCGCCAAGTGGCTCACAGCAGGCAGGTACACGTGAACCAGCTGCAGCAGTAGAAGGCAGCAGCAGCAGCAGCAGCTCTAGCAGCACTGCTGTGCAGCCAAACGAGTCTAGGGAGAGCAAGGAGCAGCCAGCACCAGCAGCTGCAGCAGCGTCAACTAGCGAAGAATCTGTAGCAAAGAGTAGTGACAGTACAGCACCTGAACAGAGTAAGCAGCAGCAGCAGCAGCAGCCAGCAGATGCCTCTGCTGCGGCTAGCAAGCTGGCCAGCAAGTCAAAAGGCAAGCAGCAGCAGCAGCAGCAGTCATCATCCGGTGGCAGTCGCTCCTGGTCTGCTGTGGCAGCCAAGCCTGACGGCAGCAGCAGCGGTGGCGGCTCTAGCACAATGCCTGCAGCAGCCCCTGCAGACGGTGACGCTTGGCCCTCCGCCTCTGCTGCAGCAGCACCAGCAGCAGCAGCACCTGCAGCATCACCTGCAGCAGCTGGCAGCTCACCCCCCAAGTGGGGTTCAGCAGGGCTCAGCAAGCCGGGCAGCTTGTGTTCAGCAGGAGGTTCAGGTTCAGGGCCTGGCAGCGGGACAGCCCCTCAGCCGCAAGGCTCCTGGCGGTCAGGCACAGACAGCTTGAAACACAAGCTGCAGCGGGACGGCAGCACTCAGCAGCAGCAGCAGCCTGCTCAGCAGCAGCAAGGCAATGCAGGGGTGTCGTGGCCGGCGCTGGGTGTGCCGAACAGTGCTGCAGGTTATGCATCTAGTGCTGCTGGCAGCGCGGCAGGTGATGACGCTGCAGAAGCAGCTGGGGCATCACCACGTGCTGCAGCTGCTGCAGCAGGCAGCTGGGCTAGGCCTCCCGCTACGGGCAGCAGCGGTGGCGGCGCCACACCAGCAGCAGCAGCAGCAGCAGCAGCGCCAGTTGTGCCTGCTGGATCTGCTGGCATGGCCCGTAACAGCAGCTCTGGCAGCCTCAAAGGGCAGGAGGCGGCAGCAGGCGGCGGCCGTTTGCAGCAGCAGCAGCACTTGTTGCGTGGTGGCAAGCAGGGCAGTGGGCGTGCCGGGTATGGCGGCAACAGCGGGTTGAGGCTGGAGGCCACTCCCAGCAAGATCACCATCACTGAGCAGGGCATCGTGTTTGAGGTGAGGACTCAGCATTGTGGTTGCATGAAGGGTCGCACGCGCTCCTTGCAGGGCACGCAACAGCAGCTTTGCCACTGAACGCAGCACTGGGCAGCCACATATGTATGGGCATGGCAGCACGTATACTTGATCGCTCTGCTTGCACTGAATCACCATATCTCGCTGCTGCTGCTGCTGCTGCTGCTGCTGCTGGCGCCCTTTGCTGCCGTGCAGGGCCCGCGTGATGTGTGGCTTGGAGCGCAGCGGCTGGTGCGTGGCATGCGCAACGAGGGCGGCTCCTACAACTGCTTCCTCAACGTCATCATCCAAGCGCTGTGGCACCTGCGCAGCTTCAGGCAGCGCATGCTGACGCTGACGCCCACAGCAGCAGCAGCGCCGCCTGCCGCTAACGGCCCTGCTGCCAAGGCGGGCTCCAAGGGGCTTCAGTGCGTGACGGCTGCAGACTGCAAGGTGCTGCAGGCGCTGCGCAACGTGTTCCAGGAGCTGGCCACGTCACCTGGCCTGCCTGCAGAGCAGCAGGCAGGCCAGCAGCAGCAGCAGCAGTCTGGCGGTGGTTCCGGCAGCAGCAGTAGTCAGTACCTAGTGTCCCCTCAGGCGCTGCGTGAGGCCCTGTCGGGGTTGAGTGAGTTAGGTGCAGCGGCGATTAGCATAGAGCATGGCGAGATGCATGATGCGAGCGAAGTGCTGAATGAGATGTTTACCGCGATGCACCGCGTAGAAGCAGGCAGGGCCACTGGCATTGCAGATGACCCGCACCTGCCAACCAAAGTGAAGGTGCGGCCAGAGCTGTTTGCAGCACGCAAGGCAGGCGCTGCTGCAGCTCCTGCAGCCGTGCTGCAGCAGCAGCAACCCAGCCAGCAGCAGCAGCAGCCCGTGACGCTTGCGCACATCCTGTCAATGCAGCATGGCGTTGGCAGCAACGGCCCAGCTGTCAACGGCACAGCCAAGGCTGGTGGTGCTGCTGGCACTGCTGTCATGCTGCAGAAGCAGCCGCTGAGCATGGTGCACAGGCTGTTTGGCCTGGACGTTGTGCAGGCTGATGCTGCAGCTGCAGCAGGCAAGGCAGCAGGCGCCAGCAAGAAGGCTGGTAGTGCTGCTGCGGCTGCCGCTGGTGGCGCGGAGTCTGGCGCGGCGCTGGTTGAGGCGATGCAGTTTATGAAGTTCTGCCACCTCATGCCAGCTCAGGTGAGGCAGCGTTGATATGTACGATGCAAGTATGTTGTGATCACTCAAAGCAGGCAGTTGTGCGAGCATGTATCTGCAGATGTAGTGTGTATCTGCTGTGTGGAGTATGAGCAGGGAAAGCCACGTGCCTGCTTGGATGGGCAAGGGGCTCTGTTGGCAGCAGCCGTGAACAGAAGGCAGGGGTGCCTCTGTTGAACTCTTTGCACGCCTACGGCGGGGTGCTGTGCAGCTTGGTTGCTGGGCGCAGTTGCTTAAAAGGCATGCTCTGACATGGGGTACCCCCGCTGCTGCGCTGTGTTGTTTGCGTCTCTCCTGTCACTGCAGGCCCTGCGTGTGGCGTTTGACCGTGCTTTTGACAGCTGCTTCGAGCAGGTGCTGCAGGAAGCAGAGGCAGCCGACCACAGCAGCAGCAGCAGCGCCAAGAGCGGCAGCGGCAGCTGGGGCAGTGTGACGCATGGCAAGGGCAGCAGCGGCAGCGTGCAGCAGGCGGCTGGTGGCACGCCAGGCGCCAGTGGCACCTGCACTGCGCTGCTGCGGCGGCCTGCTGTCTTCACGCTGGGCATGGTGTGGGAGTCGCCAAAGGTGCGGGCGGCTGCAGCACACATTCAGCCAAGAGCTGTTCTAGCTGATTGAAGCTATAGTTGATGTGGTTACAAGTGGTGATGTGGTGGCGGTGCCGCAAATGGCTCGCCGGTGAGCTTTTTGGGCGTGAGGTACATCAGGCGTTCAAGGGGTGGATTACTTACAGCACAGGTAACTGCTGCTGTTGCTGCAAACCTTTGTCGTGTTGTAGTACCTTGATGCAGCAGAGCTATGTCTCAACATTCTGTCTGCAATGTGCTGCTGCTGCTGCTGCTGCAGGCGCCGCTGGACTCCATCAAGGGTGCTGTGCATGCGCTGGGCCCCAGCGTGGAGCTGGGCCAGGTCTTTGGGGGGCTGCCTGCAGGCGCACCCTACCACCTCAGGTGAGACAGGTGTTATCAAGAGGGGAGGCGATGCTTAGGCAGTCTGTCAGCGTACAGCATATGCATGCAGGGGTGCAGCAGGGCCCAGCAATTGTAATACAGCTGAACTTGTGTAGGTGACGTACCACCTGGGGAGACAGGTGTCGAACACAGGAGAGGTGA
Source organism: Tetradesmus lagerheimii (assembly GCA_902809745.2). Classification (NCBI taxonomy): domain Eukaryota; kingdom Viridiplantae; phylum Chlorophyta; class Chlorophyceae; order Sphaeropleales; family Scenedesmaceae; genus Tetradesmus; species Tetradesmus lagerheimii. The sequence continues at coordinate 140,233 of CADDIJ020002479.1, read as the reverse complement.
TGGTTGGGCAAGTTGTCAGCACACAGCATATGCATGCAGGGGTGCAGCAGGCTGAGCAATGCAGCTGAACCAGTGCGGCAGTACAGCTGTGGTGCAGGTGACGCACACTGATACAGGACCGAAGTTTGCTTTTAGACAGATGACACGGTTGGCTGAATTTACATGCACTGTCTGTAGTGCAGCAAGCGTGGTTGGTGCAGGCTTCAACGAAGCTGCTGCCTTCAGGCGACGCGCATGAGGTGGCCGTCAGTCGTACAGCATGTGCTGACGCCCCTGTGTTGCTGTGGCACCCCGCAGGTCTGTCATCTGCTACTTTGGCCACCACTACCAGGCGTTTGTGCTGAGCGAGGAGCTGAGGCAGTGGCTGCTGTTTGACGACCACGTCATCAAGACAGTGGGAGACTGGCAGCAGGTGCAGCAGGCCATGGTCGCACACAGGCTGCAGCCCTCACTGCTGTTCTACGAGGCAGCAGATGCGGCTGCGTGAGGGGTGGATCAGCAGATGCGGTGCAGGTACACGCGTGTTGAGCTGCAGTAGGTTGTAGGTTGTGCTGTGTGTAGTTGAAGCCGCCGGCTCCATGCGAGTGTGGTTCCTGGTGGTGGTTTTGGGCTTAGGGGCGTTGGTGTTTTGAGCGCTGCAAGGTGTTTTGGCAGGGATGTGGTGGCGGCAGCTTCTTGTCAGCTTGTACAGGCGTGAGGTCGCTTCACTTTGGTGTGCAAGGCGCAGGGGTAACGTAGAAGTTGTGCAGCCACATCAGCAGGTGCATGGTTGAGCATGCTGCGCTTGGTTTGTTATGCTCGCATGTGCGTGGATGAGTCACCTGGTGGCGTGTGTGCTGTGCAGGCCAAGCAGCAGTAGGAGGTTAGCAGCAGCTGGCTGTGCCTGCCACAGTTCTCATGTTGTGCCTTGCCACGGTGTGTGGCAGCGGCAGCACAAAGAGATGCCGCAGCAAGCAGGCAGGGTCGTCGGACCACAACCAATCTGTTTCATGTTTGACAGGAATGAATTGCAGGCGTGGTGGTGGTGTGCAACTTCGGCAAGCGTACATGCAGGCGAGGCAATTACTAGCTTGTTCTGGTGATGAGTAGGGCAGGGCACGCTGTGTGTCTGCACAGTTGTGCATTTCAAGTAACGGCTGGTGTGCAGGTCGTACCGACATATGGTACTACGTGCACAGCTGGTGTGAGCCCAGAGTGTCAAATCAAGAACAGCATGCATGTGCAGCTGCATATGCAGCTGGTGTGTAATGGAGTGGTATCGAAAACAGCATGCAAACTATGTCCCTGCAGCATCATGTGTGGAGCGTTGGTGGGTTGATGCAGCTTTTGAGTTTACTAGGTTGCCTGTTGGAGCTGCAGCAAAGAACAATGCTGCATACAGCGGTTGTGGCAGTGTACAGTGTTGAATACGCAGCAGGTTGTCGCTTGAGGGCTGCGTGCCACGCAGTGGGTGCATAGGCTGGTGAAAGCAGACAGTGGTACAGCGCAGGTGTGGTGCAGTCATTGCTGTGGGCTACCCTCAGCTGCGCTATAATAAGCAGAGCAGCTGTGCTGTGCTGGCGGCAGCAGTCAGCTGCTGATCAGCCGTTGTTGGCAGCTGGTGCATCGCATGCATATGCAGGCAGGAGCACTGGCGGCTCGCATGCTGCTGCTGGTATGTGAGCGATTGAAACGCAACCTGCAGCGTGCAGCAGCAGGCCGATTGGTACACTGTGGTCGTGGTGATGTGGAGCTGTCATGGTGCAGACTGGTGTGCTGCTTTTGGCAGGTGGCGCAGGTTGGTGAATCAAAGAGCATAATAATAATAATCAATCCTTGTAAGCCATACCTTTCGGCATCGGCAACCGCGCCTCACCCACTGGGGAGGCGGAAAGCAGACTGATTATTCTCTCTATTTTCGGTGTAAGGTAGACCACCCAGACCCTTGCACCCCTTAATAGGCAGCATGTGGGAATCACCCCATACGGTGGACTGCATACCTAGCAGGGCCGGTGTGTATATAGCCAATCAAAGCCAATATATAGCCAATACATAGCCAATATATAGCCAATCAAAGCCAGTATATAGCCAATCAAAGCCAGTATATAGCCAATCAAAGAGCATGTGGACAAAACGTTGGTAGGGGTGGGCGTAGCGTTGTTGGCTCAGCATTCTGGGTCATTGTTGGTGGGCTATGTGCACCCTGCAGACACAATTGCTTCTGCAGTGTGATGGTAATCGTAACATTGACTACACCTTACATCAAGGTTTTTTGGAACAGCTGGTCTGTTAGCTGCTGCAGAGACAGGCCAACATGCTATGGCAATTGCGTTGCAATGCACTTCCCAGCACCTATAGTATAAAGTATTGCAGGACGCCAGATTGAAGATATCATGCAGCAAAGTGCAGCACTCACATGTCTAGATGGGGCCCCAGCCACCATGGCTGAACATGCTGGAATCTCAGGCTTCTGCTTCTCCTTGCTAGTTGTTTCTAGTTTTACCTGCAAGTAAACGAAACCTGGTCAGTGCTGCTCACGGCCATGATAGCGGGGAGCGAGCACTGACAGTCTTCGATGCTTATGTAGCCTGCTTGTGTGGTAGTCCGCCTGAACACCTTCAAACAGTGTCACTAGTGACACCTGCTCGCAGGTAGTCGCCTTGGTTATAGTCCATTTTCCTCGCAAAAAGCAGGAGAAGCAGAATGTGTTTTTTGTTCTGGTGGGGGGATGCGTGTATGCCTGCAAATTGCCGATCATTACCCTTGCTGCTACTGCTGCTGCCCTTCATTATTGTCTGTCGTGTATACTGCAATTTTGCTGCTGCGCACGCGACAACGGGCGCTCAGCGCTCCCCATCAAATCAACGACACGCTGTAACGAGCATCACTGCTGCACTGCAGAGGAGCCCGGTTGCTGCTGTCCTGTGCAGCGGCAGCAACAGCCTTGCCAGCCTTCGCTTTCGGCACCAGCATACGCTTGTGTTGTGTGAAAGGTTTATTTCAGCCGGCATGCAGTGGCGCAGCTGTGCTGCTAGTGCAGCTGCACCTGCGAACTTGATCAGGCCAGGCAGTGAATTCCCTGCTAGCACTGGCTACCTCAGCATCACTGTGCAGTCTGGAGGTTGGGACGCAACTGCGATTAATGACAAGCGAGCCGTTGTTATATAATTTGCGCGGTTGCTAGTGCAAGTTGATGCTGCGTGAACGCCGATTGGGTTTATGCAGCTGCCAACCGACTCATTCAAAGACTAGTCTTGAGCCCGCTCCCTACGGTTGCTTGGGCTCAAGGCTTTGCTGTATGGCCTCCGGCCACAGGCCTGACTTTTGCACTGAATAAGAGTTTGCTGCACCGGCTGCTTCAAAAGCACAGCACCTGCAACTTGGATGGGTAGCAATTGAAACAGCAGGATTCGTGGTTCCCAAGGGAATCAGGTGCTGCTGGTGCAGCATTTGCAGTTGTCGAGACATCAACAGTTGCTGCTGTTGCTGCGCAGCATGCTGTAAAGAAGTTAGCGGTACTGGAAAAGCTGTTGCACTGGCTGTGGGGCGGAGGCACGAAAAGTGCCGCTGCAGTAGGTCCCATGTGGTGCAGTGGAGGCTGTTGCTGCTGCACCTGTGGCTGAGGCGATACTTGCGCTGCTGGGTAAACCCCCAACAAAGCTGCAAGTTGTTGAGGAGTCGTGACAACGACTGTGCGTGCTGATTGAAAGATCTGCTGCTGCTGTGTGGATGTAAAGAAGTTAACGGTACTGTGGATGTGGCACAGCAGGCACCACTTCTGTCACTTTGCGTGAACTGCTTAGCAGCATCTTGGACTGGTGTTGCTGCAGCACGTGTGGGAATGCCACCACTCCAACAGTGCATGTGGCTGCTGCGGGAGCTGCAACAATTGCTGAGCAACCGGCACTGCTGGCAGCTGCTGTTGTAAGGCCCGTATTTGCACTTGCATCTGCCGCAACAGGGCTTGCACCTGCACATTGTTTGGCGGCAACAGCAGCAGAGGCTGCAGCTGTGCCAGCAAGCGCTGCGATGCTGAACATCTGCGCCTGAAGGGTCTGCCATAAGGGTGGCTTATGAACTGCTGGAGCGCCTGCGCTGCTTGACCATTGGCACCAGGTTTACTGCTGCTGGGCAGGTGTGTCTGTCCAATGGCCGGCTGTGTCTGTAACTGCTGCATAGCATGTGTTGGCACCGCTGCAGTGCCTGCAGCTGCGACTGCAGCTGCAACCCAAGCGCCTGCCACTGCAGTTGCGCAACCTGAAGTTGCCCCAGCGTTCAACGCTGGGGCACCTGCGGCAATCGCAACGTCTGCAGCTGGGCCTGTAGTATAGCATGCAGTTGCTCGCTGTTGTTGTTGCAGTACAGGAACTCAGTGACTGCCAATGGGGCAGACTCAGGTGGGACCTGCTGCTGATGTGGTTCCTGCGCTGCAGCTGGCTCCTGCGCAACTGCAGTGGCAGGCGCTTGGGTTCCTGCCCTGGCTCCTCGCCAACAGCTTCTATCCTGGCTATTAAATTTGCTATGACCTCTGCTGCTGTGATTCTGCGAGCAGCGGGCTTGGTCTGGCAGCAGCCCCTTCTGTTTTGCAGCACCTTCTTGATGGCACCCCTTTGCAGCACGCACAGCCAGCGCCTGAAGGTGCCTTTGGGCTTTTATGATCATCAGTACGGTAAATAAAACATCGCGAACCCATCGCAGCGCCTGGCTCGCCCTCTTGCTGGCGCCTGGCGTATCATTCGTGGCTACGCTCAGCTTCCTGCCTATAACTCTCTTGATATGATCATGTGGTAAGTATTGATACATTTGAGACAGGCTGCAAGCTGAAGAGCACCAAAGCGGCGTACAGTAGTGTCGCTATAACCGCACGTATGGCCACATACAGCATCAAGTCTCGATCACTCGCAACTAATCACAAAAGCAAGTAGTTCTGCGGCATCGAGACGGGCATTCGACCACAGCTGTCGCCCTGAAACTTTGAAGGCCGCGGTTAAGCTGTTACGGGCATAGACTGACTGACGGACGGACACTTGTCCCTTAATGGAGTAGATGGAGTAGATGGAGTAGATTCAGTGATCGCCAGCATGAGCAGCTTGATCATGTTGACTTGATCTTGTAATGGGTTGCAGCTATATTACCTGTGATTCTGTGTCCCATCGTTTGGGCGTTGGACGAGTGCATCGCGTCCTGGCACTACAGCAGCATTCGATGCAGCATCAGGGCTACAAGTGCCTACGATGGCTAATACTAGTAGTGGTACTAGCCGTGACGGGAGCCGGCCGACGAGTAGTAGCAGCAGCAGGAGACAGCAGACAGCTCTTGGACCATCGGACACACGTTTATAAGAAGGGGGAGGTCGTGCAGATGTTTGCCAATCATGTTGGGCCTTATCACAATCCTAGGTAAGCATCAAGCAAGCCATCATGTTGCCATCGGCCGGCAGCTCCCTCTGCTGACGGTTGCTGCTGCTGGTTGGCTGCAACCACTGCAGTGAAACATACCAGTACTACACACTGCCTTTCTGCCAGCCGAAGGGTGGCAAGAAGTACATCACAGAGGACTTGGGAGAGGTGTTGGAGGGGGACCGACTGGTCACGACGCCCTTTGAAATTAAGTTCCTGCATGACATGGAGCACCAGCAGCTATGCAATAAAACGCTGGATTCCAAGGATCTGGACATGCTGAGGACAGCAGTTGCACGGGATTTCTACTTCCAGGTACACATGATGACAACAGGCTGTAGCCGAACAGTGCAACGAATGCTTGATCATGCTTAATTAAAGCACAAGCATAGCCTGCAGCAGTGGCAGGGTGCGCAGAGCATCCTCACTGCTGCAGCGCTAACTCACCCATGCAAAGCATACCGCAGATGCAGCGGAGCATGCAGGTAGATGCGGGCTCAATCATTGCAGCAGTCGTACCTTTCAATGCTGACGGGCTTGGACGCACGACGTGGCAATGCTGACATCAACATGCCACGCCAGACTGCTGCTGATTCAAGCAGTCTATAGCTCTGGCTGACTTTCAGAAACGCCGGGGTTGCTGCTACTGCTGCTGCAGATGTTCTTTGATGACGACCTGCCGGTGTGGGGCTTTGTGGGCAAGAGCGAGCGCAACAAGCAGCAGGCCACAGGCGCAGCAGCAGCCAACCAGCAGCAGAGCGACCTGCGCTTCTTCCTGTTCACGCACTTCCACTTCGACATCGCTTACAACGGCGACAATGTCATAGAAGTGAATGTCAGCACAGCAGCGTCAGACCCCAAGAAGACCCGTGACATCACAACAGCGAGCAGCCTGGACGTGGAGTTCTCATACAGCGTGAAGTGGAAGCCAACAGAGGTGGCGCTGGACGACAGGATGGACCGCTACTCACGCATCTCTTTCCTGCCTCAGCACCTGGAGGTGAGAGTGGTGTGAGGGGTTGGGGCTTAGGAAGAAGGTTCAAGGTTGAGAGCAAGGGGTGATGGCGGTGCAGAGTCGACAGAAAAACGCGCAACTGCTGATATGACCTGGCTTGCTGACTGGCTGGCCGCTCATCTTCGTTACGCCACGGCAGTTGGGAGTGAGCGGGCGCAGACTGAGGGCGTGGGGTTGAGCTGCATGGCTGGACCTGTGGCCTCTCCGCCGTCAGCCTTTGGGAGCTACGCTCTACCCTGACGCTGCTGTCACATCTGCTGACGCACGCTGACGCTGCCTGGCCTTTGCAGATCCACTGGTTCAGCATCATCAACAGCTGCGTGACGGTGCTGCTGCTGACGGGCTTCCTGACGACCATCCTGCTGCGCGTGCTGAAGAACGATTTCCTCAAGTACACCAGCAGGGACGATGAGGCAGGAGAGGCAGAGGATGAGACGGGCTGGAAGTACCTGCACGGGGACGTCTTCAGGTGGGCTAAGTATTGCCAGCACAGCAGCTGAAGCAGCAGCCCCCGCGGCAGCAGCAGCAGAGGAAGCTGCAGCTGCGGAAGACGCTGCGCAGCGTTGTGGTGGCGCTTGACTGACAATGCACTGATCTTCACCACTGGGCATGCAAAGATACATGCATACGAGCTCGTCGCATATAACATGCCATTGTTTAGACACTACAGATGCCTGTGGCATATGAGTCAATACCAAGCATGCTGTTGTCTGTGGTTGCAGGTTCCCGCAGAACATCAACCTGTTCAGTGCCATGATTGGCGCTGGCACGCAGATCTTTGTGGTGGTGCTGTGCGTGTTCCTGCTGTCGCTGGTGGGCACGTTCTACCCCTACAACAGGGGCGCCATGCTGTCAGCCTGCGTGGTGCTGTACGCACTCACAGCAGGCATCTCAGGTGGGGGTGGCCGACTGTGCGTGTGCATCGGTTGTCACCCTTTGGATGCTGCTAGCAGCTCCTGCGCTTGCTGCGCTGCTATGTACTGCCAATTGCACTTGCCCGCTCAACTGAAAAATGACTCTGCCAGCTGGCTTGTAGCTAGGTGCAGATTGCCGTCTTGCCAAGTGTCTTTGCAAGGAATCATTGCATAATCGGCGTGCAGGGCAGCCTGAACCCAACATTTTTTGCACCTCTTGTGTGTTCGGTGTTGCTGCTGCAGGCTACGTGTCTGGCGTGTGGTACAAGATGATGGGGGGCCGCCAGTGGGTGTCCAACGTGCTGCTGGTGTCGGTGCTGTTCTGCGGGCCGCTGCTGGCTGTGTTCAGCATGCTCAACACCATCGCGTGGGTGCAGGGCAGCACGCAGGCACTGCCCTTCGGCACGATCTGCATCATCATGGTCATCTGGGCGCTGGTGACGTTCCCGCTCACGGTGCTGGGCGGCATCGCTGGCAAGAACAGCAAGGATGAGTTCAACGCGCCCTGCAGGTGGGATTTATTTATAAATAGAACAAAAATTTAATCTGTTTGATAACAGAAAAAAGTTGAAGTAGTCTTGTACTGGGAAGTTCTCAGACAACCACTCAAGTGACTGCATAGAGTGGAATGGAAAGTCCTTCCGCTGCACGAGTGCAATCTTTAGCAGATGCAGCTGCCAGCAATGCAGCGCGCTGCTGATATGATGCCCTGAATCCACTGCAGCAGCCCGCATGGCGAACTTGCGTCATGTGTGTGGACATGCGTTGTTCAATGGGTGATTCTGATGACGTATGCTTATCTGTGCATGAACCTGTGCGGTAAGTGTGCATCTAATGAACTCATCACGCACTCTTGCAGCAGCGACAGGGAACAACCACAGGCGAGACCCACTGTTGTCATTACATGCACGCGTCATTCGTCAGTGTCCCCTGCAAAGCCAGTACGGGTCTTTTCACAAGCACCTCGGACGCTACCGCGCCCCTGCTTGGCTGCAGGACGACCAAGTTCCCGCGCGAGGTGCCGCTGCTGCCGTGGTACCGTGACGCGCCAGCGCAGATGGTCATGGCGGGCTTCCTGCCCTTCTCCGCAATCTACATCGAGCTGTACTACATCTTTGCCAGCATCTGGGGCCACAAGCTGTACACCATTTACAGCATTCTGTTCATCGTGTTCATCATCCTGGTCATCGTGACAGCATTCATCACAGTGGCGCTTACGTACTTCCAGGTGCGGCTGCTTTGTGTGCTGGGCACAGCCACGGCCTTTGATGCATCCTGTCATGTACAGTGGTTGGCCGCCTTACAGGATGACAGGAGGGGGAGCCTGACAATCGATGGGTCGGGCCGAAATCTGTTGCTGTGCTTGCTTTGTTACCTCTTGCTGGCACATCAGCAGTCCCCCCAATGCCAAGCACCATAGTCCAAGTATAGCAGGAAATTGGCGTTGATCGCCCATGCGCATCGCATACAATGCAACAGCGCAACATGGAAAATGGCATTTGCCTGAAGCGCGCACTTGCATGCCTCTGCCCGTGCTGCAGCTTGCTGTGGAGGACCACCGCTGGTGGTGGCGCAGCTTCCTGTGTGGCGGCAGCACTGCCTTCTTCATCCTGGGCTACTGCTTCTTCTACTACCACTACAGGTGAGCTGGCAGCGCTTCCAGTGAGCGGCTGTCAAGGGCGCTGGCAGTGGGTTTCATGCTTGGCATGCGTGCACCTGCAGCTGCTGCGCTGAAATAGGCACAGCGTGGGTGGATGTTGGCTATGTCATCTGGCGTACTGGGCCTAACTGTGTTTGGCCTGCTTGCAGCATGAGCTGCATGTAGTAGGTAGGCGTGGACAATGTCTCCTTGGCGCTGACGTGTTGTTGTATCGCTGCAGTGCTTGCTCATGTACAACTACATACCATAGCATGCTCTGACCCTGCCTGGCTTTGTGTTCTTGTGTCTGCCCCGTGTGTGCTGGCGCTGCTGCACTTGCAGGAGTGAGATGCACGGGCTGATGCAGACGAGCTTCTTTTTTGGCTACAACGCCATCGTGTGCTTCGCGTTCTTCCTGATGCTGGGCAGTATAGGCTGGCGCGCCAGCCTGCTGTTTGTGCGCAGCATCTACAAGGCCATCAAGTGCGAATAAGCAGCAGCTGCCGTATGTGGCATGCTGGCGCGGCAGTGACAGGGGCAGCTGCTGTTGTGTGCGGTTCAGCTGCGGGTGAATGGGAGAGGGAGCAGACTACCTAGTATTATGCTGTGTGGTGTAGCAAGGGCAGTGCGGGTTGTGTCACAGCAGATGTACATCTGATCGTTCAAGTTATGAAGTGTTAATAGCGTTGTTGGGGAGCTGTGTTGATGCTTCTGCAAGCCACCTGGCGGCAACACAGATAGTTGTTGACATATTTGTTGTGGTTGGCCTTGAGCTGCAGCTGCTGAGGATTGATGCAATTGCATTGGCGCTTGCATGCGTTGCCGCTCGTACTCGGCTGTGTTGGCCTTTTCGATGCGGCGCACACACTTCATAACTGCTGCATAACTTTTGCTCAAGAGCCTGCCTGTTAATGGGTAACATGATGATGATGATGATGATGATGATGATGATGATGATGATGATGATGATGAAGAGCCTGCCGTCAATTTTGTGCTCCAGCTGGGGCTGCTCTGCCACCGCACACTGTTTGTATGCGTGCTGCGTGCAGCACAGCTGAGCTGTGCTACACTGTAAAGAATGTAGCGGTACTGTACGTATATGTGCTGCGTGCCACGTAGCAGCGTGTTAGGGTTTGCAATTCCGGTGCCTGACTTTCCTGCTCGGAGGCTGCCAACCTAGACAAGAGTTGAACTCTTACTTGAAGTTCAAGTAAGCCGGCAACTGTACGGACAGCCTGTCTGCTCACTGAGCCCTTTGAGCGTGATGGCTGCCCCAATCGATTTCACCATCACCAGGTGATGGCAAGTTGCAGGTCAGTGACTTGTCCGACATGGCATGTGCAGGTGATAGGAGCTGGGGTGGTACCGTCCGTCGCAAGGTTTAGGCTGAACAGCTGGACAGTACCGCAAAGCTCAGCTTGCAGATTGGCCATGTGCCGCACAGGCAGTGCGTTCAACGCGCTAGCCTAGATGCTACAGCAGCATTTTGTAGTGCAAGCAGATACCTTCAATGCATCATCAACATGTTACCAGTCAAGTCATAAAATCAGTGACAGCGCTGTAGTATGCAGTTACTGTCTCATGAATCCGGAGAGCAGTGAGTGATCACGCAGATGTGCGCAAACCACCAGAATGCATGCCAGTCCCACCTTGGACAGCACCCACAAGATCAGGCGGTACAACCAGGCCAGAATCACATATGGAACCTTGTGACCCCAGTATGCGGTGGTGCACGACCCCAAACCAGACACACCAAAACCCTGGACCGTCGGTGACCTAAGGCCGGACGCGTATCTGGCCCCTGAACACTGCCCAGTCTCGGCACACTTCCTTCCTTGGACATCAGCAGCAGCAACAGCAGCCGCAGCGCTCAATGGTAGAAGGAGAAGAAGGTGCGCATGTTGATGCCGCTCTTGCTGCTCCAGGTGGACAGTATCCGCATTGCGGTGAACGCCGCCAGCAGCACCAGCACCAGGCTGGCCACGCCGCGCGCTGCGCTGCTGCGGATGCGTGGCACCACGTACGTGAGGCTGGCCAGCGTGGAAGAGAAGAAGAGGTAGCTGCTGCCCATGATAAAGCCCTCCGCGCCAAGCTGGCCGCTGCGGCCCTGCAGGACAAAAAGGACACCACCAGCAGCAGACAGCAGTGATCAAGCAGCCGCAAGGCCCAACCCAGTAGCAGGAACGAGGTGCAAGGTTTAGGCGGCGCCGCTCATCTTCCATCCACCACACTGCCATCCACCAGACCAGTAGCAGACACCACAGGACCACAGTACCAGTGACACAGCTGGGTGCGAAACAGGCAGAGCTGGCTGCATGCTACAACCCTGCTACGTGCTCGCGATGGGCACGTATCATCCCCGTGCAGCAATGATATGTACAAGGTTAAGACCTGGGATGCTCCGGCAATGGATGCAGACCCTGCTGCCCTGCATGCCGGCTCACCTCCATCCACCAGACCAGCTTGCCGTTCTGGCCCCTGTAGTAGAGCGGGATGCCGCGGATGATGTTGTACATGCCACCACTGGTGGCAAACCAGTACACAGCCAGTGCACCCAGCGCCCACAGCGCCGTGATCTTCACAATGGGTGAGTTGTAGATTATCCATGCCGCGTAGCCGCCTGCAGTTGTCAGCAAAGACCATGCTGAGTGTTAGGCTGGGCTTGTTGAGCTGGCAGGAAGGCAAGCATCAGTTCTACTGAGAATGCTCTCTGTTATGTGGCTCCGCTTGCAGCCAAGTGCAGCCGCTCCAACAGCTACAACACATGCATGCACAGACGCGCATCAAACTACTGCAAAAACCCCACAGCAGCTCTGTGCTGCCCACAGCAGGCATTGAGTTTGCTGGTTGGCTTGGTTGCTTTGTCGCCCAAGCGCCTGTCAATGGCTCCTTGAACGGGCGAATTGCTCATGTGACTTCAACATGCAAAAAATGTGAAATGTGGGGTGCCTCACCAACGACGATAAAGGCCAGCACCGCCAGTGGGAACAGAGGGTGCTTGAGCACGCTGGGCCTGTCCACGTCGCCGGCAGCCAGCCCCGTGTTGCCTGTGGTGCAGCGCAGCAGCTCCTCTGCAGGCCACGGGTAGGCCTTGATGCTGGGGCCACACTGCAGCAGCGACAACAGCATGGAAACCATTCACATATCAACAGCAGTATGACGCTGGAGCCACACTGCAGGCGCAGGGACAACGTCAGCAGGGACACATGTGGTGACAACAGTCAGCCCCAAACAACCACACAGACATGCCCATAGAGTGGCCTGCAGCACAGGGCCATACGTTGGGGCACACACTCTAGGTAGAAGACCGCGTACTGGCACTCCGTACAACGTTAAAGTCGCTGACGAGTCCCGGCACAACACCTGGCAGCCTCCAGCGAAGCACCTCAGGCACCATAGGCGGTCCACCTGCCACCTGCCAACGCAGCGCAGTGCAGCACACAGCACAGCACACAGCGCGACACAAGCCACACAGCACAGCACACAGCGCCGTACGCCCCATCGCACAGCGCAGCAACTCAACTCCAAGCTCAGCACACATCGCAACGCCTGCCACCCTCACCTCGCTGCTCTTTGGGATCTTGATGCTGCGCCCCTCGCGCGCAACTGCTTCAGGGCCCCAGTGGAACACAAAGGGCAGCTGCTGCACGCCCAGGCGCCGGAATACGTCCTTGCTGCGCTCATACACCAGCTCAATGAAGAACACCTCGTGCGGGTGCGGCCCGCGCTTGAAGGCCTGCAGGAAACAGAGCGAGATGGTATGACGTGCGGCTGCGTTAATTGTATGTACAAGCAGGTCAGCGCTGCGCAGTAGATGAAGTGGGCGCCCAGGAGAACAACTAGGGAGAGGGGGGGCGGCACATCTGAAGGCTGTCAGGGAAGATGAGGTCAGAAAACTGACAAACAACGGCAGAAAACGGCAGAAAAAGGAGGTTATGGCATAGCGAGGTAAGCAGGGGGAATTGCCAAATGCAGCACGCAGCGTGCAATGTCCTGCCGAGCAGGGCGCATCCAAACGATGACATCCACAGTAGCGCTGTGCTGTGATGTGAAGCAGGGAGTGATATGGGTGGCTCCCCCCCCCCAGGCACTGTCAGCTGCTGTCCGGAGCTTCCTGCCCACAGTCTGCCACGCTGTGCTTAACACGCTGCAAGGGGTTGTCAAGCCTGGACTTACACCTGCGGTGCCAGTTGGAGAAGCATATGCATGCCAACTGCTTCAATCACAGCTGCAGCGCTGCAGCTAGCTGCAGTTGCTGTGGGCAGTTGCAGTTGCTTAAGAATGGTGTCACCCTGGATGACTGCACTGCCTGCCCCGTACTGCGCATTTCAATCGCCAGACGCTGCTTCTCAGCACACAAAGGCACACACCTGTGCTGCTAGTGCATACTCCTGCCTCAGCTTGGGCAGGTTCATGTCTGTGTTCTTGGCCATGTAGTGCGCGTTCAAGAAGAACATGAGGTGATAGTCCCTGCCTTTTGTTGCAGCAAACTCCTCAAATTCATTGTTTGAGAAAGTGATGATGCCATCCTTGCTGGCTGCCTGGCGTGCTACTAGCTTGGTAACCTGCAGTTGCAGGGTGGGGCAGTTTTGGTGAGTGCTGTTGCTGTAGTCAAGGCCAACCCACTGTCCTGCTTGCCCAGGTGTAGCGGTCACGCACTCGCTCAGACTCCGCTGCACAGCTCCCCAACAGCACTAGAAGGCTCAGAAGCGATAGCACCCGCATCCTGATCTCGACCAGTCTGAACAGTACTGTGCAGTCAAGGCTTCAATGCCGATCGGTGTACTCAACGCATACAAACGTCTCACGTAGTGTAGAAACTATAGATCAGCATCTACAGGCCCTGGATCGTAGCAGAGCAGGGAGCAAGTGTGTCGTTGAAGTCGGGTAGGACTTCCACGCTGCTCAGCCAGCTCCTACTATAGTTTATTCGATGACAGAATGCATTGTACTGTGCTATCGCACTTATGTTACGCACTTGAGGTTTCAATATTCCTGGTGGCTGCTCCGAATTCTGACAACGCTTTAACCCCTTCGTAGTTTGTGACCATTCTTCTAGCTGCGTATGTCTGATAACAGTGCTGCTGTGGTCGTGATCGCTGTTGTCAGGCCCCGCCAAACACAGTTTGGTTTGCAGAGCACACCTGCACGCACAACACAGCAGGCAAGATGAGCACCGTAGCAGATCTTCTCAAGCGGCCGGAGGTTAAGGAAACAGTTCTGAAGACAGTGCAGCTAGATGGCCAGGTGGTGCTCAAAATCATGCAGCACTGCGATGGAGCAGTGCCTGCAATCGTCACAGGCCAGCTGCTAGGCTTGGACGTGGGTCAGACTATGGAGGTCACAGACTGCTTTCCCTTCCCTGTGAGTAGCAGCACGCAGGCAGTGCCAAGCCGTCATCAGCTCAGCTGCAGCAGCGGAACCTGGCGGCAGTAGCAGCTTGCAGAGCGTGCAACATGTTTGAGTGATACATGTTCTTGTGATGCGTGTGGATGTCTGCACTAGAGGGACAGATGGACGCACAACATGCATTGCGCAGCTGCGTTGCAGCTGCGTTGTGTGCAAATCTCACTTGGTATCGCTGTTGCTGGATTGCATGGCGGCGTAATCACCACTTGACAGTTCTATCAATCATGCAGTAAGTGCTTTCCAACATCAGCTTATCACATGTATCCTTCGCTCCACTGCTGCCGCTGCTGCTGCTGTTGCGCCCCCCAGAGCCCTGAGGACGAGGGAGACAGCAGCACCAACTACCAGCTGGACATGATGCGCTGCCTGCGTGAGGTCAACGTGGACAACAACACAGTCGGCTGGTACCAGAGCAGCGTGCTGGGCCAGTACCAGGTGCGACGCGCAGCAGGGCTGCAGCTGCAGGACGCAGTGTGTCCTTATGACAGATAGTACCAGGCTGGGGCAGCAAGTGAATGGACGCCAAGCATGCAGAGCTGCAGTTGTGGTGGCAGCAGGCACGGCAAGCAGGGCAGCATGGCACAGGAGTATGTAACGGCAGCAGCGTGTGCTGCACTTAGTGTCTTTGTCGCTGTTAGCAGCATGAGCCAGGTAGCATACACACTATATCAGCACGAGCAGCAGTGTGCACCATGCACACCACCGGACACTCGCTGCCGCAGCACCCGTCCGTTGCTGCCGCGGCATTTTCCCTGGTGCACATCAACCCCCACCGTGCACCCTGCACAGGCGGATCCTGCTGCTGCCATCAGCAGGGGCCTTCCCTTAGGACCGGACAATCCCCTTCAGCAGCTGCTGCAATGCACTGCTTGCACAACTGTGGACCGCAGCACAATAGGATTTCTGCACCGGCGCAGCCGGAAATTCAACTGTAGCTCGTGATGCATGCCACCCAACTGCCTGCATGTGCCATCAACAGCAGATGTGATGTGTCTGTCACTGACGCCCTGTGCTGGCCGGCCTGCCACGCTGCGTGCGCCGCAGACTCAGGAGATGATTGAGACCTTCATCAGCTACCACGACAGCATCAAGAAGTGCGTGTGCATTGTGTACGACCCGCACCGCCAGCAGCGCGGGCAGGTTGGGCTGCGCGCCATCCGGCTCAAGGACAGCTTCATCGAGCTCTTCAAGGAGCAGAAGCTCACAGGTGGGGCCAGCGCAGCGCTGGCGTTGTACGTCGCTGGCTGAGACACTGTCTTGTATACTCATTCGCGCAGCCGAGACAGCACAATGCATTGGAGTGTGTCTGCACGCAGGTTCTTGAGGCTGGTGTCTTGGTGGCTTAATGCAACTGATCCCCATGCTGCAGCTACAGGTGAGGCAGAATTATATTCATTGATGCGCCTGCCTGCTGTCACGCAACACCTGCAGGCAAGGAGCTGCGTGAGGCTGGCGTGGGCTGGCGTGACGTGTTTGTGGAGGTGCCCATCAAGATCCACAACAGCAGCCTGGCGCAGGCCCTCATCGCAGGTGAGAGCACGCAGATGCGCCATTGCAGTCCCTGCTTGCAGCAACGAGGTGCAGTAGTGCATTAAAATGGTGTGGGAGACCTGGCTCACTTTGTCAGCAGTTGATCTGCTGTGTAGCTTGCCGTGCACCTTGACTGATGCCATATATGCCTGACAAGTGGCTTACGTTTGAGTTTGAGCCTCTGCCCGCAGACCTGAACCCAGCGCCTGGGGCCACCGCGGGCGACCTGGACAGGCTGAGCCTTGCCAACGCGGGCTACCTCAGCAAGACGATGGGCAACCTCATCGAGTGCATGGACGACATGCTGGCTGAGCAGGGCAAGGTGAGCAGCGAGGAAGAGGGGTTACGCGGTGTGTTCAAGCGGCTACGCCGCAACGGTCACCAGCTGGCAGCAGCACGGCATGCAGCTGCTGGTGTGCCTCTCAAGATGTAGTGACAGCTGCAGTGCCTTTGGGCGTGTATGCAAAGTGAGGAGCAGGGCATGCAGCTGCTGTGCAGATGTGAGATGCATGCAGCGGCATGCAGGAGTGTAATAATAATAATAATAATCAATCCTTGTAAGCCATACCTTTTGGCATCGGCAACCGCGCCTCACCCACTGGGGAGGCGGAAAGCAGACTGATTATTCTCTCTATTTTCGGTGTAAGGTAGACCACCCAGACCCTTACACCCCTTACTAGGCAGCATGTGGGAATCACCCCATACGGTGGACTGCATACCTAGCAGGGCCGGTGCGTATATAGCCAGCAATCGACGGAGTCCTGCGGAGAGCCGCGAGGACATTAGCAGCATCCTTCCTTCGGCTTTCGCCGACTGTATCCCTGAGTCCAGGGACATACTGATTAGGCTCAGAATCGAACCTGCAACCTTTCGGCCACTGTTCGTCCGTCATCACCACTGCGCCACATGTTTAACGTCCCGCCGGACCCAAGATATGCAGGAGTGTGTGCATTCAAAGGTGTGGTGACAGCTGCAGTGCCTGCGGACGTGTTTGTGTGGTTGGACACTTGCTGTAATAGGCGTGCAGCTGTTGTGGTGAAGCTGATGAGTGCAAATAAAATGTGGGCAGTACAACATTGAAGTGGCTAGCGGCATTGTGAATCAAGCCGCCTATGCTCATTTCTGTGGCTGCACCTCTGCTCCAAATGCTTGCTTCGCACCAGGTGTCCATGTACCACCGCAATGTGGCGCGCCAGCAGCAGCAGATGGCCACCTGGCTGCAAAAGCGCAAGCAGGAAAACATCGCGCGCAGGGCAGCAGGCGAGGAGCCCCTCCCTGAGGAGGACCCCGCGCTGTTCAAGCCCATCCCGGAGCCCTCAGCACTGGACCAGTACCTGGTCACCAACCAGATCGCGAGCTACTGCGACATGCTGGGCGGCGCTGCTGAGAAGGGCATGGCCAAGATGTACCTGGTGCAGGCGCTGCAGAAGGCCACCCAGCATTGACGCAGTAGCGGTTAGACACAGTGGTTGAGGGCTGGGTAGGGGCGAGTGGTGCGGAAAGGGCGGGGGGGGTAGCACAGGGTTGCGTGCAGCGGCTGTCTAACTGTCTTTGACGCTACATTTTTCGTTGACGGTGTCACGCAGGCGTCATCAGCAGTGCGTAGGCTGTGTGGCGGCTGCACCTGCATGGCAGTGCGTGGTGGGTGTGCAGTCGAGCATCATGAGGGGTGGGGGCCCGCCACCAAGTGTTGCATCGCTGCACAGCATCCTGCAGGGTGTTTCCAGGCCCGCTGGTGCGTGTGTACACGTGTTCGGTCACAAGTTAGCCGCTGGCTGTCGCCAGCAGACGGTCGGCATAGATGGTGCTGCAGCATATCTGCATGCAGAGTGCACTGGCGGTGCTGCGGCCAGCACGCCTGATCAGGGTGCTCGTCTGCTGCAAGGTCCGAGCGTAGTGAATGCACATGTTGCTAGTACAGGCCCTGTGCTTATTAATTATCGGATCAAAGCCTGCTGGCAAGCAGGTCACGGTGTTGCTCTCACAGCGTGTGTTGGAGTATTCACTAGTGTACGGTTTGGACACCATCTGGCGTGCATGCCACACGTGTAGCTGTGCATGCCATGCATGTTTGAGACAGCTGCACACTGCGTCGTCGCTTGGCTGGTCGCTTTCACAAGTAACCTCTCACGCTTCACGGATTCTTCCGCTCCTGAGGGGCGCGGGGCCGATGGCGTTGATGCTATGGCTTAATGGGTAACATGATGATGATGATGATGATGACGCTTCACGGATTGACGCCATGCAGGCCTGTACTGCGGGGTAAAGTATGCAGCGTACGACCCTGACCCCTCCAGCTAGAGGCTTATAGCTATAAGCCTCCAGGCCTGGAATGTAGGGCCTCCAGGCCTGGAATGTAGGGCTTGCAATTGCTGTGCTAGTTGCTGCAGCGTCATGCCGCCAGGGTGTGTACTCATGGCTGGTGGCCAGTCGTAGTAGTAGGGTGAAGTGTCGTGCGTGTGCATTGTTGAAGGGAGGCATGGTAACGACCACCTGATGATGTGAAAGGGAATGTAGCCTGCAGATCTTCTTGAACGTTGGCAGCAGCAGCCGTGGCCACAGCGTGACCAATTCTGTGAGGACCTGGGTGGAGTGATTGAGGCAGCAGCTGCCTGCAAGGCATGAGCCGGCTGCAAGTGCCGCTACCGTTGTTCGGCTTGCCAGAGGGGCAATTAGGAGAAGAGTCAGCAGGGCGCAGGGTTGAAGATGCATGCAGGAGTCTGGCTGCTGCTGGTGTGGCATGTGCATGAGGTCAATTGTGCAAGCACGATTATGATGCTGCCTCGGTTGTGCAGCGCAACAGACATGCGATGTTGAGTAACAGTGACAGACTATCAGCAAACAGTTGTTCGAGTAATGTCAGATAGCATGGCGAGCTGTGCAGGCCAGCAGTGCAGCTCCAGCAGCTGCTTGCTATGCATGCAGGCCCTCACACTGCTGGACATGGACACACGCCGACGACGCCCGATGCATGAACAAGCAAACTAGCTCTTTAGTTAACGTCAATTTCGTTTGGTTTTTCGTGTTAAGGAAGAGCCGCTGAGCCGGTGAGCATCACACTGCTAATTTAGCCGCCAAAACCTCCGCGCGGCTGGCTACAGACCAGTATATAGTCGCTGTGTTTCCTGCATTCCACCAGAGCAAGCAAAAAACTTTATCATCTTGCAACCAGTATTTTCGCTTTCCAGTAAACTGCAAGATGATGAAGGCTCCGCGCGCCCACTGCGCCATGGATCCACAGGCCCATGGCAGCCACAAGGGCGCCCACAGCAAGGCCACCCACAAGAAGGACACCATCATGTCCCTCCTCGGCGGCTCTCCCTTGGCCCTGCTGAAGTCCCGCGCCCGCAGCACTCCCGTGCCGGTCCCGGTCTTCTCCGTGTCACTGGAGACGGAGGAGCGCTTCGTGGTGGCCGTGTGCAGCGTGTTGCTGTGGTATTCCGTCAGGGAAGCCACCAGTAACATCATCAGCGACAAGGAGATGTGCCTCCAGGTGAGAAAGGCAAGCCTCACAGCAGGACTGCCACAGCCTATGTGCTGTACGCACAGCAGTATACTGCAAGCATACAGCAGAGCCAATGCATGACTTGTTTTACGTGCAAATCAATCAAACCTTCAACAAACTCACGCCGTATCTGCTCTGCCTCTGCCTCTGCAGGCACGCAAGCGGCACCGCATGCCCAGTGTTGCGGAGTTCATCGCAGCCTGGGGACACTGCTACGTGGATGGTCATCATCATCATCAAATGCTACGTGGATGGTGTATACATCACCACCAGCACCACCACCACGGCTCAGCCAGCCACCTCTGCCACTGCCACCAGCACCCTGCCAGCCACCACCAGCTGCAGCGGGGCTGACGAGCCAGCAGCAACTACCTGCACTGCTGCTGACAGCCAGCACAGCACAGCAGCACTGCTGGCAGCACCAGCTGCAGCTGCTGTTAGCTCACCAGTGTTCATTTACGTTGAGGCTGGTTGCAGCAGCAGCAGCAGGCGCAGCAGCATCGACAGCACAGCAGACACGCCGTGCGACCC
The DNA here is from genome assembly GCA_902809745.2 of Tetradesmus lagerheimii. NCBI lineage: Eukaryota > Viridiplantae > Chlorophyta > Chlorophyceae > Sphaeropleales > Scenedesmaceae > Tetradesmus > Tetradesmus lagerheimii. The sequence continues at coordinate 120,312 of CADDIJ020002479.1, read as the reverse complement.
CTGCATGCAGCAGCAGCAGCATGAGATAGCCGATGCAGTAGCAGCAGAGGGCAACACATCACGCAACCACGCACTTGCAGCAGCACCATTGGCAGCAGGTGTGAAAGCCAAACTGCCACTGCAGCAGCAGCAGCTGGGTGTATGTGACATAGCTGCAGCAGTGGCTGGCATTGCAGACAACGAGCAGCAGCACACACAGCTGCTGCAGTGCCTGCCCGTTGCTGAGTCAGCAGCAGCAACAACAGTAGCAGCAGTGGTGGCTGGCAGGGAGCTTAGCAAGCAGCTTGGCTGGCTGTGGTGAGTGTGCAGCAGGCTGTTCAGTTGTGTGGCTGACAGCAGCGTGAGCTGGGAGGATGGAGTGTTGACCGTTGAAGTGGCTGTCAGCTGGCGTTGAACAGGGCTGGTTGGAGGTTAATGTGGGACAGTTGTTGGTTGGCCTCTGATTGGCTCGATACAGTTCATGGCATGGCTTGTCGTAGGTTGTCAAATGTATCCATATGCACCGGGGTTGCATCATTCCAGCATCATACTACATGTGTAACAAACAAAATCACATGCAACGATTGGCTGAGGGAAAGCATGCATGTCTTCCATATGGAAGCAGCAGAGCTTCCATCTGCTGGGTTTTGTACAGTTGTCACAACTTGTAATGGCTAATCATACAGTTCTTGAATGCATCATCATCATCATCATCATCATCATCATCATCATCATCATCATCATCATCACCATCACCATCATCATCAAATTACCAGATCAAGCCATAGCATCAACGCCATCGGCCCCGCGCCCCCCCCGGGGCGGAAGAAAGAGGGAGCACCGCTCCATTATGTTTGCAACTATTACGCACATCCCAAGCTTTCACAAGATACGCAGCAATGCTCCTAGACACCAGTCGGCAAACCCCCTTGCTACCCCAAACATCATCAGAAACAAAACGCAACAACTTGGTCGATGCATCAGTCAATGACAATACATTGCGCAATTTTCCAGCGCCACCAGCAACTGTCTGTTGCAAAACAGACCGAATCTCATCCAACATAGTATCTCTTTGAGCAGAAGTGGCAGGACAATCAAACATCAGATGTGACAAAGACTCAACATTCTGACCACAAGCAGGACACGCTGTATTAGAATCTGCTCTGCTACCCCCATAACGACTGGTACGCTCGTGCACACAGACATCCCATGCGAACACGCATCAGCAACTCAGCGCCACGTGTTGGCGCACCAGCACACAAAAATGGCCTGGGCCGTTTGAAGTGCATGGCATCAGCATGCGTAGGGTGAACATGCATGACGTAACGGCTCAAAGTAGAGTGTTGCAGTGATTCGCAAGCAATTCTATCGGCATGCAACTTCTTGACCTGACAGCTGATGTGACTCTTGCATGCACTAGCGCGATCAGCCGCCGCTGCAACATCCACACCTTACTTGCACAACAAACTCTGCACATACTTATGCCACGGTGTTACTGCAACAGCACCACTGGGGCGCTTCCACTCAGCAGAAAATACCTGACGTGGCAGCCTGGAATCCTGCAATCGTTGAACCCTAAAGTAATACTCCATTGCCCTCTGATGAAGCCACATGTGCAATGGCTTCAAACCCCATTCAGCCAGCAGAATCGAGGAGCAAGGACGCTCTTTGCCACAACGCATTGCGCATTTAATGATGTCAGTCTGCACTTTGTCAATCTGCTGTAACTGCCTTGTAGTTGACGGGAACCAGACCTCACTGCCATACTCAACAATTGGGAAAATGCATGTCAGCAAAATGATACGCTTGACTTCCACACTGATGTGCCGGCTCTTCCAGATTGGCATGAGCCCACCCTTCACACGATGCACTTTTGCCAACATCTTCTCAAAGTGCGTGTTCCAATTGCAAACATTGTTGGACCACAAGCCAAGGTAGCAGTACTCTGGCACAACAGGCATGGGAACACCATTCCAAATAATGCCAGAAGCAGCCAACTGGCTGGGCTGCCTACCTGGTGACACGTGCATGACAGCAGACTTAGAGCTATTCAGTTTGAAACGCCACTTACAACTGTAATCATAAACTGTTGCAGCAACAGCCTGAACCTCAGCCAGGGATCCGCACACAGCAACAAAATCATCAGCCTGCATGGCTGCCACAACCTGACCAGCCGGTTCATCACTAGGGCCCGTAAGGGTGATTCCAGGGTGCTTTGCATGCACCTCATGCAGCAGATCATCAATGAAGTACAGGTACAGTGTTGGGGAGATAACATCACCCTCATGCAGACCAAGGTCACATGTGAAGCTGTCAGTGACATGGCCTTCATGGGACACCACGCGGCGGGCACCCTGATACAGGTTGTAAAGCACACGGAACATCTTCCCACGCACACCCTTATCCCACAGTTTTTGGAAGAGCCCATCAAGCCACAACGTCGGAAAAGCCTTGTAGGTGTCAACAAACAGCACAAAAGAATCCTTCCCTTCAGCTTTCCGCCCACCCAACACCTCACTTAGCACGCTCTGGTGGTCGGCACAGCTGCGCTTAGGACGAAAGCCGTTCTGGCTCTCATGCAGCAGCGGCGTGCTGCTGCTGCTGCAGCAGCAGGGCGTTGCTGCTGCTGCTGCTGTTGCTGCTGCTGTTGTGCCGCTGTTGCTGCTGCTGCTGTGCTGCTGCTGCTGCTGTTGTGCCGGCTGCTGCTGCTGCTGCCGTGTTGAGCTGTCAGTCTGTAGCCCGCCTTCTGCAAACTTGATTAGGCGCTGGTTGAGAACGCTGGTGTAAAACTTGTAGAGCACGCTGAGCAGAGTGATACCACGGTAGTTGGTGGGGTCTGTCAAATCACCCTTCTTGGGCATGTTCACAACTGTGCCTGGCACCTGGTGCACCTGCTCAAGTTCCCACATCAGCGTGCAATACTGTAGCAGCATATCAGTGGCTGTGCTGCCTCCATATTTAAGTAGCTCATTGACAATGCCCTCCTCAGCCGGGTTGCCGGCTTTGCCAGTACTCAGCCTCTGCATGCAGTCAGACACTTCATCAGCAGTGATGGGCAGGTCAAGCGGGGTGGCAGGGGAGTCAGCAGAGTCCTGCAGGTATTGTTGCACGTTAGTTGCGACTTGAGACATGTGCTGAGCATCAAACTGGGGATTGGAGGAAGCAAATGCTGCATGGCTGCCAATACGCTCATAATGACACTTGAAAGCATCAGCTTTCTCAGCCGGGGTAGATGCCACATGCCCAGAGGGATGCTGCATGACACTGTAAACTGCCTCGCTGACATTCTTTGGGCACAGACGACGCACAAGCTGCCACATATCCTTTTCTCCAAGCCGGCTGTTGTCATTCAAGCGGTCTGTGTAAGCAGAAGTGATTGCATGCTCGCACTGCTTTCTGTACTGCTTTTCTGCTGCTTTGACCAGCTGTGCTGTCGCCTTCTGCTGCTGTTTGAAAGCAGCGTAATCTACCACGAGGCCCCAACTGCTTGTAGCGCTCATAAGCCTGCACCCTGTCCCGCCTAGCATCTGTGAGCTCCTGAGACCACCATGGGAAGGACTTGCCAACCCAAACCTTCTTGTAGCCAAAGCTGGCATTGACAGCGTGACAAAGGGCTGCCAACATCTGCTCATGGGCTTGCTTCACTGCATTACTTGCTGTTAATTGACCTGCAGAAGCCTGTTGCTGCAAAGCATCAATTGCGGATGTGTAAGCTGCACCAAGCTGTGACAGAGCGTCCTGATATGACTCGAGTTCGGTTGACTGCTCCCCGTTCTGCAACCGGAAGTCCTTGGGCTGCGCGTTGAGGCGCAGCACAACCTGTTTGGCAGGGCGGCGCACAACAGGCCTGACAATGCGGGCAAATACAGGCAGGTGGTCAGTAGCAGCCACAGTGTGCGTCCCAACTGTGGCTGTTGGCCCGGCAGCAGCGTCGCAGGGCATAGCAATGTCAGCAGAAGCAATTATGTAATCAAAGAGCCCCGCCTGGTGCCGCCGTGTGCCCTGTCACATGTAATGTGCTGGTGAGGGGAGGTGGGCGCTGTGCGGGCATTGAGGGAGTACAAGTTAGTGGCGTTTAGGATTGAGAGGAGCATGCGGCCATTGTCATTGACGGTTGTTTCACCATGCATAACATTACGCTCTGTTAGTCGAGACGCGCATCCAACGCGTGCATTAAAGTCACCCATCACCACCACAGATCCCCTGCTAGACAGGTACTCCAGGTCCTCCTGCAGCGCTGTGTAAGCAGCTCTCCTCACTGTTGCAGACTTGCCCATGTCAGGCATGTAAACCACTCCAATAAATAACTTGCGCGCACCTCCTTGCCCTGGCATCACCAGCCACAGTGCTTCATCGTACTGCTGATCAGCAAACTGATACACTTTCACAGCGTTTGCAACAGAGGCATGCACGGCCACCCCAACACCACCAGAGGCACGCTCCCCTTCCCTTACAACCCTGGGCTTAGTCATGTAAATGTAGCTGGGGATGAGATCGGCAGGCAGCTGCTTTCCCTGTGCCTCCTTGGTTTCCACAAAGCCCATTATGTCACATCGGGGGTCCTTGAGCAGGTGATGAACCTCCACTAGTTTTAGCCCAGCCTTTGGCATGTTGTTGACATTGAGCACACCACAACGCAACCCACTGTTATTCGGCTGCACAGGTGCCCTGTTGGGGCGGTGACGGCGCTGTTGAGAGGCCCTGTTGCGGCGCTGGCTGTTCCTGCGGCCGTGCTGCTGGCTGGCACCACCAACACCAGGTGCTGCTGGCTGTGTGTTTCTGGGCAGCTGCTCCTCGTCGTCTGACGCAGGGACAAGCTCTTCCTCTTCTGTCTCAGGAAGAACGAGCTCCTCCTTCTCTGAGGCAGGAACAAGCTCCTCTTCCTCATCCTCTGTGCACCCAGCTGATGCAAAGTCGTCGTCTGCTGAGGCATCCTGGGACAGCTCAGCATCAGGCTCAAGAGCAGCATAGTGGTTAGACAGCAACAGGCCGGCGCAGAGCTGCTCGCGCCGACCCACCTGGCGAAGGCCTGCATATGCCCCACGTGCACTGAGGACGACCATCCCATTGAATGTGAAGACAGCACGCCAGCGCAGTATGCGTTGCAGCTGCTGCTTCAGCATAACGACCATGCAGGCTGTCAGCTGGCGCACTGCAGATGATGGCAGAGTGAACACAACTGCTGTCTCTCCTGATCAGAATGCTCTGCCAATGAGCAAGTCGCGCGGTGCGCCTTCACCTGACATCTGCGCAATTGCACCCATGCCTGCAGCCCGCACCTGGGCGATTGTGGTGGCTGTCATGCGCGGGCCAAACAGCTTCACCTGATATCCCCAACTGTTTTGATCCCTGGTTTGACGAGTCTGGGCGCGGCTAGACCCAGGAGTTCGTCGGCTAGACGGCTCAGCCTCAGTTGCAGCAGGGGCACCAGGTGGTGGAGCTGTAGCAGCACGAGCAGCGGCAGGGGGGGGGGGCAGCAGCTGCAGCAGGGTTTGCAGGGTTAGTAGAAAGCGCGGCAACGCGGGTCGTACGGCTCTCGGTGGGGGGCGTACCCACGTCTGCCTGCGGCAGCAGTATATGTCTCAGTGAACACCCTACGCCATGCACCCTGCAGCCACACATGTGTGTTAGGATCAGGGCATGTAGGGGCAGACGACGGGCCTGAGCCAAAGTTGGGGTTGGTGATCGGATGGCCTTCGCCATCAATCACCACATAATGCCTGGACATGCGAGCCACAGGACCACAGGGGCCAGGAGCTGTTCTTGAATGCCATTGGGCCAATCAACAGCCATGAAGGCTTCAAATGTCCTGGCTTCAAATGTCCTGGCTTAACACATCCCAAGCAGTCAGGAACAGTCGCGTTTCATACTTCCCGGCCCGGAAAGCGGATCTGCCAGTGGCGTTCTACCGAATCACCGGGCACACCCAATTGCAAGGTAAGCAGCCTCGTTACGTGACTCGACAAACTTGGTTCATTGCCTTCGAAAGGTGCGTAGCTTGCATTGATCTGGAGTCCAGGATTTGTTCCGAACAGACGTAATTCACACTGCTCACAGCAGAGTGCTACGGCTGTCCACACTGTGAACTCAGTGCTGGCAGCACTACTCAGGCATCGGTGAGTTATCTGTACATATCTCTGGATAACTGTACTATACTCTGAGATACCATGAGATAAACAAATTGCAGAGATTATCCACCGCAAGGTCGGGTAAACCCATTATCTGCAGGGTAAACCAGCTTATCTCAGCAAATCTGCCAGATAAAGAGACCCTTTCGTTGGTAGGGATAGCCACCGTTATGACAGAGCCCAAGCAGTCCGTAAGCATCCGTTACCAGGTAACAATATTGTCAGTCATCAGGGCAAGTGCCAACGGTGAACACCTTCAAACACGCAGATCTACGTGTCGGTGGGGCCAGCAAGCGCGCAGAGGACGCTGACTAGTCAGCAGACAATAGGGCCGGTGTAGAAACAGCTGCAGAGCAAGCATGCATCTCTCCACACGAACGAGCCACCGGCTGCGGCAGCTGCAAGTCGTGGCGAACAGGTTGCAGTTGCACTGCAGAGTCTGCACACATCACCACACAGAACTGATCACAATACCTGACACCTGTGCTACTCTGCTTGAGTTGACCTCAACTGCTGTGTGTCCAACGACAGACACAGAGCAGCATTCCGAAACACGCCAGTTGCCAGCATTGCAGCCACACGGCACACGACCGCACTACGACATACTAAAGCTACCGCTAGCGCTCTCTCTATCCCGGTGCCGCATCACACCACCTTGAGCCCCACCCGCTTCATATGCCGCATGCTGAAGTACATCAGCGCGGCCATCACCATCCCACCACCAGCAAGGTACCTAATCCCCTCCGTCTGCGCCAGCAGCAGCGACAGCACGCACAGCGGCCCCAGCGCGATCAGCAGCACCACAGGCTGCGGCCGCTGGTCCCAGAGATACTTGCAGAACAGCGCGTGCAGCGGCAGCGCCAGCGCCAGCATAGCCAGGTTGAGCGCGGTGGAGGCCCAGTCGCTGTACTCGCGACCCCAGCTGACCACCTGCGAGCAAGAATCAACAATCGACACAGGCACATGTTGGAGACAGGCGAGCGGTGCAGCAACGGGATGGGCCAGTAGCAGGACGGCTCCTTGACGTATGAGGCCAGCCAGCCAGCGCCTAACCATGCTAGTAGCGACAGGCAACAGGCGGCAGACAGCACTAGAAGACTACACCAGAACCCCAAGACAGCCAGCATCCAGGTACAGTGCTGCAAATCAGCAATACATCGACGACATGATGCACACCGTTGCCTGCTCTTGTGATGACAATTGCCACCCTCAGGGCACAGTAGCACAAGTGGTGTGTAGTACAATAGGTGAGGTCTCAATCCCAGCGCACCTGTATTGCCGAGGTGACGGTGAGGTAGCAGCTGAAGGCCAGCACAGGCGGCAGGTAGCGCTGCCGCTCACCCAGCTGCCGCAGCAGCAGCGGGTCTTGGCTGAGCATCAGCAGCAGCGGCGCAAGCATCAAAACAGCCTCCGGTGCGCCTCCTGCATGACGGTAACAGCAGCAGCAGCAGCAGCAGCAGGAACTGTTAGTGTGTATGCTGATAGGACGACAGGAGCAGCAGTCAAAGACGAGTGGTCTGCCAAGCCATAGGACGCGTTGCGTTGCGAACAACACACCAGTGTCGTCCCAAGCAGCCAGCTGCAACAAGCGACTGTAGCAAAAACAGGCCAGCAGCAACTGCTCGGCAGCACACTAGCTGTCGCTCGCTACACGCTCTGCAGGCACACGCTGAATGTCGCAGCACTTCACCAGCCTCCCGAGTAGACGCCAAGATACATGCATCATGCACAGGCAACCACAGCACAAATATGTACACGTGCTTCACAACCTGACCACCTGTGGTGCTACCGCTGCTACACCCCCCTTCCCACCTGTCATGTACATGTTGAGGTACACTGCTATGCCAAACGCCAGCAACGTGCACAGATTGCCTGCTGTGGGCACCCATCCCAGCCCCTCACGGACAAGCCTCTTCATGGCTAGCCCCGCAGCGCCCTCCAGGTTCATTGCGCGGCCCATGCTGCTGAGCACACTGCCTGGCACCACACCACAGAAGAAGTCGCTAGACGATGCGGCAGAGGCCTTGTAGGAGCTGTAGGGGCCTGCAGCACCTGGGTAGCCGCCAGCACCTGCAGAAGAAGGAGCGCAGAAGCGGCACAGTCAGGCACAGCAGTGCTGAGCTGGTGGGGCTGCGACGTCATCTTGAACAGCGCGATAGACACACCAAGGTTGAAGGCAGCAGCAGTGATTGCAGCGAGAGAAACAACAAACGCAGCTGCGGCGAGCTGGCTGCTGGCATCAGACGGATGCGGCGCTGTAGCGCTGCTGCAACTCCACAACCCAGAGGCGGAGGCGTGGTGTCCATGCCAAAGGTATGACTATCAACTATTCAACACGACCTGACCCTATGACCCACTGAACCCAACTTGGGTCAAAACCCGAGTTGGGACGATAGAGGCACGCCTAGTGTTAGTAGCAGTGCTGCAGGTGCCTCTCACCTGGCTGCCGCGCTACCTTGTCAGGCTGGTGCAGTGCTGCGCTCATCTTCAGCTTCAGGCTGAACGCCAGCAGCAGCGCGTGCGCAGCAAACACGCCAAACAGCGCGGCCTGCGTGGCTTCCAGGCGCTCGTTCTCAATAGCCATTGCTGAGTCAGGGTACAGGCGCCTGAACCTGCGCAACAAATGAGGTATCAGCCGAAGGAAGCGTTCACGGGTCCAGTCAGGCAAAGTGCACAGCGCAATTATTGTGGCTTCTTGTTCCACACACAACCTGCGTACAAACTGCCTGCTTTGCCTGCAGCACTTCTTGCACACTACTACTGGGCCATGGCTTTTCAAAGTGTTGCCATCAGCACGACTCGCGGCATATGCTGCTGCCAATGAAACTGCCTCAAAACTCCAAGACACCTATCCTTGCAAGCCCACTGTCGGCATACCTCTGGATGTTTGGCAGCGGCAGCGTTGACTGCAGCACCATGGTCACAATGAAGGCGCCAGCCCAGCCAGCAGCCAGCAGCGGCAGCCAGCTGGGGCTGCCCAGCAGCGGGTTTTGCAGCAGCGTGATGAACGCCACGACTATCATTGATGAGCCGATCACCAGCGACTGCGTCACACAAGAGGCAGAAGAGCAGAAACATGTGTTTAGCAGCAGGCAGCAGGGACGGCAACTGGCGGGGCTGATATTCTTGCACAGTGTGCATGCGACTGTGCACCTTGTGTGCTTGCTGACCTGCCTAGTCTGTAGTAACTAGACTGTGCAGTTACGCTGCACAATAGTGTGCACTGCTCTGAGGCCCAGCCAAGCGAGCAGCATAAAAGCGACGCCAACCTAAAAAGTTGACCACCAAACCACAGCATCACCCCAACTGCAGGATGAACTGCCCAGCCACCACTGTTAGAGCCAGATACTCTCCCACCAGCCAGCCAACGCCACGACACTGCACTGAAGGCATACATCTAATGGGCTACACCACTTCGCATGCTTCAATGACATAAGCCACTCCCCACCTGCAATATGAACTGCCCTGGCACCACCTCCAGCGCCAGGTACTCCCCCACCAGCCAGGCCACGCCAGCAGCCACCAGCAGCCGCACCAGCGGTGACCTGCTGCCAGGCACAGCCCCAGACATGCCCAGCAGGCCCACCCCAGCTGCCAACACCAGCAGCCAGCGCGGCCAATGCTCACGCCGGCCCAGCCCACTGCCCCAAACTGCCACGTCGTCTGCATCGTGCATAGGCACGTGGCGTTCGTCCCATAGGCGGGGGCAGAGCGCGAAAGGCAGCTGGGGGCAGGCGGCGCCGCCCATGCGGGGCAGCGGCGGCTGCAGCATCGCCAGTAGCAGGCCGCTCACGCCAACAAGGATGACCAGCCGCAGCGCAGCCTAGGGATGGTGAGTACGGTGGAAAGGTGATGCAGGCGCAGCAAAGGAGGTGGTGATTAGAGTCAGCAGCCATGTCAGTGGAGCAGTTTTGAGCGTGTGGGTCGGCAGGTGTGCGGCCATGAAGCTGCAATGCCTTGCTGCAGCCAGGATAAGAGGGGAACCCCGCATACACCACCAGCCCACGTCATGCAGCCAGTGCAATGTTGAAGCGACAGCGGTCTTTTATGCCTACACCGAGCAGCGCCTGTTGATCAGCAAGTACAACATCGCTTGCAGTTGCTGACTGGCACGACTGCTCCCCTGCCAATCAGCGCCTGCCTCACCACCCACCTGATTGTGTGCGTAGCACGTCACCACCAGTGGCATCAGCGCTGCAGCTGCCACCATCAGCAGCACCCCCAGCAGCACCCCTTCATGCGGCCTGCCCAGCACTGCCCACTGCACCACATCAAACACTGCAAAGCGCGCCAGCGCGACCGCCACCAGCGTCAGCACTGCGTGCAACAACCCCTGCCATGCCTTGATACGCACGCGCCGCTTGCCATGCTCCGCTTCGTATAGATAGATTGGTGCGCCGGCTGCCAACAGCAGCAGCGCAGTGGGCATCACGAGATATGCTTCAGGCAGCACCAGCATGGAGAGCTTGGCCACATACAGCGTGCTGACCACCCACGCTGCCCAGCGCGGCAGGCACCACACGTTATGCAAGGCCTGGCAAGCTGCCACACCAGCTGCACTCGTGGCAATGACAAGCCACGCAGCGTACATGACTTCTGAGCCTGGCTCCTCGTGGTGGTGTGCACCGTGCATCTGCTCCTCGAGCACACACAGCAGCTCAGCTTGCGCAAGCATCAGCACGCCAACAACTTGCCGCCCTGTCTGAGCCAAAACTAGCCCCGGTACGATCAGCGCAGGCAAAAGTGCTGCCAACGCCAGCTTGCAGATCGTATGCAGATGCACAAAGCCCACGCGCAGGTCCAAGAACCAAAAGTGTTGATGCACCAGCCAGCCAGCTGTCAAGAATGCACCCAACACAAAGATGCTGTATTCCTGCAAGCTCCGAGAGTCATAATACAGCGCCAACCCGCACGCCGCAACCATTGGTGCAGGCAACCAGTGGAGTGGAACGCCGACAGCTAAGCTACCAGCAGTCGTACACAGCAGCAGGCAGCTGCCAGCAACTGTGGCGTCCATGGAAGTGCCAAGAGCTCCGGTGACATGCGCCAGTCCCAGCAGCACAAGGCCCAGCATAGCACCACTGATGGCTACGTAGTTCCAAGGCGCTGGCAGCTTGATGTAAGGCATGAAGGCGTGGAAGATCACGCGGCCCTCAATGCCTGCAAAGGTCAAGTGGCAGCGATGCAGTCAGCAGCAGCAACAGGGCTTCAACACGGTAACCGCATATTGAGGCAGGTGTAAGACAGACGACAAAGCAGCACGGAAGCACCCCGCAGTACCGGGCAACATCCACCAAGCATAGCCGAAGCTGAACAAAACACCTGCAGGCGCGATGCATGCACACAGTGCCGCGCCTCACCTGCCAGCAGGCCCAGGGAGGTCAGCACCAGCAGCAGCCGTGACAGCCCTTTGATGAAGCGCGGGCTCATAGGCAGCCACCACAGGCCATCATTCACAGCTGATAGGTAGGCCAACGGTGCACATCCTAGGATGAGCAGGCTCCAGAAGTGCAGCATCTGGTTGAGCACAGCTGCGTGGATTGCAAAGTAGGAGGTGGCTGGCATGACCATGACAGCGAGCGCCAGCCACAGCGCATCCACCTTGCTCTGAAGTGGTACGTTCATAGGTGTTGGTCAGGTGGCAGTGACGGTAGGCAGGGCAGAGGACAACGATCACAACAACTGAGGCCGGTGCAAGTTACAAAGAATATAGGGAGTTGTCGACATGCAACTTCTGAGCAAAGACAACATTGACAGGCAGAAGGGCACCATGAGATGCCATGGCTACATAGCAAGCAGGCGCCTCATCACAAGGCACAGGTGGTGTATGCGCAACAGCGCCATGCGTGTTATGAACCATCCATATGAGTATGCACAAATGCAACAGTTACTTGGTTGCAGCTAGGCACGTGCTGATGTAGCAGTTGCCCTGCGCACCTGTATGATCGCATCCGTAGGCGTTGCAGATATGCCTCCAATTGCACGCCCTGCCTTTGTCTGATGAAACGAAGACTCCAGCGGCCGTCCTAGCATGTGGTACAGGAGACACAGCACAGCCGCCAGGTAGTACGGCACATCACCCAGCTCTGTCACTGCTGCTATCCCAATCGCCTGCATCACTGCTGCAATCGGCAGTGATGCTGTCAGCACCTGCCGCTCGAACGCTAGCACAACTGCGGGGTACTGCATCTGCACGAAGCGAAACTGCACTGTAATCCACATGCCCGTGATCATCATCAGCGCCCCACACGCAAAGATGAGCAGCACCGACAGTAGCGGAGGCCGATTCGCAAAGGTGAAGAGTATGTTGAGCATGATGCCGCCTTGAGCTAGCGCCACCGTGGCCCAGCCCTGCGGCATGACGGCATACAGCACAAGACAGCAGCTGTTGAACACTTCTACAGTTCTCAGTTGTGCTGGGGTGGTAATGCTTGCCAAGCATCATGGGTGCACTGCTAGCGCAACGTTTACAGTTGATTCTGCTGTCTGCGGGGCACCAAGTTGCAGATGCAGCGGCGCACTGAACATGTGGCCGCTTTGGCGCAAGCGCTTGCAAGTTGTTGCTCGCTTGTCCCGTGCGTCGGCACCCCTTACATATTCGCTGCGACTCCTGCTGTGCCAAACGGTGCATGCCCAGTCAATGCAGGTGAACACACTGAGTTAGATGACTGCTGCTGCTGTTGACACTGCACACTGCTGATAGTATCTCCTGCAGACACGCACCACTGAGAAAGCTCCCTCTCTGTATTGCATAGCATCCATGATGTACCACAGCATGGTGCCAATTGTGAAGATGCCCATCACTGCCCGGCCTCCCAGCCCTGCTGCCACCAGCAAGGCAGGCACAAGCGCCATTGCCACCCGTCCATTGTACTTGAAGGGCCCAGGGGCAAAGCGCACCCCTGAGCCGCTGCTGGAGGACATTGTGCTGCAATCAGTTACACAGCTGGCAGTTCCTGCAAGGTGGCAGTTGCAGGGTGAAAGATCAAGCTCCTGGTGCTAGTTGCGGGTGCGGCTACAGCATATAGGTTACAGAGCTTCTGGGGAGGTTGACCAACGACACACCTTGCATAAGTACATTACAGGGTATGCTTGCTAAGTGCTGGTGCATAATCAGACTAGCGAGGCAGGGCTGCACAGCAGACTGCTGCATGTGCTACCATTTGGTGAGGTGGCTCCGTTGGACTTACCTAGGCTCCCATACGCTGTTGATCCCTTGCTCCTCCATATGTTGGCCCCTGATCGGCCCAAGCCCACTACTGTAGCAACCCAAACTGCTGTCTGTTGTGTACCTGCTGTGCCCGGGATCACTCAGCAGCCCGGCAGGTGTATGACTGAGATAAAGCTCGTTAATAATATCATTATAAATTGTTGAAATTTGCTGTTCAGTGCTGTGTGCCTGCCGGTGGTTGGATCACGAGCTGTGATCGCACGTGTTTGAACAATGATAGCCTCCACGTACTGATTGCGATCTTACCAGCTCATTGTGGCCCCTCTGCAGGTCGCCCAAAAGGACAGGGTGTACTGGAGTGAGTTTCGGGGCCTGCTGTAACCACTGAAGCAATGACCCATACTTGGTCGGCAGCGTTCTCGTTTAGTGCTGACTGCGTCAAATCAAAAAAGCACATGTCTTGCCATAGTTTTTACCTTCTGACGAGAGCCCAAAGGTCAAGGCCAAATCCCATAGTCAGCAGCTGTTCTCCTCAGCAGTACTGTTGTCTACCGTCAAGCTCTCCCTCCTGCAGTACGAACCTAGTTGTTTTGTAGTCACAAAACTGTGTCATCTGTGTCGTGGCCATGGTCTCAGCCGGTTTGCCTGCTGGCGGAGTCCAAGGGGAGATGCAGCAGGTCAGCACATGTCAGCATTCAAAATTTGTGCTTCACGTATCAGCACAGCCGCAGCGTCGTCCTTGAACTTCAGCCCTGTGTTGATCTGAGACGTCTATGTTTCAGGCCCTGGCGGCGGCGCTGCAGCTTCTGGCAGATGTAGAGGCACAGATACGCACTGCACTGGGGCTCGCTGCCAGCGCATCTATATACGATGCACCACCTGAGCAGTTGCAGAGTCTACCACCTGCCGTGCTGGCAACACTGGAGGTGAGGGCGGAATTTGCACTGAAACGAGTCGTCACGTGGTGCCTGCATGCGCTGACCAGCCTGTCAGGGGTACTGTGGTGTTTGCCTGTTGTCCTTGACGGGACTTCTGCGCAGCTGTGCAGCCTCACATATACATTCTTTGTACCTCCGTGCGCCTGTATATGCTCGCAGTCAACCCTGGAGGTTGTGGAGGAACTTCGCCAGCGGCAGCAGGCATCACCATTACACCCGCCTGAAGCGCTTGAAGCAACTGAAACTCTGGACTCTGCTGCGGCAACAACAGCTAGCGGTGTGATGCATGGCCAGGTAGGCATGGGCCACCATGCGAGTCAAGCTCGCGCTCTCAGCAGTGGTAGTAACGCTGCAGCACAGCACGTCAGAGTTGGCAGTCCTGCAAGCAACCAGCAACGCTCTCCCACCAGTGGCAGCAATAAGCGCCTCGGTATGCAGCAGCAGAGCAGCGCCACCCACCTCCATGTAAGCAAAGGCAGCACTGGCAGTCCACAGGCAGCCAGTAGAGCAGCAGCTGCTGCAGCAGCGCGCAGCTCTCTGTTCACGCCGGATGCCAGCAGGCAGGCCCGGGCAGAGTGGCTAGCTGGCAAGCTGCAGCAGCAGCAGATTGCAGCATGTGTCCTGGAGCGTGACCTGCAGCGGGAGCAGCAGCTGCTGCAGAAGCTGGCTGACAAGAAAGTGGCTGCAGAGGCGGCGCATACACAGGTGGGCAGGCCGTATGCCCGCGCATGCCGTCACAGATGAAGGCACATGAAACCAACAGCCGCAGCCCTGGACTGACCACTAGCTAAAGTGTTCCAACAGCACGTATGTTGAGACAGCTGTGATCACCTGCGTGTGGTGGCACCGCACTCAACTGTGCTGTGGCTGGCCCTGACACATGCGCCCCATGGCTGTCATTTGTACTGTGTGCCTCCACGTGTGCGCAGGCTATGAGAGATGTGTGGCAGTTGACTGGAGCACTGCAGGTCTTGACAAGTACAAATGAACACTGGGCAGCCTACTTGGAAGCAGCTAAGCAGGAGTTGCAGCTAGCTCTTGATGAGACATGAAACCCTCGTGCTGGACCGCCATCGTCACAACGGCAGTCAGCAGGTGGGCCTTGTTAAGGATGAGCACAGTCCAGCTGAATTCGTATGGGTGTTGCCAGAGGTCGCCTCGATCACCAGCATGCAGTCTGTTCAACTGGCAGCAGCTTTTGTACACCTACACATTGTAGCCTGGCACAGTAGCCTGCACTGCTGCTTTTGAGGTAGTCACATCAACTGGCTGTCTTGAGCCACACATAATGCAGTCGTGTTTTTTCCAGCGATCAGATGCGCTAAGTTGTCGCAGCACGGCAGCCCCGCAGCGGGCTCGGCTGCAGGTAGGGTCTCGACACGTTGTGTTCGAGAGGCGCATACGCCAGCACTTTACCCTGCATGAACTGTTCAGGACGGTATGCACCACACTATCCATTAGTGATTGCTTCAGCGATGGCACTGGGTAGTACCAGCAATAGCAGCAGCAGACAACCAAAGCAGCAGCAGCAGCAGCAGCAACATCAGCAGCAGAGGTATTCACCCGCCTGCACACCTTCGGTGCATTTGCAGGTATGCAGGGTCTTTTGGAGCCGGCAGCCTGACGCTTGGGATGCTCAATGGGAGGCCGAAGAGCAGGCACGCAGGCTTCAGAGTGAACAGGTGTGCGCGGTGCCAGTGTCAGTTTGCAGGAAGGCAAGCATGCGTAGCTCAGACGCAGATGACATGCCAAGTGTGCTTAGGCATACGAAAGGCATCACACACGGAGTCCGGCACTCGCTGGTTGTGCGGCATGCCCTTACTCCTACTTCTGTGCAAGTGTCAGACTGAGCTGCCTGCCTTCTGCAACTGCATTTCTGCGCTGCCACTTACATTGTGCATGTCTCTTGGCCTCGTTCATGCAGGCTGATGCGCAGCGGCTCACTGCTGAGGAGGCAGCCTGGCAGCAGCAGGTAGAAGCAGCACACCAGCAGCTGCTCAACCAGCAGAAGCAGCGTGCAGCGCTGCGATCACGCATTGAGCAAGATGCACGCCGCGCCAAAGCAGAGCAGCTGCGTCGCATCGAGCCTGTTGCGAAGGCCAGATCACGTGCTCAGGGATTAGCCAGCCTAGGGCTTGACCCTGAGATCATGTCACTTAGTGAGAAGTTTGGGCGGTTGTCAGGGCTAGTTGATGAAGTGCAGCGCAGCATGGAGGCGCAGTACGGGCTGCAGGATGGGGAGCTAGCCGCAGTACCTGGGGGGACATGGCAGCAGCAGCAGCAGCTGCCGCCTGAGCAACGGCAGCGGCAGAGGTTGCAGCAGCTGCTGCAGGAGCCTGGGTCGGCTGGTGCAGCAGGTGCTGCAGGGGTGCCAGCAGGTGCACCCGGGGGAGCCGTGCAGCAGCGTCTGCCTTCTTCTGGGCAGGGTGGTGTTGCAGCAGGCGCAGCTGCAAGTAATGGTGTTGGTGCTAGGCAGCCAGCGGTTGCTGCACCTGGCCGAGCCTCCTGGCAGGCTGGTGCAGGGCCCACAGCAGCTGCAAATGCCCCACGTCAAGCCTGGCAACAGCAGCAGCAGCAGCCCCCTGCCAGCAGCCAGCCGCTTCAACAGCAGGCGCCGCAGCAGGCATGGCAACAACCAACCCAGCAGCAGCAAGCGCAGCAGCGGGCCCAGCTCAGGCAGCAGATGCCAGCTGGCGTCCTGCCGCGGCAGCAGCCGGTAGCGCAACAGGCCTGGCAACAACCACAGCAGCAGCAGCAAACCCAGGTCCGGCAGCAGGTGCCGCCTGGCCAGCCGATTCCACAGCCGACTCCACAGCAGGCTTGGCAACAGCCACAGCAGCAGCAAGCACAGCAGCAGCACAGGCAGCAGCTGCAGGCCGCAACTCAGCCCTTGCAACATCAGGCGCCACAGCAGGCTTGGCAACAACCGCAGCCACAGCAGCAGCCAAGGCAGCCGCAGCAGCCTCCTCGCCAGCAGCAGTATGCAGGTGCTCCAGGCAGCCAGAGTCAACAGTGGCAGCCAGCACAGCCCTACCAGCAACCGCAGCAGCTGCCTGGTCAAGCACCCTGGCAGCAGCCAGAGCAGCAGCAGCAGCAGGTCAAGCAGCAGGCTCAGCAGGCATATAGGCTGCCACGGCAGGCACAACCATCTGAGCAGCAGCCAGGCTGGCAACAACAGCAATCTGCGGGCGTGTGAGCCAGGACGACAACGCATTGAGCACCGCCAGGATGGGTGTCGATAGTAGTAGGCTGTAGTTGATGCGTCGCACGAACTATGCAGCTGTTTTACTTGTTTGTACTTGCAAATGGCAGCATGGTGTCGAGCAGCGCTTGCTGCCAGCAGGACGGTGCACTGATGTGAATGCTGTTGTTAGGGTTGCACCTAGCGTTAGCTAACGCTAGATGCTAGCTGCTCTCGAGCTTGACTAGCTAGCGCCAACACTAGTTATCCGTGTTTTGGGGGTTTCTCGCCTCCCGCTCAAGTTCAAACTGAACTGTGAGTGTTTACAATGATATTCATGTGGTTTGGGCGCCATCGCACCACCGGGCGTGGCATGTACTAGGTGGAGAGCCGTGTGTGGCGAGTCACCAGACTGGTGCTACTCGGAGTGTTGTACTGCTGTCTTTTAGGCCCGTCTGTTGTGCTCTGACGCTTGAAACCTCTTCAAATGCAACAATCATATACAATAACAGCCTGTTGTTGCAATGCAGCTCAGCTTGCTCTGGCAGGCAGTTCCTTGTAACTGCATTGTATGAGCACATGTTATTGCAGCAACCGAAGGTTTGCTTTGATGGGGCTGACTTTGAGTCATGTACAACAGTGTTTCACGGTGTTCACCTCGAAGTGCCACCGCTAGGGTTGTTATAGCCCTGGAAGGATTCGAACAAGAACACAAGGTCGTGATCAGAAAAGGTAGTAGGCACAAGTGAATCGGTGAACTTTGCTCTCTGAGGCACTTTCCGGTCGTCACGAAACCACTGGGCCGGTCGCTTGGGGGCACGACAGCAGGCACTTCTGCTGGCGCATAGCTGTTCTGTGTCGCACATAACAAGGGCCATAACTTATATACTGCGTACTTGTGTGTTGCTTGGGTACGCTTGCACCAGCAGCTGCTGACACATCCAGTGCCCCATAGCAGCAGCAGCAGCAGCAGCAGCAGCAGCGGGCTCTTGAAACAGGCTTGAGCACCCGCATTGCTGCCTGTGCCCCACCCTGAGGACAGCAGGACACGTAGAAGACAAGATATGACAAACAGTTGCGATAGCGCCCAGGCAGCCATGCATGGGGGTGAGCTGCCTATGCCGATTGCCAACTGTGCGCAGCTGCTGCTGGGCCTTGCATGCTACATGCCACGTACTTGCTTACCTTTGATCTACACTGATGTTGGTCTCCCGCCCTAACGCACAGCACACCACAAAACTCTTGAACAACCAGCCTAGTTGCTCATGATTCTGACTGGAATATGTGTGCCCACAGCCAACATGATCGTCGCAAGGTACCCACCAGCCCCACCGGCCAGCGACATTGCAGCACTACTCGAAAAGAGGCTACCAGCTGGCGTCCAGCTACTGGGCTGTGGCCAGACACCTGCTGAGCTGGCATACTTGACTGAAGAGCAGTGGGCGTCAGTCGATGTGCTGCTTGTGTGGGGAGCAAAGAACCCTAATGCAACGGTGTGTACATGGCACAGCTTATAGGTATCTATCAATTGTTACTGTGCCCGGCCAGCGTTAATACTACAGGGTCGCACATAAGCACTCATCTCAAGCGGTTACCGCACCACACCAAAGGGTGTGATGCATCTGCCAGGCAGGATCTTGTGAAGTGACCGACATGGCACGCCTGCCTGTGTTGTTGATTGCAGGCGTTCTATGCCAAGCTCACTGGTTTGCGGTGGCTGCATTCCGTACCTACTGGTCTAGAGCTCTGGCTGACTCCGGAGATCCTCTCCAGCAGTGTCACTTTGACGAATGCGCGCGGCGTTTGCGCGAACTCAATGGCAGAGCAGGTTGCTCACAGGGTCCCTTGGATGAAGGCTCATTCACAAAAACCTGCAAAATGCATTGCCTGTTGCTTATCTGTGAGGCAGTGGGGTGCGATGCATGCCAGCAACGGGATGTGGTGGAGCGAAGCAAAATAGTGGCGTGGTCACCAGCAAACTCGCCACTGCCTATGCTGCACGTGCTGCAGGTTTGCCCTCATGTGCTGCCACTACTTCTCCAGGCAGCTGCCACGCATGTTGCAGGTGCAGGCAGCTCGTAGGTGCGCATGCAGGCCGCGGCGCCTGCCCTACTTTGTCCGCATGCAGCCGTGAAGGCATGTGTGACAGGAGTTGCAAGCGATGCCTGCTGAAAAGTGGCAGGCCATGAACCTATACAGTCAGACACACGACATGAACCTCCAAAGCATGACAGCTGCCCCCTCTGCAATGCAGCAGCTCGCTAGCAAGAGCTGCGTCACAAGCTGCTGCTGCAGAACATGCGGCATCTGCACAATGACTGTGTCCACAGAATGCAGGAACACTTGAGATGTAGGGCATTATATTGCACTCTACTCTGCTCGCCAGCCATGTGTCAAGCGAACCGTGAGCGTGTGAAATACGTCATTATTGTGAACTCGCTGCGTGGCACTGCTGCCGCTGCAGGTGGGAGGTGTTTGAAGTTGAGGAGTTGCGCGGAAAGACGTTAGGGCTGGTGGGGTGCGGCCACATTGGCATGCGCGTGGCTCAGCTGGGCCATGCATATGGCATGCGTGTGGTGGCGCTGCGCAGCAACCCCAGCCTGTCACAGCCAGACATCGACAGCGGCTTGCTGGTGAGCACAAGTTAGCATAGGCTGCAGCAGAGGGCTCACAACTGTTCGTCACATGAGTGGTGTGCACTACACTGTGCGCTGTGCTAGGTTGGCTTAGTGGCTGACATTTGGCAGCTCAGTTTGGCTTGCTGCAAGTCGTTACTCATGTCACATGTTATGCAGCAAACAGGTGCTTCTCAACAGCAGTGCTATAACATATGTGTCAGCATCAGTGCCCCTGTTTCCACACAACTGCATGCTGCTCTGACAACGCAGGCCCAGGTCTACAGCCCTGACCAGCTGCATGAGGTCATCTCTTGCAGTGATTACATAGTGGTCAGGTGAGCGCGGTATGAACAAGACTTCACGCTGGCAGCCTCCGCGCAGCATGCCAGGTGGCCAGCTGGGCGGTTCCAGGTACTGCTTGCACCCACGCTTGATTTGGCGTCCACAATTGTTGGTTCCGTGTCAGATAACAAA
Source organism: Tetradesmus lagerheimii (assembly GCA_902809745.2). Taxonomy (NCBI): domain Eukaryota; kingdom Viridiplantae; phylum Chlorophyta; class Chlorophyceae; order Sphaeropleales; family Scenedesmaceae; genus Tetradesmus; species Tetradesmus lagerheimii. The sequence continues at coordinate 99,823 of CADDIJ020002479.1, read as the reverse complement.
TGGCAATGCCACAGCAGCTTCACACTGCAGTGCTTTCAGCTGGAGCTCAATTACATAATGATTGGAGCACTGCTGTATACCAGCATTCAATCCACATACGTGTCGAACACCGTGCGTGCTTTGTGTTTAGCCATTGTTGGCTTGGCATGGCTGCAAATGGAAGTGCTTCTGCCAGTAGGATTCCGACTTTCAGATGCTTTGTATGCTGCAGCACCCCCTACACACCCGAAACTCACCAGGTCATCGATGCGTCAGCCATAGCTGTCATGAAGAGCAACGCAGTGCTCATCAATGTAGGGCAAGGCAGGTGCATTGATGAGCCAGCTTTAATAGCAGGTGAGGAGGCGAGCCAGACCTTAATTGTGCACAGCAGTTCCTGTGGGGTGCCTGCGCAGCAGGGCAGCAGAGCTGCATGTGCACTGTGCACCACGTGCATGCACAGCTTTCTGCCCGTACTGTACAGTGCCAGGGGCCTCATGCCCAGCAGTCACAGTTGACGCCCAGTAGCCAGATCTATCTGTTGGGTATGGCACACCCTTGGCACACCATGTGGTTTGGCAGTATACTGTTCAAGTACAGGTAGGGGGCGTGCTAGTCCAGTGCCCTGGGCACACACGTCCTCTCAAGCCATTAATTACGCTGGCGCTTGCCCCAGCGTAGCTCAGTCACTCACTCACTGTCACAGTAAGCGGCATGCACATCCTCACCATACTACCACACTGCGCGTGGGCGTGCTGCTACATCGTGATGCCGCATTGCCGCACCAAGATCTGCTAACGCTGCGTCCTGCGCTTGCTGTTTGCAGCGCTGCAGTCGGGCCGCATCAGAGGCGCTGGCCTGGACGTGTTTGAAGTGGAGCCCCTGCCTGCAGACAGCCCGCTGTGGGGCCTGCCGAACGTGCTCATTTGGCCACACTGCGCCGCCTTCCACAGCAGCTTCCGCAGCGACAGCCTGGACCTGTTTGTGAGCAACTTGGAGAGGTACCTGGCTGGGCAGCCGCTGCTGAATGTTCTGGACAAGCAGGCGCAGTACTAGGCTGTTCTTGGAATGCCGCAGAGTTAATCTAATTGTTGATTTGGTGATTTAATCATGATGAAAATTGCTACCAGCAGCTGTGCAGCTGCAGCACGAGCTGGTCCTTGGCAGCTACAGTCACATGCAGTGTTAGGGTGTCACTGCATGTTTTCTGCTAGATTGCTGCTACATTTGCACATGCACAGAGATTCATGTTCCATGGCATAGGACATGCATAGGACATGCAACATGTGTTTCTGCTAGATTGCTGCTGCATTTTCACATGCACACAGATTCATGCTGCATGCCATAGTACATGCAAGTATTGCGCCAACATTCAGGTCGTGAAGAACGCAGGCCGTTGAGCACAGAGAAACGTGCAGTTGCTACTGGCAGCCTGTGTTACTGTATGCATTGCATTCATATTGTTGGTGACTGCAGAGGGACGCCCCTTGCCGGACTGTGTTAAGAACACTTCTGTGAACGTGCAGTGTGTGTGTGGCCAGTGTATCAGTGCGTGGTTATCTGTGTCTTGTGTGTCGTCGAGCGCATGTGTCTGCAATGCTGTTGCGACTTGCTGTAACCTGTATAGCAGAAAACACTGGTGTGCGCAGGGGCTGCCGTGATCGCTGATGTTCCAACTTGGTGTGGGTCCGGGTGATACCTATGGATGGGTGGCTCCGGCAAAGCATTCAGCAAGCACAATTGTTTGTAGCTAAGCGTGGGTAATGTCATGACATGTTGAGCTTGGTTAGGCGTGATTGTGGCGGAAAATGGCGGCCGCATGCGGCTGCGCAGTTTGCAAGCCAAAGCTGTGTGCGTACTACTCATCATCATTATGCACCCAACCAGGCCATATCAACAAGGTCATCAACCCAGGCCCCTCCGGAGCTTCAGTCATCGCTCACCAGCATACATGAGCCATTGCAAGCTGCGACCAGAAAACTCCGCTGCTGCTGCTGCCTCCAACAGGCCCCCAGCGTGGCTGTCACTTGCTACGAACAGCAACAGCTGGTCTGCAAGCCCTCAAACCCTGTGATATCAAGCAATCACCATCATTTCAGCCATATGTTAGCCTTGCAATTACAACAGCAGCAGTACACATTTGTGTGTGCTTTGTGGAACTGTGCCGTATAGTGGCCGCTTGCGACTTAGACTTGATGGTTAGAAAACAATTGATGGTTAAATGTGGTTCTGACAAATTACAACCGCATCAGAGGTGTTGTAGGATTTGGCGAAGTTGTTACCCTGTCAGTTTTTCGTGTGTCACCTGCCGCTTCATGTTCGTTGTTGAGCACAGCAATGGGTATAAAACTGAGACCGTATAGCAGTTTATATCACTTTCTCTTCGATAACCAGCGCCCAGTACGAGAAGCAGTCCTTTACAAGCTGAAGCCTCCTTCCCTCCTTTTCTCGTGGCCCAGGACGGTTTGTTGCCTTTCAGGCCATCACAGTCCGTCAGTGCTTACCCAAGGAATCCATCCTTGCAGTTACCAGAGCCATATGCTGGAAGTAGTAGTACCTGTTTCCCTCCTTTTCGCCTGCAGGCCAGCTGGCTCCTCCTCTCGCTCTCAGCCTGTCCGGGCAGAGCGCCATACGCCTGCTGATGAATTTGTTGAGGACCTGTGCCGTCGCCAGGATGACAACAGGCTAAGCAGCTGTAACACAGCAGTATACCAGGAATTTGCTGAGGAGCTCCGCGAGCAGCATGGTCTCGCATGGTGAGCAGCTGCGCCGCAGGCGGCCAGACGCGGTGCTCGAACTAGCATATAGTCGCATTTGCGGATTCGATGCAGCAGCTGCTATACGCAAACTTGTGTAGTAGGGCAAAATGGCCAACAGTGCTGCATCTTGGAGTGAGCTGATACCACCTGCTGTCTTCTGCTGCTTTGCAGAGCACATCGAGGGTCACCACTTGACAACGCAGTCGTCAGTGCCGTTATTGCCATCCTCGCATCGCAGCAACCCTGGAGACTATTTATGCATGTGCAGACCCACCCCTTCCAGCCGCGCCAGTGTCTGTCCCGTGTGGCAGCACTGGTTGCGCCGGAGCAGGCCGACCAGAACGGCGAGGGTCGCGGCTGGGGCGTGTGGCTGCAGAAGACGACTACGTGCGCACTACGCTGTCAACACTGTCAACATGGTATCCAGTCGTCACTTGACAACGCAGTCGTCACTGGCATCCTTGTCATCCTTGTCATCGCGGCGAGCTTGTTGTGTGTTACTGCACCGTGCGGGCCACATAGACACTGCCTTGGTTCACAAGTGGCACTTCTGCTTGCTGAGTAGAAAACCACCTATTTCACCTGATCTAATGTGTGTGTTCTTTTTCTGCTGTTGCTGCTGCTGCTGCTGCTGTTCAGGTGTACTGGAATGCCAAAATTGCATTATGGCTGTCTCATGGTCGCGCCTCCATTGTGTTGTTCTCATGGTACTATTGTTATCATTGTGTTGTCGACATCATCATGCGTGCACAGCCTTGCATGCACGTGTAGCTACACCATATAAGGTGTCACTGCATGTTTTCCTGCTAGAGTCAACAACACACATCTGCAGGTGGCAACAATGAGGTAGACGAATACGACAACAGACATCACACGAACCCACCACCGGACAACAGGCAACCTCAACAGACCTCGTGACTACCAGACAGCAGCTGCTGTGCTGCAGGACATCCGGCAACCCAACTGTCGTTCAACCTGTGCTCTACTTGACATTCGCACTCCAGCAGTGATCCTGTGCTGTTGCTGGGGCCTCAAACGGACATGCACACACCATGCAACTGTCCACAGCAAACAGCACAGGTGAGCTGGTACTGCGGCCAACCCAGCCCGTCACGTTTGGCGAGGCCTGGGGTGCGCACACCATTTGGTGTGGGCTGCTGGCACGTTGTTGAGCTGCTCGCTGACCTTATGCAGAGCTCAACAACACACATCTGCAGGTGGCAACAATCCAGGTAACATATAAGACAACAGACATCAGACAACCACTGTCCCACCACCAGAAAACAGGCAACCTCAAGAGACATCGCGACTACCAGACAGCAGCTGCTGTGCTGCAGGACACCTGGCAACCAAACTGTCGTTCATCCTGAGCTCTGCCACTACCTCATTTGCACTCCAGTGGTGATCCTGTGCTGTTGCTGGGGCCTCAACCGGACATGTCCACACCAGACCTCTGTCCACAGCAGCTGCACAGGTGAGCTTGTACTGCGGCTAACCCAGCCTGTCATGTTGGGCAAGGCCTGGGGTGCGCACACCATTTGGTGTGGGCTGCTGGCACGTTGTCGAGCGCTGCATGAGCTGGCTACCACGTGGGTACGCCACGACTCATGCAGGCTCAACAGCACATCTGCAGGTGACAACGATTGAGGTATCATGTACGACAACAGACATCAGACAGCCACTGTTCCACCACCAGACGACAGGCAACCTCAAGAGACATTCTGACTACCAGACAGCAGCTGCTATGCTGCAGGACATCTGGCAACCAGGCAACTGCCGTCTTGTGCTCTACTAATCATGCATGTGCAGAACCCCTCCAGCCCCGCCAGTGTCTGTCCCGTGTGGCAGCACTGGTTGCGTTGCTGCAGGCCGACCGGAACGGTGAGGGTCGTGGCTGGGGTGTGTGGCTGCAGAAGACGACTACATGCGCACTACGCTCTCAACGCTGTCAACATGGCATTCAGACATCCCTGCCGTCACGGCGACCAGCAGAACAATATTGATGTCATGTGCACCGAATGGTGCAGCACGTTGTTGTTCACTGCTCAACAGATTTACTGTGTTTTATCACAAAATGCATTACTGCTTGCCAAGCATGACGACACCTGTACTCCCTGATTTTCACTGTTCTGCTGCTGCTTGTGCTTTGTGCTGTTGCAGACTCTAGAAATGTAGTGTGAAGGTTGTATTATGGCTGCATCACTGATGCCTTAGTATGATGGTCATACCATGGCTGCGTCTTCTTCACGTTGTTCTCATGCTATCGTTTTCATCATCGCAATGTCAACATCAACAGCCACCGCCTTGTCTGCTGCCAAGCTGTGCTGCCGCCAGGCGTCAAACCGGCTACAATGCAATGCTATTGACCGCCTGGGCAATACCCCTGGCCCTTTTTCTTCTCTCCTTAGGAATTGCATGTTTGCAGGACTGCACTACACCGGCAACGGCAGCACACCCACAACAGCGAACAAGGCCTGGCAATTCATCAGCAAGGTCCTCCTGGCGAAGCACATCAAGTTCATGACTGAGTGCGCCAACCACCACGGCACCCACCCAGCTACCATCCAACGCCTGTTTAGTCTGTTGAAAAGTGCAACCTTTGAGACGCAGGTGTCCTGTTTTGAAAGAGCGGTGTGGTCTGTGCTGGCTGCCTTTCCTGTGCCACAGGTAGTGCTGTTGGTGTTGTAATTGTTTGCTGATGGTGATTTGCAGTCACTTTGCACGGTATCTGCTGCTGGCACTGCCGCATTGCAGCGGCTGCAGCAGCAGGGTGCATCATGCACTTGCGGCAAGTACACACATCTGGGCTGGTGTGTTCTTGGCAGCTTAGTGATGAGCATCAAGTCAGGCCTCACCCGTAACAGCAGACTACTGGTGGTCGCTACATGTGCTGCACAGTACTGCAGCTGTCGCGGCATGCTGACCGTCAGTATGCAGGATGATGGTACAGTTGCGACTACACATGTGACAGAGCAGGTTGTTCTTTGCAGCATCATACTATGACATAGTATGTCTGCTATGACGTTGCAAAATGCCAGCAGATCATACGTGACCTTCATGGTGACCTGTTCCAATCTTGCAACATGTTGTGCCCCATACATGTATTGGGGCAGTTCTTGTAACATTGCTGATTAGAGTCGACTTATGATAGGTCTCAACGCAGTCAGCGGCACAATACAGTGGGTCAGGCCGCCTTGCTTGCATGTGCAGCCTTGATGAGTCAGCAGCCTTGCATGCAGGGAAAGAGTGTCACTGCATGCCTTGCTGCTTGAGTGCTGCTACTAGTACAGTGTTATTTGACAGCGTGACGGCAGAATTTGCTGGCACGCAGAGGGCCAATTTCCAAAACTGTGTGAAGTCTACGCCATGTCCACAGAATACAGCAGTGCAGCACAGCAAGTTTCATGCATGGCAGGCTGCAGATCTAATGAGTGATCACGCTCTTTGGCTACAATACATTGTTGAACTCGAATCGCACGTGCACATCAGAAAACGTCATTGAATGAAAGCAGCGACCTACTGCGCAAGATGCCCTGTTCACAGCACTGCCGATGCAACTGTTACAAAGTCACTCCTGTACAAAGCCCCATTGCAACAATCCAGCAACAACTCAACCACAGCTGCTGTGGTCTGTTACTTGCCACCACGTGGTGCACGGTCACTCCTTGCGGTTAAGTTTTGAATGATGCAGCTCAGCCAGCAGCCATATGTGACATGCATGTTTCGCAGCCTACACGTAATAATAAGCCAATAATAAGCCAGGATGCCAAGGATGCTGCAAGCCTGCACTGGTCGTCGGGAATTTCCAACGTTCATGCAGCGCTGCCACTATGCTGCCCAACCATCACAGCAGCATCACATGCTTGCATGCACACCCAGTTGCGCCACAGCCAGGTCCACGTTAGCAGCAGCCTTCAGCACACCCACCCAACAGCCAGCCAGCTCCTGACCCAGCTGCAGCCCATCGGCAACAACAGTAACACCGTTGCTGCCGGCAGCAGCTGTTGCCCCTGCAACTGCCAGCTGCTCCTGCCCAGCTTGTTGTTGCACAGCTGCTGCTGCTGCTGCTGCAGCCTCTGCAGTATGCTGTCGTTTTGACCCAACAGCAATGCTGACTGGCGGCTGGTTCTCCTGGCCAGCATGACTTGGCTGCTGCTGCGGCTGCTGCTGCGGCTGCTGCTGCTGCTGGCCGCCTGCTGTTGCAGCTGAATGTTGAGCGCCCGTATCAGTAGCAGCTGGTTGGCTGGTGGTGTTGCTGTGCAGCTGCTGCAGTGTTGCCTCCAGCACCTTGCACTGCAGCGCCACAGCTTGGCTGAGTGCATCAGTGGCAGCAAGGCGGCTGGCACATGCTGCAGCAGACAGGGGGCTGGCCTGGCAGGTCACACCCGCGCCACCCTGCACACGTATGCACAGCAGCACAGCACTACAGCAGCTCAGCATAGTTCTCATGCGGGCTGTCCTGGGAGGCATTGTCGCAACCACGGATTCCCGCCAACAGATGGCATTGTGTCACTGTGCATTTTATGAAAGGCACAGCAAGATGCAGTCGCTGCGGCAGCACACACAGTCACAGTCAGCATTCGAATGAGAGGCAGGACAAGCAGGACCGCCCTGCTCTCTGAGACCCCTTGCGAACTCACCCCAGGCAGGCTGTGCACAGCCATCATCAGCAGCTTCTGCAGCACATCTACATCCTGACTGCAGCTCCCTCCCAGCTCCAGATGCACGGCCCTACTGCTGAACCATGCTAAGCGGATGCTGCACCTACTGCTGCTACCGCAGGCACTGGCTGCATGATGACTATGCAGCAGTCCCCGCGGTGTGTTGAGATGCAGCAGCAGGTGTACTGGCTGCTGCTGTGTTTGCTTGTCAAGCAGCTGCACTGCCGCTGCCAGCTCAGCAGCTTGTGGACCTGCAACCGCAACAAAACCAAGCTGCTGCACCAGCACAGTCGGCAGCAGCAGCAAGTTGCGGCTGGTGTTGCCGCCAACGGAGTCTGCTGAGTCACACTGCAGTAGCAGCTGCCTCGTATGCTTGGCCTGAAGCATGCTATCCGGCAACTGCTGCTGCTGCTGCAGGTGCTGCTTAGTTCTTCCGGCTATTGCTGTAGATGCAGGTGCTGCTGCCGGTGCTGGCGGTGCTGCACCTCGCATAATTGAGTCAGGCACATGGCCCCCACTGTCCTGGGAGTCCTTGATCACTATATCCTCATTCTCCTCATGCTGCTGCATGCCATCTTCTTGCAGTGCACTGTAAGGTGTTGGCGGCACCACATCAGCCCCTCCATAGCTGCTGATGTGGCCATTGGTGCCACCTGCAGTGGACGGCTGCAGTGAGGTGGGGCCTCCAGTGAGTGTGCCAAGCTGCTGCTGCTGCTGCTGCTGGTTGTGCCTGCTTGCCAGTGGCCTGCTCGGTGTTTGCATGCCATCCAGATGTGCAGCTGCTAAGCTCGCTGCACCTGCACCTACTGCTGCTGGGAGTCCTACCCCTGCTGCCGCAGAGAGGAGAGCGCTGCCATTGTTGCGGTGCTGCTGCAGCGATGCTGGCGATGCTGCAGATGCGCCAGCCAGCTGCTGCAGCAGCAGCTGCTGCGCAGGCACTTGCAGGACAGGCAAGAGCAGCAGAGCTGTTGCAGGAGCTAGCAACTCAGCACAATCCACCACATGTGCTGCAGTTGCGCCAGCACCAAGCACTGCTGTGGCTGATGCACTGCTAGTGTTCAGCTGTTTGTTCTTCATTTGCGCTACAGCCTGGGGGCTGCAGCAGGCTGCAACCACTACAGCCGCATGCAGCTGCACTGCAGGGGCGCCCGCAATGCTAGCCCCACATATGCTGCTGCTGCTGCTGCTGTTGTCGATACCGGCAGCAGTTGCAGCTGCAACACCCATGGCTCTGGCAGCCCCCACATACGCATCAATGCTGCCTGCAGCACCTGCTGCACTCGCGATTGCTGCTGCTGAAGCTGCCGTTGGCATCGCCTGTTGCCTGATGCTGTTTAGCCCACCACTGCAAGTACCTGTGCTGCTGCTGCTGCTGGTGTGGCTGCCTAATGCCAGCTGTACCAGCAAGCTCAGCGGCAGCAATGCCTGCACAGTCAGCATGCCAGTCACAGCATCCCACTGCCAGCTGGACTGTGAGGTCACAGGTGACACATCAGCATGCCACAGCACGCACTCTGCGTGACACAGCTGTAACAACGGACCCCACCAGCTGCTGCTGCGGCTGCCGCCTTCAGCAGTCCTGTTCCTAGTAGCTGGCTGCTGCTGGTGGTCTGGCTGCTCCTGCTGCTGCTGCTGTTGCCGCGTCTGCTGCAGTTCCGTGTGTTGTAGCTGCAGCCGCGGTGTTAGCTGCACAAGAAGCTGCAGTTGATCACCTAAGAGCTGAGTGCTGGTGCTCTCCAGCTCAAGCAACAGCTGCAGGCCCTGCTGCTGCCGGCCCTGCTGCGGCTGCTCGTCAGCAGGCTGCAGCTGCTCTTGCACCTCCTGCAGCTGCTGCCCTATATGTTTGCCTATCTGGTACGCTGCTACTGCTGCTGCTGGGTCGCTCACTCGTGCCAGGGGCAGGCAGTACTGCCGTGCTGTGCTGCCTTGCAGCCGGTCTGCTGCCAGCTGGCACAGCTGCCTGTGTGCTGCTGCTGTTATGCGTTGCCCCTGGGATAGCCGCAACTGCAGGGCAGAGAGGTCGCTGGTCTCTGCAGCACGAATGTGACAGGGCAGAGCACAGCCATGTGGCAAGTGGTGACGATTGAACAGACAGAGTTTCAGCAAGAAACGGTCTGCAAAGGCATGCATTGTTGAGCCTGAACAGTGGATGCAACCGCATTGTACACCACTGTGGATACAGGCAACCAGCATCATACTCCTGCATGCTTATGCGACGAACTGGGCTGATGTCTCAGCTGTAAGGGATGGATTTATACTGATTATACTCCTTGCAGCACTCCGCACCTTGCTGCCACCTTGCCTCCAGTGCCGCCAGCATCGCCTGCAGCCCCCTCAGCTCATTCCAGCTGCCTGTTGCTGCCTGCCGCTCTGCCTCAGACCCTGCTGCCGTTGCTGCTGCTGCTGCTGCATGTAGGTTTAATGGCAGGCACCGCAGCAGCCCAACCACAGAGCCTGGCAACTGACCGTGTACGCTTCCTGCAGGCAACCATGCATAGCAGTCCAACCCTGTTGCATGCAGTGCCTGCTGGCTGTCCTGCTTGTCCAGTGCCTGAGCTGTATGCTGGCTGTCCAGAATGATCAGCGCTGCCAGCTGTAGCGCATTACTGTCCAGTACAGCTCCCCCCGCTGCTGTGCTCTCAGCTGCAGATTGGACCGCCACCTGCTGCTGCTGCCAGGGGCAGAGCAAGCCTACCGGAGAACAGCTAGGAGTCAGCAGAGCTGCTGCACCTTGCACCGTAGCAACTACCTGCAGCTGCTCCCCTTGCTGTACCAGCAACGATACAGTGCTGGCCCCTTGCTCTGCAACGTCATGCAGCACTGCTAGTACGTCGTGCTGCACTGCACCTGCTAAACATGCTGCAGCAAGCTGGGCAATAGATGTCACTGGACCTGGAACTCTGCCTGCAGCTTGATGCATACAAGATAAGCTGCTGCTGCTGCTGCTTCCGCTGCTGTGGCTGACAAGCTGCCCTAGTTGCAGCTGCTGTACTGACAGCTGCCTGCTGCAGACTTGCAGCAGCTGCACATCACCGCTGCTGCTGCCAAGTGCAACATGCTGCTGCCATGCTGCTGCTGCATGTCCAGCAGCAGCTGCACCCGCACTGCTGGCACAGCCAGCACCTACAGCAGCACAAGCAGGCGACTCCTGCCAGCCCAGAGCATAGCAGCACATGATGTGCAACCCTTCCGTAGGCGCATGTATCTCTACCCCGTCTGCAATGCCTGCTGCTGCTGCTGCTGCTTGAGCCATACCATCGCTGCTGCTGACATGCACCTCAATCCAAAACAGCAGACTCTGCTGCGCACTGCCCATTCTGGCTCTTGTCGGTGCCGCTGCTACAGGTAAGCTGACAAGCAGCTGCACACTGCTGCTGCCCTGCATGCCCTGGCCGACGTGCAACACCTGCAAAGGCCCTGATGCAACATGCTGCAAGCCATTGCTGCTGCTGCTTTGCAAATGCTGTTGCCAGTCACTACTGATCTGCAGTGGCACATCTGCTGCTGCCCTAGTTGCGATCATGCTGGCCAGGTGCTCTTGATGCAGGCATGCTAGCAGCTGCTCTTCTGGCAAGTCAAGCTCTAGTAGCTGCCAATCCTGCGCAGCTCCAGCACTGCCACATGCGCCTGCACCAGCTGATGCTGCCGCTGCATCAGCTGCAGGAGCAATCAGCAGCAGCTGCTCTGGCTCTGGTTGCAACAGCAGCAGCGGCCCTGCTGCCAGCCAGCACTGCTGCTGCTCAAGCTGCTGGAAGCTGTCATGCTCAAACTCAGCCAGCAGGCGCACCAATGGCTGCTGCAGCTGCTGCTGGTTGGTTTGCACCTTCTGGCTGCTGTCAATAGCTAGCAGCTGCAAGGTGCTGTCTGACTTGCACAGCAGCAGGCAGCAGGGCAGGCAGCATGCCTGCAAATTGCTGTTGTAGCTGGCTCCCAGGCTATCACAGCCAGCTGCTGGCTGTTGACATACTCGCAGCAGCTGGCTTCGCCCGCTGATCTGCTCCCATCTGCTTATGCTGCTGCTCTGTGCCTCAAGGAGGATGCTCCTGCAGTCTGTCTGCTGCTGCCCCTGCTGCTCGCCGCTAGCTGTGAAAGCAAGCAGAGCTAGCGGAGCCTGCCGGCCATCATGAAGTAGCACCTGCCTAAAGCCACAAGAGCCAACGATTGTTGCTCTGCTGAAGCCTGCAGTGGCAGCAAGCATGGCATTGTCACAACAAATTCGAATGTTCAGCTGGCGCCATCCTGTCACCCAGCACGAACCTGCTGGGCCATGATCCTGAGGTTGCGTGTCCAACAGCAGACCGTCATCAAGGCCCTCAAACAAGTTGTAGGTCATGCTGGGATGGCTGCCGTCAGATCATGTGAATCTGCTGTACTGTGCTACAGCTGCTGCTTTCTGCACTTGTCATGAACTCAGACTCGGACGTACACCCACCGCAGACATCAACAGATATATACGTTGATTCTAATGTTGTTGCTCGCACGCACCAAACACACGCTGCAAGTTTGCTCCCAGAACACAGCAAGAAGTGGGTTCTGCACAGCGTAACACTGCCGCCCAGGCTAACCGTACGAGCCATTCTGCAAAGTTGAAATAGTGTTTTCTAGTTGACTGAGTCGGAGCCGAATTGTCGCAGCTGACTGCATCGACAGTTGCTTCTGTTGCCACCAACTGCTTTTCGTCCTTTTGATCGGCTTTGTGCGAGGCAATATCGGAACACTCTGATTGATACGCATTGTTACCGTAGCTTGGTTTGTGTTGATAGCGGGTAGCAAGCTGGACAGCAGCAACAGCAGCAGCGCCATGCTGCCCAGCCACACCCATAGGCCTGGGCGGGGTGGCAAGCTAGCCCAGTTCAGGCCGCAGCTGATAGTACTATCCTTGTTTGTGGTGGCTTTATTTATCTTGTGGCCGTCTGTGCCCAAGTATCCTAGCCAACCAGCAGCAGTGAAGCCACCAGCAGCAGCAGCTGGAGACAGCAGCAAGCAACAAGTGCCAGCAGCAGCCAAGGTACCAGTGGAGCTCTTTGTGATGTCTATGTGCCCAGGTGAGGACACAGTTTGCAGTATCTGGCCTTGATGCATGAGGCACGTATCCTGGTGCTGCAGTCGTCACTGAGTGTCGACCGACTAGCAAAATGAGCAGAACAAGTGGCAGGATTAGCATGCGCATGCTTGCATGATGACAACCAGGGTTGTCCTGGTATCTTTCTTGAGTTCCAGCTACATATGCACATTTGTATGTCAACTTGACTACTGAGTACTGCAAGCACAGCAGCCCTGATATGTTGTTTGTTGTCCAACACGTGCACATGCGTGCACGGGCTCCTACCCCTGCAACTGTTGCAATCTTCACTGCCTGCAGATGCGCGTTTCTGCGAGTCTCACTTCAACACCTTCATCAAGCAGCTGCCGTCAGTAGCCTCTGTTCGCACAGAGTACATTGCAAAGCTTGAGGATGACGGCAAGACAGTCAGTTGCATGCACGGCAAGCAGGAGTGTGTAGGCAACAAGCTGCAGATGTGCCTGCAAGCGCACATACCAGCAGACAAGGACATCGACTGGTACTTAGACATCTTGACGTGCCAGTCGCAAGGAGATGTCACTCAGCCAAAGGAGCTGAAAACCTGCATGAAGAACGCTGGAGTTCCTGACGATGTTCAGGAAAAGGTGGTTGCTTGTGCAGCTGGGCCGGAGGGTGACGAGCTGCTGATCAAGTCAGCAAAGCTGGTCAAGGAGCGCAACGTGAAAAAGAGCTGCACCGTATACATTGGCGGCAGGCGGCGGTGTATCCGAGATGGCGGCATGTGGTATAGTTGTGATGAAGGCAACACAGCAGGTGCTTTCATCAAGCAGATATGTGACACGCATCAGGCCCTCTCAGGTAGCGTAGCGCCAGAGTGCGCAGCTGCAGTAAAGGCAAACCCTTATGTGCCAGAGTCGCTAAAGCCAGCTGGACGGTTGCTGAGCGCAGCTGTATGATTGTTTTGGTCATGTGTGGTTAGTAGATGATAGTGTAGGACACAAGTCTGACTGCTGGACAGCAACTCATGCAGCAGCAAGTGTTTACCATCAGCTGCCTGCAGTGTCATCCTTGTGTGCGCTGTGGCCATAATTACGAACACAGCGCTGTAGGGACACTGTGTTGGTCCTGACATGCCTTTTATGCATCTCTTACATTGCACCTGGTCTCCTGAGAGCTTCGCAAGCATATGCCGCATGTGCTCTCATACGGGTGCATCAACGCATGGCATCATGTCTGCACAAGACGTGTACACTGCTGTATCAAGAGTCAAACAGCACTGCCTGCATCAGCGGTACCACTCTCAGCTGGCTCAGGTCTTCCAGCACTTCAAGCAGCTCATCACCTGAGTGCACTGCCAGCACCAAGTCGCGCCTGCAGCACACAAGCAGCAGCACATGGCTGTCGTCAGTGTTTGTGATGTGCCAGAGAATGCTGCACAGCGTTCCTTACAGTACGCGTGTGCTGCAGATGTCGAGGAGCAGCAATGCTCTGTTGCGGCATGCCGTGCAATGCTCTGTTGCAGCATGCTGTGCAGCACAGCAGGCGTGCATGATGCACCCGTTGTATGGATTACGTACTGCTAATCGGGTGTGCTGACTCCCATTCTTATAAGTACAATCACGCATACGTTTACATCCATGGGGGGCACAGCCAGGTGTATGAGAACAATCTCAGCCAGTTGTGCGTGGGGAACGACTGTCAAGATATCCTCTGTTTCTGCAGCAAGTGTGCTGCAGTGCGGCTGTGACAACGTGCTTGACATAGCAAGCACGCAATTGGTGCACACACGTGTCATTGTACGATGTAACTAATCAAACTTGTTCAATCAGTTCTGTGGGCCCAGCCAGCGTGCTTTGCCATGCTTTGCCTTGCCTATTGTGCCACTTTAGAGAGAGAATGCTCATGACAAGGACGCGCAAGAAGATCGTGCAGCCGAGGAAGCTGTCACTTAAAACCTGATACCAGAAGCCATGCTTGCAGCAACGGCAGCCCAGCCATACGCCACTCGCCCACCTGAACGTCATGACTGCCGCTGCCAGCACTGGCAGCGGCAGCAGCGAATCAAAGCCGATGATCCTGTCCCACAGCAGCAGCGTCTCTGATGGGCTCAGGTGGCCTACAAAGGCGCTCATGATCCAGGGGAAGGCTAGGTCTAGTGGGGAGGGCCCTAGGCGTGCCAGGTGGCTGTACACTTCAGGGTCAACGTCCTGCAAGCAGTTTGAGGCAGGCATTGCGATACTTGAGCGTGATCACTATCAACAGGGTACCACTTCTGGAGTTGAATCAAAGTAGTATAAAGTGCGGCACCAGAATAAGTGTCGTGCTGAAGTCAAGTGTTCAGCAGTGCCTGCTTGTCCAACCACAGACCACAAGGGGTCCATCAGGGGTGAGCATCAGGGCATCTATACTTCGGCGACTCTGCTGCAATGTCGTTGCTGGCCCTGCCAACTGGCGGACTCCATCTAAGTGTTGGACGCTTGCCTAACCAGAAGCTGCTGATGCCAGCTGCTGCTTGCAGTCTGACGTACATTCACACAATCACCTGCAGCAGCTCCAGGAAGGTTCGGCACAGCACAGGCAGCCCCGCTGATGGCGCTGCTTGCACATTCAGCGTGTGCAGGCGGCACCAGTACCGCCCATACATCGCACAAAATACACGATACGCTGCCGCTGGCTGCTCATACAGGTAACACAGCGGCGCCAGGTATGTGGCCATACCCTGGAACGGCAGGATACCGCTGGGTGGGTATGGCTGCAGCTGCTTTCCGCCTTTGGCTTCTGCTGCTAGGCGGGGTGCTGCTGGCACTGCTGCGTTGGTGCTGGCTGAGCAGTCACGGCTGAAAGCAAGCAGTATGGCCCTGCGATGCACAGCAGGCGGAGGGGAATACATCAAACCAGTGGCTGCTTTGCAGCTTCGGGAATACCAGGATTGCGCGGCGGTTGTGGTGCTTGACGCTTTCTGTGCGTGGTCTGTCTGGGAAAGCAAGCAGTACACGCACTGCCGTGCTGGCATGGGTGCGCAGCTTGCATTGAGCTTGCTAGCTGCCAGCGTCACTACTGCGCCTGCACCTGCCAGTATGTGGCATAAGGGCTGAGGCAACCAGGCATGCTCACCGCATGGCCTCCTCAAACACAAAGTAGTGCTCGCTGTCAGCCATGCGCTGCACATCAGCGCATACCAGCAGGTCTGTGAGCAGCACCTGCAGGCATGCAGGGGGCAGGTGCAGGGGAGGGGGAAAGGGTGGCATTGTATTGAGGTGAATAGACATGGCGTTTGAGGCTACTGCGGTTGCTCAAGATGCCACTAGAGCTGCTGCTGCTGGGACATGTAGGTGTGCCGCAGCAAATGATGTGCGTCCTGTAAGGCACCTTACCTGCTGCTCCACGCTTTCACACAACAACTGCAGCAGCTGCTGGTCTCGCTGACTAGGAAACCGCCACCAGTCACTGTGCACGTCAGCAGCAGCGGCTGAGGCAGCAGCCACGGCAACTGCATCAGTTGCCTGCTGCGCCTGGCTGCTGCTGTTACTGCTGCTACTGTTGGATGGTACCTTCACTGCAGCGCCTGCGGCTGCAGTAGCTGGCAGGGCAGCATGTATGCCTAGCGCTGCAGCCCACACCCACGGCCGTTCGCTTGCAGGCAGGCCTGTGCGTGCTGCTGCCCTGCATGCTGCTGCTGAGCAGGTGCCTGCTGCCCTGTACGCCTGCTGCACCTGCTGCTCTCTGAACCATGTGTGCAAGACATCGTCTACGCCAACCTGCAGGCACAACAATAAACTGTAAGGCAAGCTGAGGACTCTCAGCTGCTGTGCTGACTGCTTTTGAATCCAGTGTAATGCTCAAGTGCTCTGCATGTTGCTGTGTATGGCCATACGGCCATGGGCAAATAACCAGCTAGGCATCATTGAAGATGACAAGCATGCAATCGTGTCCTGCAAGCAAGCAGGTGACGATGCTGCCACGTACTCACCTGCCGCTTGTCTGGTTTCAAGTCTGCAAAGAATGACTGCATCCAAACACGTGAAGGTGTTCTAAGAGCTTGCAGCAGGGTGATACGCGCAGGCTGCTGCTGGTGGTCACTGCTGCTGTCAGTGCTGCTGTTGTATGCTGCTCCTGGTTCCTGCAGCAGGGGCAGTGGTGGCAGTGAAGCATCTTCATGATGATGGAAGTTGCACACCCTGCAGCACCAGCCCCTGGGAACGGCTGCAGTAATGCAGGAAGTATTTGCCCATGTTCTTGCCTGTCAGTCAGACTGCAATGCCGTGCTCTCAACAAGCAGAAGCCAGTTGTGCACGACTATTCCACAACATACTCACCACTTGAGCTGCTGCTCCTGCTGCTGAGGACGCTTGAAGCAGAACCTGCTGTTCTGCAGTGAGAGCCTGGAGCACGTCCTCTGCATCATACAGCAGCTTGCCAACAGATGGCGTGCTGAAAGACGCAGTGAATGGTGACCTGCGGCCTCCTATGCGCTCCCACGCCTCTGCCAGGTCAGCAACTGCAGGGCAGTACAATGGCCAGAGATCCTTGCTTTTCTGCATTTGCTGCTACCTAGAAGAAGGCCACATGCTACACATATGTGCTCAGTTGCTGAAACGCGGCGTCGCCATGAGTTCTGAATACTGCTGAATCAACTGCCAGCATGTGACATGAGACAAGTCCTGCAGTATTCTGCTACAGGCCACATACCGACTGCTCACTGCACAGCTTGAAGGAAGGAGTAGGCTGTGAAAACAAGCAAGCGCAAAAACCCATGAAACATTGATCGCTGCTACGCTCACCTTGGCGTCTGAGACTGTCCAGCTCTGGTGCTGTTCTTGGAACTGCTGCAAGCGGGACATCTGGCAGGAACATCTGTGCAGCATGCAACCGCTCCAGAACAAGCGTCTGCCAGCGCTGCTGAGCAGCAGAGAGCACCGCTGCAGCTGCGGAACCATCTATCTGCTGTGTTGACGTGTTGGCGGGGCAGCTGCTTCCATGCTGGTGTAGCCCTGGCAGCTGCTGCTGTACACCGAAAGCTGTGCTGCGCACAAGAGATGCTACCAGGGCTGAGTTGGGTACCTGCTGTTGGGCTGCTGGCAAAGCTCGGCCTTTACTGCTGACTATGTCATCCTGCAAGAGTCAAGGTGGACGGGCGGTGGTGCAGTTCTGGGTATTCAGCAGAGCAGCAGCAGCGGGTGTAGGCGCTACTGCTGCATAGCAGTGGGCAATGCAGGAACGCATGTCAGTCAAAGCACCTGGGCTTGAAGCAGGAGCTGAAGCAGTCTTTCATCTGCAAGTAATGCTTCTTGCAACTCGCTCAAAGAGGGGTGGGACATGGTGGAAAGCTGATGCTGCTGTCATGCCAATGCATGCACACGCTCGCTGCCGCACACGCTCGATCCGTATTCAATCGATCTCGCAGCCAGCATAACTATAAGTAATGAAGTGCCACGGGACAGGCAAAATCCGCAACAATCATTATCTCGCAGGTCAAACTAAAAACCCTTGTTGTTTGATGCGATCTCTGCGTTGGCTTCGTGCAGCTGTGACTGGGCAAATTCCAACGCTGGTTTTACAATTGAAGGGTGTATCCGTCATGCGCACTTGTGCTGGATCATGCCGATCAGCTGCAGCTGGTAGCTGATCTCATGAGCACATGCCTCCTCTGCTCTGCCTCTGCTGTACGTCTGGCTGCGCGGGCCATAAGCAATTCTCACTGCTCTCAGTCACATGAACAGTCAGTTCTTGAACATCTGCTGAGCATCCTGCAGGATGCAGCGTGCTGTACGGATCCTGAATCCAGCATAGTTGCACTAAACGTGAGGTCAGGCTGTTTATGAAACGAAACGAAACGTTTGAAACGTGCGTTTTAAACGCTTTCAGTGTGAAACTCTACTTTTAAACGGCAGCCCCAGTGGGGCTAAAGCGTTTGAATGGGGAACCCCGTGTCACTCGCCCTTGCAGCCCGTTCAGGCACGCAGGGAGCCTTATAACCTTGTAACGGCATCATTGTTATTTATTTGGTTGATGTTCTGCTGTCCCAACCATCTCCAATGTGAGCAACAAGGTCTTTGAAGCACTGCAGCAGTATTGCTACGAGGCACGTGGCAGGCGACCATCAATGATCTCGTATAGCTTCTCGTAGCTTTGCAACACATTAATCCAGATGTTCTGGGACCAGGCCTGTGGAGTGTTTCAGCAAGATGTATTAGACCTGTACTGTATTGATATGTAGCATGTTATGTGATTGGGTGCAGAAAATCAAATGAAAGTTATGCACACGTTACTGTAGGCCAAAAACAGAACACGAGCACTCCTGCTGCAGCACTCCTGCATGGAGAGTAGCGCACTGGCCATCCCATCATTCGCCCGACATTGCAGCTGGCTGGCTTCGCATTTGGCTAGCTGCCAATTCCTTACATCATCAGCGCAACCTTTCCAGAGTATCCAACCATTTGTTTGAGAGCACACTCATGACATAGGTACATTGCACAGAGGTATGCCAGCGCTGCTAGCTCAGCGTCTGTTGGCAGTACAACAGGCACGCTCGTTGAGGAGCCCTGTTTCTTGTCGCACACGCTACAGCACAGCCTACAGAAGCATTCGAGGCGTTATGAGAATACCAGCCGTAGGGCATACACCGGCAAGCATCCGCTTGGAAAGCTCTACCACATGCATGTAGTAGACATATGTCAGACAGCTGTCTGCAGACTCGTTCAAAAACATGACATGTTATTGTTGTGTAGGTGACCTCAAAGCTGTACATAAGCATGCTTGAACACTGACATTCAGCCACAAAGTTATTATCATTGAGACTGTGCATGTTTCGGTGACACAACTCTGGGTTTGTTCGCGCGCCAACACGCTCGTGTCTGCCTCGACAAGGAGACTCCAGCATCGGCTTCCACGTTACCCATAGGATATCGACAGCATCATCATGTTTCTCCGGCGTGCTGTCGCGTCGTGCCTGCTGGCACTGGCATGTGTCTGCCTAACCAACACACCCGCCTCAGGCAGGAAGCTCAACGAATGGGACGCTTGGCCTACAAATCCCAGGTGTCCAGGTGTGTACTTGCCATTACTATTTGCGCGTTACGCTGTTTGCCAGTACTGATGCGCTGATACTGGCTGTTTCACCAGGCATTCCTGTATGATCTGCTGCTGCAGTCTACTGCTGCAGGAGAGCTTAGCGCGGCATGTGTTTACTGCCACTCTTGCTGCCCATTTGTTTCCTTATGTACAGGTCTGCCCACTTCAAGCAGTGCCAAGGATAGTTCAGGCAGGCTGTGGGGCTTCGCCAACGGTCGCAGCTGCGCGTTCAAGGACGAACAGCAGCAGGTGAGTTGCCCACAACTTGTGCCTGCAAAGGTACTGCCCAGCTTCAAGCCTGAAGCTCAGGACGAAGCAGTGCGGCTCATGGCTGATGTCAACAGCTGATTCCTCTGTTATAGCCTACTTTGTGCTGATGCTTGTGCCTACATGTTTCTGCAGGCACTCTACCCTGATGCAGCCACTCCTAAGCAGGAATGGAACACCGCACCAGTGTGTGGCGAGGCACCTTCGGCATTCAACTCTGCACCTGACTCCCTGAACCGTCTCTGGGGCGTCTGGTGGTCAGAGTGAGTATGGCACAGTCACGTATGGGGATTCTGTGGTGGGCTGGACAGCAGCAAGCAGAATCCTGCAAGCAACACAGCAGCCGAGGGGCATAGCAGCGCCATCTGCTGCTTGCAGGACATTGCTGCAACATATCAGCAGCCCACAACATGTAACCTGGCTGCTGTGTGCATACCTGGCCCCTTTGTTTCTAACAGGCAGCGGCTGCCTGCAGGTCATGTGCTTTCAGGACAGCCTCTGGCGAACCTGTATACTACACGGGTTATACGGGCCCCAGGTATGCACCTCCAAGGCCATCTCCGTCCCCAAGCCCCTCTCCTAGGCCAAGCCCTTCCCCGTCGCCATTGCCCGTGCCACGTCCTGCAAGCCCCAGCCCTCTCCCACCTGTCACGCCAACCACGCCCACCCCACAGCCGGCCATCCCTGCACCCACACCAGCTCCTGCTACTGGAAGCAACTATCCCTGTGCCGCACAAGCTGCTACCATCCTGCTGAACAGCTCTGCTGTTGCAGACGCCGTGGTAGAAAAGCTGTGGGACAAGTTCTCTTACAACACCAAGTGAGTTGGGCAGGTGAAAGCAGGAACACTCAAGCAGCCTAGAGCATGGCAAAGGAGCCCAAGCATGCTTGCAGGAAGCAGCAACCTTTGTCTGTCGCACCCGAGATCATCATGCTTGCAGGAGGCAGCAGTTCTGTTCAGGTTCTTGATCAGGTCGTGGCACATGCCAACGCCAGTAAACAGTCATGCATGATGTTGCAGCCCCAACCAGGCTTTCATGCATAGTACTGTGCAAACTGCGCGGACTGTTGTGCATAGAACACGCAGCATGGTACATGACTATGCCAACAAGAACTTGATGTTGCAGCCATGTTCGGCAAACTTCATTGCAGGACACTTGCAGCAACACAGCACGAGCGACATTATGCTTACATTGTTGGGCATGTGCTTTGTGCAATCCGCTGCAGTGGCTATGAGGGCTACCCACTCAGAGCTGCTGAGGGGCCTACCGCAGCTGGCAAAGTTGACAGCAGTGTAGCTGCTACTTTGGCACGAGCTGTGATGTACTTCCTTGGGGAGCAACAGGCCTCAAATACTGTTGTTGGCACCGTGAAGGGCAAAGCACAGCCCGCAACAAACGACACGGCTCTTCAAGCAAGCGAATTCAAGGGTGCCTCAACAAACACGAACGCCAGCCTGCCATTGCAGCCGCTTGTGAATGAGACCAGCGACGTCCTGCCTACCCGGCCCGCGGACCCAGAGCGGTTCGTGAATGATACCAACACGGTGAGCTGTGTGCAAGTGCACCACCACTGCAGAGGAGATTGGTTTGGCCAGCATTTTGAAGCCTCAGCTGCCAGCATAAGATACGCCAGTCCATTTGTTGCAAAGAAGCAGTGCTGTTGATATGTTTTGAGCGCAGACCTTATCAGTTGTTAGCATGGCAAACGCCCGCTGATGCATAGCTTACTGCGCCGTGCTGTTTTGTCTGCCTGTGCACAGGCGACCCGCCGGCGCCTGCTGGCGTTCCTGGAGAAGCTTGCAGGAGCGGCAGAGCTCGAACATCCAGTTGCTGTATCTGCTGAGCAGGTGAGCACTGCAGGCCACAAGCTGGGCAACTTGGCTTGAACTCATTGCCTGCTAGGGCTTCTGCAGCAGCTTGCGATTGGTGGTTTAGGAGCAATGGCGGTTGTATGTTTGGCCGTGCAGGCGCTGGCGCTGGCAGACAAACACATCGCCTGCCATTGGTGCGTACATGTGCTGGCTGCTTTCGGCGTTGCCCTGCTTCTGCCTGTTGGTTGCTGACACGTGCACGCATATGCTGCAGGTTGCCCCAGTATCCAAGACACACAGCAGGCACGTCCTGCAGGAGAAGGCTTCTGTCAATGCACTAATTGTTGTTGGCAAGGCTGCATGAGGTTGCTGCTGTCACAGCATACCCACCAGAAGGTGAGCCCTTGCAGCTGAGCTGTAGAACTTGCATGTCATGACGGGGGTACAGTATTGGCTGCATGCAGACAGACGGCAGCGATAGCAGCAACAGCAGAGCCTCTGCGAGGCTCGCTGACTGGCAGTGGCACAGGCCACGTAGCACTGAGGAATTCCTAGCAGGACTGCTGGGCTCCGACATTTGAGTGATCTGATCATCAGTACGGTACTATATTGCACTGCATGCCATGCACGGTTCTATCACAATTTTGGGTGTAGCAGATTTGCGCAAAATAGTTTGCTGGACAGGCCCTTTAAAGCTGTGGTGTTGTCTGTTGCCCCTGCAGATAACATCACTGTGCCCATTCAACCCGCACTCGCGCAATGATACACAGCCAACACCACCAGTGATCCCACCACCAGTGATGATGCAACCAACACCAACAACGATCTCGCTGCGGCTAATGCTACTGCTATCAACGCCAGCGTTGCAGAACAGCTACTTTCAACAAAGTGGGAGGACGCACCTTTGCTGACGTGGCAGGATGCACCTGCGTGTTCAGCCGCCCTTGATGCCAACAACACCAGCAAGGATGAACTTGGGCGGCTCTGGGGCTGGGAAGCCAATGCATCCTGTGCCTTCAAGGATGCAACAGGTTTGCCACGCTTCACATTCGAGCTCGCGCCTGTGTTCATGTCGGTGGTTGGGACCTCAAAGGATGCAGAGGGCCGTTTGTGGGGCTGGGAAAACGGCATGTCCTGCAAAATCCTGCACATCGTGAACCCCTGATGCTGCAGCTCCACGCTGCGTTTGAGAGACTGCATCAATTCAGTGAGCACGTAGTGCTGCGAAACAAAGTGCATGATACAGTGAGCTTGTAGTGCCCCAATCCTTTGAGGAGGTTTTTATTCCTGCATGTTAATGTGCTGCTGCTGTATGTTCCTTGATTGGACCCACGTGATTTGTCCCATGCAATAGCTAGGGAAGATATCTATGTTCATCTGTGCCCTGCATTCAGTTTGAAACGGCGCAAGCCTTGTGCATACTCTGCATATGTTCCTTCGCATACCCGCCTGACATTAGAAATGGTGTAGGCTGCTATCCACACATAGCTTGCGTCTGATGATGGCCGCGCACACATTGATTTCATGTGCAGTGCCAGATTCATCTAGATCTCAACGCTGCCATAGTGTCTGCATCTGGACAAATTTGACGAGTGTTTTGCATGTCTGTTGTGTGCATTGGGCTGAATGAACCCCTTGCATGCCCCAGGGCAGGCCTGGCCGCCGGGATCAGCTTGATCTGATCATGAGCTGTAGACAGAATCTAACGAGCTACCAACAGTGTAACTGATCAGGAAGCTTTACATACGGATGTTGCTGACGAGTGTGTTTTGGTTACCATGACAGTGTCAAGCACACACGGCGCCACAGCGCACGGCCATTCTGCTTCACTGCTGCCGGCCATGCATGGCCATGGCGGCAACCAACACGCGAGTACGCTGAACACCAGACGCATGCATGGGCCACAGGGCACGTGCACACGCGAGGGAGTGCATGCAAAACCTCTTCCAAAGACATGATGTGGCAGCTCTAGGGCAGATCTGCTGTCACAGTTGTCTAGCGTGTTCTGGGCCAAGCCAAGCAAACACACCTCGACCAAGACAAGGCTGCCAGTGTGCCAAGACAAAGCCCTTGCAACACCACCCATCGCAGCATGGCTGCACGCATGTGCCCTGCTGCATCCCAACATTATCATAGAATCTCCCAGACAAATGTGCATCCGCATGTCTCTTATTGCGCAGCAAACCGTCTGCTGAGCCACCCTGTGGGAGGCACAAAACACGCACGATGCAGCTGCAGTGCTTGCTGTGGTTATGGTGCTGTACACGCCACAAGTGGCAGCTGCCCAGTGACAGTGACACACGGCTGCAGCGCCCTGCACTTAACAGAACAGCCATCACACCTGGGTACACGTCCGTAGCCAGTTGCTCTGCCATACGGGTAGCCAGCGCAACAGCGCCACCATTAACAGAACCACGCATGGTCGGCAGCAAACATAGCACCGGCAGCGCACCCACTCGACGATAGAGCATATGCTCTGTGCCAGCCGCAATCTTACGCTGCAGCAGCCTGTACCACGAAAACAGCCAGGCACCCCACTGCAACTGCCTTCTGGCCCAGAAGTAGATTGCGGCAAAGCAATGACACGTGTTATATGGAAAACAAATGCCAGTGAGCACCATGGTGCAGTGCATGCATGCACCCCAGGGCAGTGGTTCGCACCATCATACGCACTCAGCACACACCCACACGCGGATGCTAGCACTGCGCGCAGCACTTGAGCAGTTGCAAAACTCGAAGGCCATGCTACCTCTGCAGCTGCAACTATCAGCACCCAGCTGTACACACAAGCCGGCCAAATAGCTGACTAGTAACGAACCAATTTAGCCACCTACATCGCCTTGCAGCAGCAGCTAACAGGCTATACGCTAGCACCCAGAATCATCTCCTGGCTGCTCATGAGCTCGCTGTAATGGCTGTGGTTTGCCAGCAGCTCATTATGCGTGCCGTTCTCTGCAATGCACCCGTTCTTCATCACCACGATCTGATCAGCCGACTGCACCGTGCTCAGCCTGTGTGCAATGACAAGCACAGTGCGGCCCTGCACTAGCCGCTGGATGGCGCCCTGCACAAGCTTTTCACTGACTGCGTCCAGTGCGCTTGTGGCCTCGTCTAGAATGATGATGGGGGAGTCCTTGAGCAGCGCACGCGCAATGGCTATGCGCTGCCGCTGCCCACCTGTGAACAACAACCACAAGCACAACAAGCGCAAGGCCAGCAGCGAGTGAAACAAACTAGTGCGGTGCACAGTACGCAGCCAACGGGTGCGTGCTGCCAGCCTTGTGTCATCAGACTAGTGTATGCTAGGTGTCTTTTCCCAAGCACCATGCGACAGACACATATCATCCCAATGGCAGCGCACAAATCGGCTGCCATCCTCCTTCCCTGCAATCACCGCATGCTGCAGCTGTCCAGCAGTGCTAAGTATCTGGCCAGCAATGCAACCCAAGGCCAGGACTCCCACCCACCTGACAGCAGCGTGCCCCTGTCCCCGACCAGTGTGTTGTAGCCCTCCGGCAGCTCAGTGATGAACTCGTGCGCATTCGCAGCCTCAGCAGCAGCCTGGATCTCCTCCATGCTGCAGCGCCCAAACTTGCCGTACGCGATGTTGTCTGCGATGCTGCCGCTGAACAGCACAGGCTCCTGGCTCACCATGGCCACTGCACGCGCCCACTCGCCACGGGAAAAGTCCGAGGTGGGCCGCCCAGCCAGCCGAATGTTGCCTACCTGCGAAGGAGCAGCGAGCACAGCGGAAGAAGATGCACTGGTCAGGGACACCAACACACAGAAGAGCTAGCAGGCGGTGACATGTGCAGTACCATAGCTGCAAAGGTTCATTGTGCTATGAGAAGCGAGAAGTCCGAGGTGGGCCGCCCAGCCAGCCGGATGTTGCCCACCTGCGGAGAAGCAGCGAGCACAGCAGCAGAAGATGCACTGGTCAGGGACACCAACATACAGAAGAGGTAGCAGGCGGTGATAGGTGCAGCACCATAGCTGCAAAGGGTCACTGTGCTATGTTCGAGAAGAGAGGTGATCAGGGTTGGCCGACCAGCCAGCCGATGTTGCCCACCTGCGTAGGTTGAGTTGAGCAGCACACCAGGCACACTCGTCACTGAGCAAGAGTGCAGCTCTACCCTGGCTGTGAGCAGTGTTACATGCAGCGTTGCGGCACAATGAACCAGTGGGCCCGCATTGAACAGCGGCGCTGGGTGGCGCACAGCTGTGTGCTGCAACACACGGCTGTGCGGCACACAGTGGTCCTGTTCAATGCACGTGCGCTGGTTCATCGTGCTGCAATGCTGCATGTAACATTGCACACAGCCAGGTACAGCTGCACTCCTCACCGTGAGGGCAGCTCACTGTATAGCGCTTGCATTGCTGCGCGCTAGCTTGCTAGCATGCGAGCCACGACTAACATAGTTGCTGCAGGTGCCAACCTCACCCGCAGCCCACTTGAAGAGTTAAAGCGTGCAGGATGACGGCTGCACTTAGTAGCTGCTGACAATCAGTCAAGCGCTGCCCCACCTGTGGCTCGTAGAACCTAGACAGCAGCGCTGCCACTGTGGACTTGCCGGCTCCGCTGCGCCCCACCAGCGCAGTCACTGTGCCATGCTTCAGCTGCAGGTTGATGTCCCGCAGAACTGCAGCAGGCAAGCAGCAGCAAGGGAAAGCGCCGTCAGCACAGACACATGGCGATGCGAGACTAGACTCTGCATATGCAGCATGTCGACGTTAGTAGACGGTTGCCATGCAGTTCACTTGTGTTGGCAAGTGTGGTCCCTACCGGCCGCACACAGGTGTAATGCATGCCTCAGCCTGCTGTTGCTGCTGGCAGACTTTCTTTGGGAGGCCGATATGTCAGCTATACTGTTATATTGCTGCACTCCTCCACCTTGCCTTGCCTGCTTGCCCAGCTACCAAACAGTCTACACCCCTATACGTTTGACGACAGCCTTGCATGCGTGCGCAGCCTTGCACGCAGGGGTCAGGTGCCTCTGCTTGCTTTCTCATCGGAGTGCTGCTGCTTTCACAGCCCTGCTCACCTGCCATTTCCTTGCGGACTGGGTACGAGAAGCTGACGTTGACCAGCTCCAGGTCACCCTGCCGTGCAGCTGTCACTGCAGCCTCGCCAGCCTTGTCAGCATACGGCTCAAACACGGGCTCAGCGCCATTGGCAACTTCCCACCATGCACCAGGTGGCAGGGCTCCATACATGGAGGGGTCCGGGTCGGACGTTTGGATCATGCGGCGCACCTGCACAGTGATGAAAAGAAAATGGAAATGAAGGGCACATTGTACATTGCAGATTTGGAGAGTTTGGCAGGTGGTGGCGGGTGAAGGATGAATGCAGGTAGTCTAGTCAAGACAAAAGGCAGTCAACTGTGACAACACAATAAGCAAGTTATGCCGACACTGGCAAAACTTGCTGCAGGCGCCTCTATCTCATCCATCACACAGTTGAAATTGAAATCAGCCCTAATACATGTTTTACTGCTGCGGGCTGGTATCGCAGCGGCAGCTCCTCACCCTGTCAAACGCGCCGGATGCCCTCCGCAGCTCCGACAGCGTGTTCACAGCGCCCTGAGTCGCATACATCAAGCTGAACGTGAATCCTATGCCGCTGACCAGCACCCCCACAGGCATCATGCCTTGGCTGACTAGGTAGCCTCCCCACGCATACAGCATGAGCAGGCTGAGGTGGATGGCCATGCGGTTGGTGGCCTCAAAAGTGGCCTTGGCAGCGCCAAACTGGCGCCCGGCTGCAAAGCTGGCGACCACCTCGGACTGGAAGCGCTCGCGCTCAAGCGCCTCGCCTGGCAAGGCAGACAGGAAGATGGGTGGCAGAGCAGAACACATGAAAGGCGATGACCAACGCCAAAGTACAATATTGCGGCATGTGCACTGTGTGCAACGTATGTAACTGTCTCATGAGCTGCGCTATAAGAGTGGCGCCCATTGCTACTTCTCTGTTGCCAGTTCATTGTCCCAGCTGGCAGCGTGTTTGCAGTGTTTTCCCAAGCGCCGTCTCCCAGCCCAGCACAAGCCCACCTGCAAAGCTGCGCACAGTGCGCATGTTTTGGAACGCCTGGTACGCCACGCCCGCCATGCGCTGCAGTGCTGCTGACTGTGCTGCCTCAACCGGCCGCGTACTGCGGCGGTACATTGCTGCTGCTACTGCTGTCACCACAATGACGATGGACACTGCTGGCGCTAGCCGCCATGACAGGCAGAACAGCACGATCACTGCGCCAGCTGCCTCTAGGAACGCCCGCAAGCCACGATCCCGGGAGCAGTTGCTGTTGTGGTCGATTGGCAGCCGAGTTGGGCGCCATGGCAGCAGGCAAAGTGGCACAACAGCGAGAGTTGGTCAGTTAGACAGTTAATCACAACAGAGACTGATTGTGAGCAATGCCAGTACCCAAGGAAGATGCACCTGCCCTGTATAGCGCTGCTGTGGCAGCTGTCTGCAGCGTGCCAGATACCCTCCTGCTACTGCTGCATGTCCAACGCATGTCGCTTGCTGGCACTGCACCCAGCACTGGTGACATCCTTCCTTGATGCCCTAACCGTGAGTGCAGCAGATACACCATAGGTCCTGTGGCCCACAGGACAGCAGCGCACCACTGCTTGCTGCTGCTTCTGCTGCTGCAACCGCTGTGATGCAATTAGGCGTCATCTATGGTCCTCACTTGAAGATGAAGGTGCGTATTGTGTCCAGCTCGGTGCTGATGAGGCTCTGCAGCGCAGTGGCGCTGTGCCTGTCAAAGAACTCGATCTTCTGCATCAGCAGCGTGCGGAAGAGCTCCATGCGGATGGTGGCCAGAACCTTCTCCCCCGCTGCGATGACGTTGACCATGTACACGCGCGTCAGCAGCGGCTCAAGCAGATAGCCCACCAGCAGCACGCCAAACACCTGCGGCACGCAGCAGCGGCAGCCACAACGCAAGCAAAGGCAGGATGTCAGCGAGCGCATGGTTAGCTGTTTTGTGTCAGTACGCTGGAGAACGGCACAGCATCTGTTTTGTTTTCAACACATGCAGGGTGGGGGACTGTGGTTACATTTTCTCCGCAGTATGCTTGCACTGTGGTGGCCTCCCAGCTGCACTGCCGTCTACACAGAGTATGCAAACTGCCTGTCTTGGCAGCTGACTGTCCCTGCTGCAAATGATCACTGCTCCAGTCCACAGCTGTTGTCTCAGCCGTTGCTGGCTACTGCACATCATCCAGGCTGCATCGCGGTCTGCCCACCTTGGCGTATCGCTCCATGGGGTGCTGCTGCACCAGGTGCTCAAACAGCATGCCTGACAGCACTGGCGCTGCAAGGTTGCTGGCTGTGCACAGCAGCACAGTGACAGCTGCCAAAATCAGGTGCTGCTTGTGCTGCAGTGCGATGCCTAGGATGTACTCGTTGTCAAGGGGAGCACGCTTTGGACGTGTGTACACCCTGCAGATTTGTGTGTTGGCAGCAGCAGCAGCTAAGCTAACAGATGCTTCCTACATGCAGGAGACTGGCGCGACATGATCTTTGAGTATTATACAGAATGGCGTGTGCTTGGCAGCAGCAGCAGTAGCAACAGCACATGCTGTAGTGCCATGCTGTGGTGCCCATGCACAGTGGCAGCCAGACTAGACGAAGCACGACGGTTTGGTACGTCGACTTACCATTCATCCTTGCTGGCCTTTGCTCCCAAGCTGACTGCGTTAGCGAGCTTGTCTAGGGAGTTTGAGCTAGAGTGCAGTTCAGCCTGTGCCTCAGATCTGATTCTGAGGGGCACGCGCGTTCTGCTGCCGGGGTTGATACCTGACTTCTGGCCGAAGTGCCTCTGCCTGGTGCAGCTCCCCCGAGGGAGCCTGCACTGCAGCATCGGCACCCGTGACCCGCGGGGCTGTTGGCTACTACGCAGGATATTTGTATGCCGTATACTGGAGTTCCTTGCAGATGAACTTCGTCAGAAAAGGTTAGGCAACCGAAGTAACTCGCTTTTGTTGTTTCAAGCTAGCATCATTAGAAGGAGCAATACGATCTGTGCACAGCCAAACAGGCACTTCGCGAATCAATAAGCCACCGTGTTGCCAGAAAAATGATCACAGCCATAACTGCAACTGCAACTGATTTGGGACGGCCAGTGCTGCACCACATGGCTCCCACCACCCTGACAGTTATACGTCACTCAACAGGATCACACGTAACAGAAGTAACAGATGCCTGCCTGCCTGCCCTGAAGAACGCACAAGTCCTCAACCCTGAGCCCTTACACACGCACTCAATACCCTGATTCCTTGTTCACAGCTAGCCCAGTGTGGTCAGCAGGTTTGCAAGGTTTGCCTGCAGCTGTGCTGCATGTGCGCGTGCCTGGTTAGCTGCGGCAAGTTTCTGGTCTAGCTCTGCCCTGACTCTCTCGTGCTCTTCCCTCAGCTTCCCCAGCTCTCCTTCCAACCGCAGCTTCTCAGCTGCCTGACCCTGCAGGGCAGTCATACCACACACGCAGCACAGCAGCAGCACCAACGTCAACGGTGAGCATGCACCTGGTTTGCACTTTGTAACACAATGACTGCAGTGACAGCTTGTGCAGCGTTGCAGTGCTTGCCTGAAATCCCAACACCTGCTGCCAGTCAGCACTCTCACCATGCAACTTGTGGTTCAGGCACCAGGTGATCACCTGACACCCTTCCACTGCCCGTTCAGGAAAGTGCAGCACCCAACCCAACATACCATCCTGTATCACCACCCCACAACCACGCACCGTGTGTGTATGCCGCAGCATGTCCAGCTGCTGCGTGGTGGTCTGGTGCAGCTGCCTGAAGCTCTCTGCTTTTCGCTGCTCATCTGCCAGTGCTGCGCGTGCTGCCTCCAGCTGCTGTGCCAGCTCAGCAGCCTGCCTGCTGCGTTCCTGCAAGGCTGCCTCACGCGCTGCTGCCTCTGCCCTGAGCTGGCTGGTGGTGGCGTCATGCTTGCGCTGCTCATCAGCGGACGCGTCGTTCAACCTGCAGCAGACGCGGCAAATGATATAGCAGACACACAGGCAAGGGCTTCACTTATGTGCTCCAGCAAGGCCCGGTGATGATGCGCTGCTACCTCTGCTCTCAGCTGGCTGGTGGCGGCGTCATGCTTTTGCTGCTCGGGCCAATGCAACGTCCAACCGCAGAAGTCTGTGGTGAAGACAACGGTGAAGTCATGCAGCACACTCAGCTCAGCGGTCCACCTCCTAGCCTCCCTGCTGCTCTGCACAGCACCATATTGACCACTAGTATGATCACCTTCACCCATGCACCCGCCTCACCTCCGCAGCTCATTCTTGGTCTGCTCAAGACTCGCACTCAACTCCAGCAGCGCCTGCTGCTGCTGCTGCCGCTCATGCGCAGCCTTCTCATCGGCGCGCCGCTGCTTCTCCTGCTGCAGCGACAGCGCCTCTTGGGCAGCGCGCCGCTCGCGCTCTGCGTCCTGCAGCTGCGCCTGCATTTGCAGATACACAGCTGTCAGATCAATAACACAGCAGATGCGAAACTTGCATGCTGAATCAGCCAGAGCTCCACTGGATCTGGCACCACCGTGGCTGAACAATTTTGCTAGCAAGCAAGGGATTGCTGGTTGTTTTTCTTGCTGCTAGCACTGCGGATGTAGCATTACCTGCAGCCGCTGGGCCTCCTTGTAGTAGCCCTGTTTCTCCGACAGCACCGTGTTGCGCTCGTGCTCAAGCTTGCTGCGCTGCTGGCGGCCAGTCTCCAGCTGCTGCTGCAGGTGCACCAGCTCCTCCTGCAACACCAGGCGCAGCGCACACACGCATACTCAACTTATTTCGATGTGTTCGATCAGGGAACAGCTTTAACATGTGCCACTTGGCAAGGCAGCCACTGTCAGGAGGCACCATCACCACAGCAAGCCGTTACAGGCAACTGCCTGTTGTTCGTCATACGTGCATCTGCACCTCTACCCAGTGGCCTGCAGCCTCAAGTCGCAAACAAAGCTGCCTCTTTAACCGTCTTCAGGCCTGCATCTCTGCTTCCCCCTCATGTCCCAGTGCTGCTCTTGACAACACCCAAAAGTAGCACCACTCACAACTTCCAAATGTAGCCCCTACCCACTCAACCTGTACCACTGACTTGCAGCTGCAGCTTCTCAGCGACTGCTGCGTCCTTGGCCACCCGCAGGCCCGCCACCTCCTTACAGCGTGATTTATAGAGCAGCTGTTCCTATATGTTTGGTTGCTCTTGCTAGAAACACGATACACAAAGCCTGACCACCACTCAACCCCTACCCACTGACCTGCAGCCGCAGCTTCTCACTGACTGCTGCGTCCTTGGCCACCCGCAGCCCCGCCACCTCGCCCCGCTCAGCCTGCAGCGCCGCCTCAGCCGCCGTCCTGTCTGCCTTGAGCTCTCCCAGCTGCTTGTGCAGCTGCCTGCTCTCACCCTCCAGGCGGCTGCTGCGGCTGACCTGCTGCTGCAGCTGATCACGCAGCGCCTCCAGCTCGTGAAGGTACTGCACAGCAGGCAAAATAACATATATGTGTGCAGGGAACGTTCCGACCACAAAACATGTGAAGCAAACACCAGCCAGGCGACGATCAGTCGTGAATATACTGCACACCAGGCACAAAGGCAGAGGCAAACACGTGTGCAGGGAACTTGCAGCACCACAGCTATGTGACTGACCAGAAGCCAAGCAACAGCCTGCCCGTGCTTGGAAGACCCAGCTCGGTGCTTAGGTAATGTCGTGATGTGGGCAATGCCTCCAGCAGACAACGCCGTCAAAAACGCCTATCTATGAGGAAGATGCCTGCAGCCCTGCAAGCTGGCTGGCTGTGAATTGCACAACAGGTTCCAGTGCTGAAAGAGAGCACGTGATTAGTAGCTAGTCAAGCAGTGCTGTGCATGTTGTGCGACGTCAGCAGGGGCCCGTACCTCTCCTGCGTAGCTGGGTGAGGCAGGGCGCCGCAGCTCATATGCATTGCCAGCAGCTGCTGCTGCTGCAGCTGCGGCAGCGTATGCTGCTGCCATGCCTGGGGACTGCGGCGCACAAGGCTGCTGCTGCTGCAGCTGGCCAGGCTGGAAGCTTTCGCAGAACGGCTGCGCAGGCATGCGCTGCTGCTGCTGCTGCTGTGCTTGCTGCCTTGGTGACTGCTGCTGTGGTTGTTGCTGCTGCCCCATCTGCTGCTGCTGCTGGACACCACCAGAGCCTGCCCTGCCATGACCAGAGCCTGCTCTCTTCGACCCAGCAGCCCCAGCCGCCCCTGCTGCTGCTGCTGCCGCCCCACCAGACCGCTGCCGTTTCGCCACGCGCCAGCCACTAGCCTCCTCACAATCTTGGCCATTCGCTGCAGCAGTGTTGCTGCCGCTGCGCCCAAGCGGCGACTTGCTCCTGCTGCGGTTGGCAGCTGCACGCTTGTTCGCATTACCATTCGCTGCCGCTGCAGGTTTAGCTGCGATTTTACCACCAGCCGGCTGTAGTACTGCTGCTGGGCTCAGCTGCTTGCCTCTTGCTCGTGTCATCATGCGTTCGTATGCGTCAGGAATGAGGCGCAGCGTCCAGCAGTCTTGCACGTAGTACGTTTTCTCAGCTGAGCCAGCGTATCCCAGCATCAGGTACAACGTGTCACCCATCAGATGCATCGTGTGCGCAGAGCGACCTGATTACAGATAGACACAAGACACGGCAGTTGGTTGATCGGCTGGACGAGGTAGTGAGGAGGATAGATATAATACGACAGTGTTGCTGCTGCTACAACGTGCTGCGGGCAACATAGTATGAGGCAGGCGCTGCCTGCCAGCTGCACCACAGCACCAATGCGGAGCTGCAACGCGCAGTGCCACAAGCTGCCTGCTGCAACCGTTGTAATGAAACTGCAAACGCTTCACAAGCATGCGGAATTGATGTGATTGATGCTATGCCTGCATGGGTAAGACAATGATGCCGGCATGCCCTTGCGGCGCTCACTCCTGGGCATGTCCCTGGCTGCTGCTGGCCTGTCGCACTCGCTCCAGCACAGCTGGCAGCCCTGCACGATGAGGCTGTACACGTCACCCAGCCGCTCCTTGGTGCCGGTGCCGTCCTGTACTGCGCCACCGTACACGATGATGCGGCCGTTGTAGGTGATGGCCCTGCAGAAATGAAGAATGCGGACCAGCAGAAAGGTGCGTGATGTGTTATGTTGATGTAGTGCGGCACGTGCGACAGGCATATGCTGTGCAGCACAGGCACGCAAAAAGCAGGTGCATCATTTTGGGCTGACAACTGTGTCTAGTTGATGCTGCTGATGTGGTGACAGCACACATGATTGCATACAAGTGTCTCAACACTGGATCACCCACAATAGCGATACAGCTAGATCTGCAGCAAGTTTTATGCTGCAGCAAGGTTCATCCCTCCTGCAACCTGCCCCACCTGTGGCTGCTGCGCGTCAGTGGTGGCGTGCCGCTGACATTGTCAAGCCTGTGCCATGCGTTGTCCAGCACGTCGTACACAAACAACGCCTCATCATCTGGGACGATGCCGTGCACGTGGCGCCCTCCGTAGATGAACGCACGGTCACCAACCTACGTGCACCGTGAACGCACGTCTTCATGTGCAGGGCATTGCTGCGGTATCAGCTTTTGTTGCTTTCTTTTTCTTTTTTTTTCTTTTTTTCTGAACTTCATCTCTCTTTGAAATTGTTTCTTTATATTCTCTCTCGCATTTGCTTTTTTTCTCTGTTAATAACAATTAGAAATCAAACAAAGAACTGCTGCGAGAAAATAGAGCTTAACTTTTTGCGTTGCGGACCAGCCTAAAATTAATGAAAAATGAAGTAGCTCTTCAATTATATTGTAATTTTGTTTTTTCAATTTTAAATCTTTCTTTTACATGTCAGACATTATCGCTGTTTGTGGCGGAGTGGCGATAAGATGAACTTAAAGAAGCTTTGTTCGTTTTGTTTCATTGATGAAAAAAGTGAAATAAGATGTGATGAAGAAGAAAAAGAAACTGTGAAAGCAGATTTTAGGTTGGTCTGCAACGCGAAAAGTTAAGCTCTATTTTCTCGCAGCAGTTCTTTGTTTGATTTCTAATTGTTATCAACATTTTGGCAGTTTTCTCACTTCATGATGAGAAACAAGAAACTGAAACAAAAAAGAAAGAATCTCCGAACTTTCGGCTCACGTCGTAGATATAACGATGAAAGCTTAAAGAGCAAAGACGAGTGATGAGAGCAATTTCTTGTTTTGCACTTCTCTTTTTATCCTTGTTTTGATTTTGTGAGGAACGAAAAGCTTCCCAATGCTGGAGAAAAAAGAATAATAAAAAAGCAAAAAACAAAGGGAAGAAAAAAAGAAAAAAAGAAAATGAAAGAAATAAAAGAAAAAGGACACAAAGACGAAATTACAAGCGAAAAATAAAGACAATTGGTTTAATTTTTTAATTTGATGAAAAAAAGATATTTATTAAAGATCGATTGTTTTTTCATTGAAGAAAAAAAGAAAAGAAGTTGAAATGACAAAAAAGCACATAACTGCAAAATCCAAGAAAAATGAGAAAATCCAAAAAGACATCAGAGAAATGACCAAAAGAAGATGGAAGAACGATATACATGCTGGAACCACAAATATTAATGTACCAAGGCATGTGTTGCTGTGCTAGCCCTGCAATGCAAGATCTGCAGCCGTGCGGCTGCCTGCTGCTCACCACATTCATGCTGTGGTAGCCACGCCGTGAGGGCGCCTGGCCCTTGAAGGTCTGCACATGCTCCACCAGGCCCCTGCAGCAGCAGCAGCAGCAGCATGTACTTGTAAAACAGTATGAATTGACGATGTTGCTTCGAGCCAGCCTTGCTGGTGCTCACTGCAAGAGTGAGGTAGGCAGTAAGCTGCTGTCCCTGCCCACCTCCCCGCTGCGTTACAGTGCTGCTGCTGCCACCTGACAAACATGTACCAAGGTTGCATTTCGCCAACCAGATAATATGATGCTGTCGCAGCTGCAGCTGCGGCAGCAGATGAGCCCACCTGTCGGTGTGCAGCAGCAGCAACTCATCAGTCATGTTGTTGTCATCCTTCACGTCCGGGTCTGTGTTGCGGCTGAAGCCGCCAAACACAATGATGGTGGCTGACCTGCGGGGATGAACCTCGGCTGCATGTGCACAGCGCATGAGCAGCTTCTGGGGGTCGCTGCAACCAGCATGGGCAGCAGCACGCCGCACAGAAGTCACCGGTCAACACAGTTGTGGTGAAACAAAAACAGTGCTTGGCCCCAGCACGAGATTTGACAGCAGAGGCAAGGCACGTGCGCGTTGGTCCAGTAATTCACACTGCTGGTCAGTTTCTGTGAACAGGTTCTGTTTGACAGCACGCTTGATAGCTTGCAGAGGTTCAGATTATAACACAAGGTCCTACCATAAGCAAGCGAGCTGAGGCACTGTAGCTGTGGAACCGGTAAACACGGACTTTCTGCAGAGTGGCATGGGCAGAGTGTGTACGGACTTTCTGCACATGCTGTTCTGCACTTGTCACACATAGAAGCTCACACAGCAGCTGCAGCTGGTTGCGCTGCTGTGCCACTCACTCCACATGTGCCTGCTTCCAGCTATTGCTGACTAGGTCAAAGTAGAACACATCATCGTAGACGTCATCCTTGTTCATGCCACCTGGAACAGTACAGCGAGGCATGCAACAAGTATGGCATTGATTCGTATGTACCTCTACTAGCACCTATCAGGGACCATGCAACCACTGCAACACAAACGTGGGCTGCTGCTCTGTGTGCTTTTGCTAAATCTGCAATGTTGATCCCCCCATCTGCATCAGGCAACTTCAGCAGCTGCTGTTACGGAAAGCAGTCGTGTGCAAAGAAGTCGAGTCCTGGGTTGATATTATCTGTTCACAGCCCACTGCAGCAAACAGGCAACGATTGTGCTGCGACTGCTGACACAAAGCGTGCACCTCCACCTATTATCCATATCTTGGAGCCAACCAATGTAGCGGTGTGGTTGGCACGCGGCAGGCAGGGACACTTGGGCCCGAGTGTCCACTGGCCTGTTGTGTTGTCATACACCAACAGGTCATTGTAAAACGTGGAACCCTTGCGGCCCCTGCGTTGCAAAAGCACAGCCGTCAGGAGAATCAACATGCAGCTGAGCATAGCTGCAAGCACAGATGGCAGGGCTTGGATTGCGCACAGATGCCATCCTGACAGTCAGCACCTATCTCGACATACACCTACAACGTATGGCAAGTCTGACAGTAATGCGTTGCAGCTGGTCAGGGTGGTGTAGGCGCTTAAGCTGGCTGAGAGAACTGATACACAGATATCCTGACGGAACAGCAAACGCATCTGCCTACCCACTTACCCAAAGACATAGACCTTGTTGCCAACAACAGTTGCAGAGTGTCCTGCGCGCTTCAGCAGCAAGCCTTCCGCCTCGCTGCCGAGTTCCACCAGCTGCCAACGCTGAGCTGTGCTACTGTTAATCATGAAGCACCATCGATTCATTACGTGATCTTGAAGGCATGGGCTCAGCTGGGCAAATACAGCCAGCTGCTTGCTGCAACCAGTAAGCAGATGTCACTCCAACATAGCAGCTCAGCACGACACAGGCCAGCTGAAACACGTTTCAGGTATGGATGTAGCGATGTCTAAAGCATTCTGTGATCATTTCAAGAGTTTCAAGCGATCCTCAAGCAGCTGAGTTCAAACGAGTTCCTCGGAACATGAGTATCATCTGCTTTGCAACGTGCGGTGTCCATGTGACGAGGTTGCAAAACTCGGACTGATTTCCACCACTCGCATACGCTGCAGCGAATCCCACACTGGCGTGCAGGTGTTACATGCCGTGCTGCGCTGCTGTGGAAGCCGAACAATCACTGTCATATGCCTGTGTCCCTTGGAGGCTGCGATCGCAGATGATGCTCTCATCACAATAACTCGTAACTGTTTTTGGATTTTTCAGCAGCACGTGCATGCGGGGATGCTGCTGCTGCTGCTGCTGCTGCTGCGAGCTGCTGCCACTGGCAGTGCAGCGCCCCACCCTGCTAGCCAGGCCACTGCACGCTTGCTGCTCACGTGACCATAACACAACTGCGAGCCAGCTTTCCACAATGTACCAACGCCAATGGCTTCATTGCTGCCTTGAAAACAGTCTGATGAAATGCTTGTTACAGTGAGTGCAATCCGAAGCCCTGCACTGTGGGCCTATTGCTACCAGGCAAATCCAAACCCAGATCCCCAGCATCAGCATTGCATACCAACTCAAAATACATGCATAAGCTGAAAGCCCAGTGCCAGTCGCAACACCAATAGATGCTGCATGCGCATATGAATAGTGCTCGACACCAGCAAGCAGCACATAGTGCCGTGCTGTGCAACCATGCTACACACCAACCAGCTGGCTGTTGCTTGTGAACCAGTCATGTCCACGTGCCTGCAACTCGAAGCGAAATGTCAGCAACACCACTCTTGCGAGCAGCAAGGGTCAACACAGCAGAGGGAGCACTCAACAGTCGCATGCCATTGCACATCCCTGCAC
This sequence comes from Tetradesmus lagerheimii, assembly GCA_902809745.2. Classification (NCBI taxonomy): domain Eukaryota; kingdom Viridiplantae; phylum Chlorophyta; class Chlorophyceae; order Sphaeropleales; family Scenedesmaceae; genus Tetradesmus; species Tetradesmus lagerheimii. The sequence continues at coordinate 61,760 of CADDIJ020002479.1, read as the reverse complement.
AGCACAGACAACTGCCTGTGCTGCTGCTACTGTGCTGCAGCTGCTTGGCGCTAACCTTCCCTATGCTGTGAACCCAGCAAGCAGGTTGTGAAGCCAGTGTACACTGCTGCACACGCGTGCCTTGGCACCAACAGGCAAAATTTGCTGTCTGTTCTACATATCAGTCCTGATTTGAATGCCGCAAAGTGGCTGGTCACCCATCCACAGCGCAGAGGATAAGCTGGCGTAACGCACATAAGCATGCGCAGCACAGCCAGTGCTGGTGCTGCAGTCAATCCTGCCACTGCTGCTGCTGCTCAGCAGCAGGGCTACCGCCGTAGATGCTGCTGCTGCTTACTTTGCCATAGGGTGGCTGGCAATGTAGTTGATGGCATCCTCGACTGAGAAGATCTTGTCTGCATCTGCATCAGGGATCTCCACTGCAAACTCCTCCTCAAATGCCATCACCAGCTCAACAACATCCAAGCTGTCAAGACCCAGGTCCTTCTCAAAGTGAGCTGCTGGGTTCACCTGTGCAGATACACAGCAGCAACCCGCAGCATAAGCAGCAGTTCAGCATGCATGCACTTGCGAATGCACAAAGTGAGCAGTAGTCAAGGCCTCAGATAGCATGTGATCTCAGGTGCTGTTGCTGCTGATGCTACTGCTGCTAGTGCTGCTGCTGTCATCCCTGTGGGCGTGGTGTCACACCTTTGCAGGATCGATCTTCTCAAAGTGTTTTGTGACATCGATGACCCTGCTAGTGACCTCGTCCTTATCCAGGTGCTGGCCACCAGCAAATGCCCTGGTGAGGGAGAGGCCTAGACCTGCCAGGCCCTGGGTCGCTGTGCTGCTGTATACTGCCTGCTGCACTGGCATGCGCAGGTGGCGCAGAATACCCTGCCCCAGCTGGTTGAGTGCCATTGCTCTACTACAGACGAAGGCACGCAAATAGCTAGAGGTATGGCAGCAGCAGGTGGCAGCACAGGAGGAACGCTTAAAAAGTCTGATCGCGTTGAATGTCTGAGTGTGCATGTGATCAGCACCCCACGTACAGCCAAACAGTCTCGCTGGGTTTTGGTGGGGGTGTCACTTTCCTCGTGGGCGAAATCAGCCGCACCAAGCATCATCAACGTATGTACGTACTCATTTAAGGTGACTTGTAGGCACGTCGCACGTTCGCTCCACACAACTGTACTGCAGGCACACATCCTGATGTCCCTCGTGCTTCCTTCGTGACCCTGGCTCTTCTAGATAGACTTACGCGTTGATATCACTTGATTCTACTACTTGTTGGCTCCAGGGTGGCGTGATCAGGCACTTACCGTAGCACAAAGCAGCTGAAGTCCAACCAACTGCCTTGCTGTTGCACACAATCAGAGCCCTGCTGCAGCAATCCAAGGGTGATGGAACAGTCGAGTCGGCCAGGCTGTGAACCACAGCAGTCCAGGTACCGAAGGATAAGCCAGTGAGCCAGCAGCAGGTAGCAGGACGCTGCCTGCTGCTGAAGCGTGCAGTGAGCAGCACTTGGCAGCAGTGCACCGTCCCTGCAAGGCACGCCAGAATTATGAACACAGGCCAGAAGCCTTCTGTCAGCGCTGCAGCTGAAGCGCTGTTTGAGACAAAGAATGTGGCTGAGATTCGCAAGGTGCGTAACACTGCATAATCACAACTAAACGAGAGTAACTGCATATTGCAAAACCGCCGCCACATGCGTCGCTCGCACACACAGAAGCACGGCTGTTGTCTGAAGTAAGAGGGACAATGCTGAGGAATTTCAGCAGCTGGAGATGTGCTTGACGCTATATGTTTGCTGCCGAGTCTGCAGATTGAAGCGCAGACCCGGCGGGAGATTGAGGACAAGAACCAGCAGCTGAGGCAGTTGGTTGGCAACTCCTACAGGTGACTACAATGAACAGCGAATGAACGTACGAGCTACGCGTTGTGTGTTCAAACTTATCACCCCTGTAAGATGAGAATTGTTGGCGGAGGTAGGGGGGATGAGGAAACCTCATGCGCCTCCACGCCTCCTGCCATCCCAACCAGACCTAGAGTCAACAAGGGTCCCGAGGGCGGGTGAATACCTTTTCAACAGCTAGTAAGCAGCAACGGCAGCGTCACATGCTGGCAGTTGCTGCCAGCATGCAGCCAGGCAGGACATGGCCAGCGCTGTGGTCACCATTCGTGCCTACAAGCCTAGAGGCATTGGTCTCGTTTGATTTGATCACAAAGAGGCTCACGCCCTCATGTATACTTACGTGCAGTGCTGACTTGCACGCTGTGTGTATGCGTGGCTGTGCAGGGACCTGATTGAGGGCACTGACAAGATCATCGACATCTCCACCAAGTGCCACAGCATCCTCAGCAATATCCTCACCATACAGGTGCTCGCAGGACCAGCAGCGCAGCAGTTGAGCAGTGTGTAGGATACCCAGCCATCTGGACAATGTTGCAAGCATCGCATCTGACATCTGCAGTATCAGGCGTGCGCGCAACTAGAGAGCAAGCAGCAGCTCCCAGCGCCTGTGATAGCAACCGCCAAGCACGCACCTGCTGAGCTCATACTGTGTAACTGCTCTGTGTCGGTACGTGTAACAACTGTTTAGGCGTGTGCCTTCTAACTGGCATTGACGTCCCTGCGCTGTGGCTGTACGTATGTGTCTGGCTGCCGTGCTGCTGCAGGAGGGCTTTGGCAGCCTTGCAGTGAGCGTGACTGGTGCTGGCGGCGCCCAGGAGGGCAAGGACTATGTGCGCAAGCACCAGGAGCTGCACGGTGGGCATGCCGTGCCATGCTGCAGTTCAACTCTGAAACAATGATGTGCATGGAACTCCTGCATCAACTTGCCGTGCCATGCCATGCTGCGAAAGAACTCTGGAAACAACATGTTGTGCATGAACGACTGCTGCATCGCAGCCAGACCGTACAGGTAATGGCAGCTCTGAAGTTTGACCTGCAAGGATGTTGGTCTGTCACAGTATGCCAGCACAGCCATGGCAGCATCACATGTGCCTCTTCTCCCTGCTCCTGCTGCGCCATAGTGCCTCATCTTGTTCATCATGCAATGATTCAGCACCTGCGCGGCCCCGTTTGTTTTTCTGTTCCATACTGCTCTACTACCTGCAGCTGTTGGTGCGCGCGTCAAGTTCATTCTTGATACACCCGAGGTGCTGTGGGGGTGCCTGGATGGCCAGCAGCACTTGGAAGCAGCGCGCAGGCTGCTGCGCGTGCACGAGGTGCACGGCCACCTGGAGGGTGCGTGTGCTGCCGACATAGCAGCCAAGTTCCCGCTCATCAGTCACCAGTGGCCGGTGGTGCTGAAGTTCAGGTAGGGGGCTGAACGAGCAGTTATGAATAGTGTCAGGCCACAAGATGCCGGGTGCTAATGTGCACCGGCAGGTCTTGCATGCATTGTTTCTGAACGTCCTCTGGCTGCAGTGGCTATCAAGTTTAACTTCCAGCACTCGGGGAAGGCACATAGTTGTTGTGTGATGTCGTCGCAGCTTGTCGTGATCCTTGCGTCGTACCTACCCTCACAGCTGGCGTGCTGCGCCTGCTGCATCTTCTATGTCTGCTGCGCTGCTTTTGACATCCGCAGGGAGCAGATCCTTGACACTGCCACCTCCACGCTCAGCACTACACCTTCACTCAGCAGCCAAGAGGCAGCAGATGCAGCCGCAGCCATCGCCATGCTGCAGGGCCTGGGCACTGCAGCAGCACTGCAGCAGTTCCTGGGCTGTCGCAAGCAGTGGGTGCAGCAGCGGCTGTTGCAGGCACTCTCTGCTGCTGCTGCTGCTCAGCAGGACCCTGGGGCTGTGCTAGCTGAGCTGGCGCAGCAAGTGCAGTCCTGCATCGCACAGGTGGCTGACGCTGGCTGGCTCGCAGTGCTTGTTGATGCAACGTGAAGCTGTGTGGTGTGGCCAGCAGTCCTTAACCGTTACAGTGTATGTGCTAGCAGCCCACATGTACCCTATACCTTATCGGCCGCAACAGTGCACCGCACCAGCTTTCATGTTAGAACAAGCATACCGGTGTGCTGGCATTCATTCTAAGCTGTCTTCAATCACTTTGTGCAGGTTGGGGAGCTGTTTGCTGCCAGCGGGCCAGCACAGCCGAATGGCAGCAGCAGCAGCAGCAGTCTGCTGCAGCAGGTGCTGCGCGAAGACGAGGCAGATGCCAGCGAGCTGTACTTTGGCAGCATGGACACAGCAGGCGAGGGCAGCAACAGCCCTGAGGCCGTTGCGTGGCGCCAGAAGAGCAGCAGCATCTGCCAGCAGCTGATGCCGATGCAGCGTAGCCAGGTGGGCGTGACGGCTGTTTGTTTTAGGCAAAGTGCATCTGCGCGTACTATTATGCATCATAGCTGCCTGGCAGGCTGGGCTTGTGCTGTACTATTGGTGTGCTAGGCGTGGCATCTCACTTCAAGCAGATGGACCAACTACGAAGACTGGTGATGTACATCATGGTTGCCTTCATCAATTGTGTCCAGTCCCTTACTGCTAACCTTGCCGGGATCAGCAGTATAGACACACATGCCATGGCTGTACTGTGTTGGTCGCAGGTTGAGCAGGCATGCTCTGCCTGGCTTTCTGATGTGGCAGCAGCATGCAGCCAGCACGGCCTGAAGCTGCTGCAGCGCTGCAGCAGTGCACACAGCTTACTCGACGCAGAGCAGGCTGTGCAGCTGGCCATTTTTGAGTGGACTCCAGCGCATTCAGCAGCAGCAGCAGCAGCTGACGCTGCTGCTGCGCAAGACCTGCAAGCTGCCAGTGATCAGGCTACAGCGGCAGTCAGCAGCAGCAGCAGGCTAGGGAGGTCTGGGTCCAGTGCAGTTGGCCTGTTGGCGGTAGGCAAGGGCAGCAGTGGTGCTGCTGGGAGTCCCAGGGCGCTGGGGGGCCATGGTGCAAGCGAGTGGGAGGTCACTAGTGAACGTGTGCTGGGGCAGAAGCTTGACTTGTGGCAGGTGAGAGCGATGCGTTGCATGAGGCACTTTAGCAGGGGTTCGCAGCACAGGCCACTGGTGTCTGCCATCGTCGCTCGTCTTCTAGTTCAAGCCTGCAAACTAGTTTCTGCTTCCTTCTGTGTGAAGCCTGCATACGTGTTCTTCCTTCCTTCTTAGGTCACCTCTTTCTTCATCACATTCTGCTGGCGCTCCCTCTCCTGCAGGTGCTGTTCCACGCAGCCTTCCTGGAGCGAGCCAAGGCCATCATCGCAGATTGCCTGCAGGATGCAGCAGGCGCCATGCACGACCCGCTGCGCCTCGCCCTCAAAGCAGCAGCAGGCCACACCCCAGAGCCCGCAGGGCAGCTGCAGCCAGGCAACTGGCCCTCAATTGTTGGGCATTCGGCTCCAGCTCATGCAGAGGGCATCGTGCAGCTGGACAGGACTTACACTGCACTTGGCGGCCGCACCAGCAGCGTTGCTTGGGCTGGTGTGCCGCAGAGCTTGGCTTACAGCAGGTCGGGGGCGCTGGTGGGCACACTGTCTAGCCTTGTGGCTGCAGCAGAAGAGGACCCTGCCGGTGAGATGCTGCACTGTTACGTTCGTGTGGTTTGGATTGCCGGACCATTGCGTACCGTCTTCGACCTTTGACCTCTGACAAGCCTTTCAAAGCCGTGTGTCTGATGTATATGAATATATGAAATAGCATTGTTGCAAGGGTGGCAAGTTGATTGCCCTGTTGAAGTTCAGTGAAGCAGCTGGAGGGGCACAGGGCTGTTGTGCAGCAGGCAAGGGAGCATCTACACTCGTCTCTTGCTGGTGTGAGCACTGCCAAGAGCAGTGCCCCTACCCATCAGCCCAGTGTCTGCAGTGTCCTCACTTTGTCAGCTCACTGTCGTCCACTTCTGCCGGCTGCTAACATCTTCTCGCCTTGACCGCCGCCATCGCTGCTGCTCCTGCTGCTGCAGCCTTCCGCAGTAAAGTCAGCAACATCAAGCAGCTGTTTGACTCGCGCCTCCATGCAGCTCTGCAGGCAGTGCTGCTGCTGACAGGCTTGCCACCAGATGAGCAGGATGCCACCTCAGCAGCAGCAAACAGCGCCGTCTCTCGCAGTGCAACAGCCACGCCAACCCACCTAGCCGCAGCAGCAGCTGCTGCAGCTAGGACTAGTAGCATGTCTGCTGGCATGGGTAGGACCAGCAGCATCGCAGTTGGCAACGGCAGTGCTGCTGCTCCTGCCGGCTCAGCAGCAGCTGCCTCTGCAGCAGCAGGCAAGGCCAGGTCAGCAGAGCTGCAGCAGTATGCGCAGCAGCAGTGTGTGGAGCTCATGCAGAAGCTTGCAGGACAGCTGCAACAGCAGCTGCAGCAGCTGCCAGTAGCACCACCAGGGGCGGCAGGTGCCCCCGTGGTTGAGCAGGTGCTGCTGCTGGCTAGGCTGTGCCATGCATTAGGCACCGGCAGCACAATGCTACCTGCGCTGCTAGGACCTCCGGAAGCCTGGTCAGCTGCAGCAAAGGCAGGGCCTGATGCAGCAGCAGCAGCCAGCGGCAGCAGCAGCAACACCTTGCCTGCCTCTATCGCACAAGGCATGAGCGCGCTGGGCCCCGCTGCTGCTGCATTGCTGCGCATGCACCATCCAAGCCTGATGGGGCAAGCTGGCCCCGGCAGCGCTGCTGCTGCAGCTGCTGCTAGCCAGCTGGCAGCACTGCAGCAGCAGCTGCATGCGATTGCCTGCAGCGGATACAGCACGTGGGCCTCGTGGGTTGCTAGCAGCCTATCTGCTGCGCTGCTGGCAGCGCTCAAAGCCGATGAGTTGCTGCACAGCAGCACCGCACCCCTGTCATGGATTGAGACGTGTGTGACGGCAGATGGCCATGGCAGCAGTGATGCTGCTGCTGCTGCACTGCTAGATCCGCTTGAGAGTGATGGTGGAACTGCTGGTGCTGGAGACATGCGCTTTGCACTGCCTGGCTGCCCATCTTCAGCACTGCTGCAGATGCTGAGCTTGGCCTGCTCGGTGAGTGCGGTGCAAGGCAGCTGCAGAGCAAGTGGTTCTGCAAAACTTTTGATGGTGTTTCGGTGCTCTGCACCTGTAACAGGCCGTCACAGCACTGCGTGAAGAGCTAGTAAGCACATTGTGGTCCACCTTGTTTTCGCTCAGCTCAAATGCACAGTTCTCTGCAGGTTCAACTGGAAGGCTGCCGAAGTCCATGCGTGCCATTGCTGCTGCTGGCGTGTTGCTGCATGTCCTGCAGGAGACGCGGCGTGCAGGCGAGCACCTGATCAGCGCAGATGCGCTGCAGCTGCTGCAGTGGGAGCTGCACGGGGCAGCGCTGGCAGTGCTGCAGCAGCTCAGCAACAGCACCCACAGTAGCAGCAGCTTCAGCCAGCCAGGCACTGCTGGAGCTGCCGACGGCACCAACAGCAGCAACAACACAGTAAGCGAGAAGGGAGTGCTGCAGCTGCTGTTTGATCAGCGGCTGCTGAGGGATGTGCTGGGCAGCAGCAAGCCTCCAGGAGCTGATGCAGGGTCTGTTGCAGCAGCAGCTAGTGCGGCGAATGGCATGGCTGGTGCAGGTGGTGCAGCAGCACTCGCTGCGCGCAAGAGGCTTGTGATGGACGTTGAGCAGCAGCTGCAGGTGGGCGGCTGGCGTGCTGGCAGCCTGCTTGTCCTTTGGGGCTGTAATATCTTCTGCACGCTCACTCGCCAGCGGCAGCTCTTGGTGCTGCTTTGCGTGCTTGATGCAGCATCATGCGTAGCTAGATGCATTCTATCAATGAGTTATCAGAGCCAGCTTTCCAATCGTCTTCACCTTCATGTCTGTGCATGCTTGCAGGATCAACTGGACCCCATTGACTGGGCCACCTACGAGCCGCACCTCTGGTCCAATGTTCAGCGCTACCACCAACGCACCTCAGTACTGCTGGGCATGCTGGGCCAGCTTCACAAGCCCTACGCAGACGCACCACGCCCTGCAGCAGCTGCAGCATCATCAGACCTCAATGCACTCAACGTGTTGCCCGTTGCGGCGAGATTCCACTACTTGCCGATTAGCACTCCTACAGCTATGCACGCTGGTGCTGCGGTGGCAAAGCAGCGCGCGCTCAGCATGGGTCACAGTGGGGTGGGGCTGCCTGGATTTGCTGGCTCTGCTAGTGAAGCTGCTGCAGGGGCTGTGCTGGCAGCAGCAGCGAACGACGGCAGCAGCACTAGCCAGGCTAGCGATCTGGCTGCGCAGCATGTGCTGTCGGAGCTTGGAAGCGGCAGCAGCGGCATGAGCAGGGCGTCGCCAGGGCTAGCTGCTAGGGGTGGCACTGACGCTGCAGCAGCAGGCGTTGCTGGCAGTGCCCAGGCCATGTCACAGCAGCTGCACATGTCGGCTGATGCAGCAGCAGCTGCAGGTGCCAGCGCACTGAGTGCGCTGCAAGCAAGGCTCCAGGGCAGTGGTTTTGGTGCGTTTGGGTCTCTGTTAGGTGACAGGGCCGCAGGTGCAGCAGCGGAGGTCAGTGCGATGGCACAGAACTTTGGTGATCTGTTGCCGTCTGCTGGCCTGGGTGGAGGATTGCTGTCGTCGTTTTCGCGGCGAGATGGGACAGCTGGCAGTGGCACAGGGCAGGCCACGACGCCAGGCAGCAAGCGGTAGCAACTTGGAGAAAACAGAAGGCGGTGTGCAGTACTGCGTATGTCGTACTCTAGCGTGCACGTGCATCAGCAGAGTCTTGCACGTGTGGCCTGGAACCTTGCAGGGTACATGCATACAGGGTAAGATGTCCGCTTGTATACACCTGTGAAGGGACGGCTGTGATACATTCAACCGATCTCAGCAGCAAAATATTCCTTCATATTGAAATTGGGCATATGTTGCACTAACGTGTGTCGCCATTGCTCAGCTGAGGGGCGCGGGGCCGATGGCGTTGATGCTATGGCTTAATGGGTAACATGATGATGATGATGATGATGATGATGATGCCATTGCTTGGCAAAATCTGCTCAGCCTTCTCCACCCAGTGACAGTCACCTTCTCCGTCTGTTGGCTTACTGAAGCTGTTGCCATATGGTACAGATACCGCAAGGAAAACATCACGAGGGAAGTGACAGGGCAAGCAGCCATTGCAATGGAAGCCTGAAGTTCTCAGGAGCAGTGCCGGCGCCGCCGTTTGCGGTTGTGCATAACACCCAGGCAGCCACGGCCCTTCTCAGGCCTCACTTTGAAAGAAGCGTTACTAGCATGTGTTTTAGACACCAGTGGCTGGCAGAACGGCGGTGATGCAGGGAATGGTGCCAATAACGTGACAGTTGCCACCCCTGTCAGGGGCCCCAAACCCTTTTGCTCAACTAGTGATACTCAGCAGCTGGACAGCTGACCCAGAACAACAGTTTGTTTTGCAATACTTGAGCAGCAATCACACGACAGTGCCTCTCTGATTGGAGATTCCTTGCCCTCTCCAAGAATTCGTTGCTCAGCCATCCCTGCTGCTATAACGCTTGCACAGCCGCGCGATGGTTGCAAGCTGTTGAAATTTATGGTCCGCTGGTGATACGCGCCGATCGATCCGGACTGTCCGCGATGGGCTTCTACAAGACATTGCGTCGGGCACTCAGCAACACTGGCTTCTTCGATCAGGCGAAGAAATATGATGAGGACAACGAGCTTATGCTGGTGAGAGCAAGGCGTATTGGCTGTAAGGAAGCACAGCAGCAGCAGACCCAAGGGGCACCTGCTCACATGAGCAGGTGCACACACTGCGCAAGCTACAACGTGCAAAAGACACTCCTGTGCAGCCCACCCACAACTTTTACAATCCTTTGTCAGGCTGTGTGCATGCAGCTCGCTGTGGGAATCAAATGCACATACACATGGCTACCACGAGCATCAAATCCAGGCTGCCCTGCTTGTTCTGATGCCGCTGCTGTTGCTGCTGCACAGGCGCAGCTGCACCCTGATGCACATGAAGAGGGAGGGCTTGCATGCAACGACAAGCAGCTGCTGATAGAGATGCGCGAGTGAGTCACCCCACATGGCTCCTGTGATACCCACATGCTCTGCAAGGAATGAGGCAGCAGGGATTGGGGACAGCCGAAAACAGCAGTAACAAGGCATTCAAAATGCAGCAAAAGGTTGACCGGCACGTAGCACTGGCAGCTGGCCGAAGCATTGAGGAGCTGCATGCAGATGCACATGCATGCAAGCAGCAGCTCGATGGGAAGGTCCAGCGTGGTGCACCATGCTGCCAGTGTTCGTGCGCAGCAGCATGGCCCTCTGCAGGCACTGTAGAACCACCCCCCAACATAGCTCTTGCACAGCCTTCACAGTAAGCATGCCCATGATCACAGTAAGCATACGCATGAGCTTTACGGCTGAGGCCTATGGCCTTGTAGGGCTACGTGCTTTGTATCAATCACCACCACCGCTGCCGCTGCCGCTGCCGGCCAGGTGCATCATGGTGTGGATAAAGTCCATGGGGCGCCAGATCCTGCAGGGCAACCTCAACCTGGTCAACACCAGCTTCCCAGTGCTCATGTTTGAGCCACGCAGCTACCTGCAGGTGCGGGGGGCCAGCGCAGCCAGGCAGCTGCCCACACAGCCAGGCAGTAAGCAGCAGTTAGCCACAGTGCAGTAAGCAGTAGGCAGTAAGCAGCAGCAGTTAGCCACAATGTGGTCATGTTTGAGCTACGCAGCTACCTGCAGGTTTGCGGTCAGATGCGTGCTGCTGGCAGGTGCTGCAGTGAGGGCAGCAGCAAGGCTTGCAGCATGCTTGTGCAGTGTGCTTGTGTTTTTTAAGCCATGCAGCTGCCTGGAAACGGCCGGCGCAGTTTGCAGCTAGCTAGTAGCACTACTACAGGGCATGCGCTCGCAGCGTTGCAGTGAAGTAGATTGAATTTTTCGTGTGGTTTGACTCGCGCAGCTGCCTGCAGGTGCGGGGGGCCAGCACAGCCAGGCAGTAAGCAGCTTGTGAAGCAGCAGCAGCAGCAGCAGTAGCGTTGGTAGCCCCTCCAGCAACTGGCATGAGCGATGCCCCATCTGATGACATGTTGACATGTGTGCATGAATGGCTATGTTGAAGAGCAGTGCTGCGCTGGGCTGGACTGCCACCGCAGCAACATTCCCTGCGACTGACAGTGCATCATGCTGTTGCTTTGTGTTGCCGCATCTTGCAGAAGCTGGCAGACATCTGGGCCTACCCTGACTTCATCAATGCAGCAGCAGCAGCGCAGGACCCCCTGGAGCGGATGAAGCTGCTGGTGGCATGGATGGTGGCAGGTGTGTAGTTTCTGCATGTCGTGCGTGTTCATGATTGTGTAACATGTGTTATGCTAGCAGAGGGCAGCAGCAGCAGCACAAGCAGCAGCAGCAGGACATACTCAGTGCAATGCAGTGGTGACTTTGAGCACCAAAGTGTTCGAGATGCTCGGAATCTTGTGGCATGGATGGTGGCAGGTGCGCACACCCTGCATCCCGTACTTGCTGTGTACTATGGCAAGTGCATCTACACACACACAGGGCAGCACCTCAGCAAGCAGCTTCAGCAGGAGATGCACAGTGTGCTGCACCGGCGCTCGGGCCTTTTTGAGGCACCCTCATCCAGTCTCACCCCTGCTGCATTGCTGCTGCTGCTGCTGCTGCCTGCCGCAGGGCTGCACCACAGCGTTGAGAACTGGAAGAAGCCGTTCAACCCCATCCTGGGGGAGACCTGGCAGGCGACCATGCCGGGGGGGCTGCAGCTGTTCATGGAGCAGGTGAGGCTGGGCCCTGCTGCATGTGGTTGCAGCATGCAGCTGTTTATGCAGCAAGTGTGACTGCGTTATGCTAGAGCAGTAAGCAGCGCGGCAGCAAGGGTTGTCTGCCACTGCAGTAGCGCCTGCGTGGGAATGCTTGGCAGCATGGTACATCCGTTCACACTGTGCTGCGCCTGATTTTTTGTGCTGGTGTCGATGCGCGCAGATCAGCCACCACCCGCCAGTGTCGGCGTACCAGCTGCATTTCTTGCTCCACCTCTGCTTACTCATCTGTGTGTCTTCTCCTTCTTGTGCTGTCGTGCAACCATTGCATTGCGCGCAGATCAGCCACCAACCACCAGTGTCGGCGTACCAGCTGCATTTCTTGCTCCACCTCTGCTTACTCATCTGTTTGTCTTTTGCTTCTTCTTGTGCTGTCGTGCAACCATTGCATTGCGCGCAGATCAGCCACCACCCACCAGTGTCGGCGTACCAGCTGCATTTCTTGCTCCACCTCTGCTTACTCATCTGTTTGTCTTTTGCTTCTTCTTGTGCTGTCGTGCAACCATTGCATTGCGCGCAGATCAGCCACCACCCACCAGTGTCGGCGTGCCAGCTGCATTTCTTGCTCCACCTCTGCTTACTCATCTGTTTGTCTTTTGCTTCTTCTTGTGCTGTCGTGCAACCATTGCATTGCGCGCAGATCAGCCACCACCCACCAGTGTCGGCGTACCAGCTGCAGGGCCCAGGCTGGGCGCTCAGCGGCTGGAGCCAGCCTGCTGTGGTGCCTGTGGTCAAGTTCTACGGCATCAAGACGGTGGCCAAGGGCGCGCGGCACATCAACTTTGAGGACGGCAGCACCGTGCAGATGACCATGCCGCACTTTGCCATCAAAGGTGGGGCTGCGGGATGTGCTGTTGTGTGATGTGGCATTGTGCAGTTTGACTTTGTCACAGCGAGTGGTGAGTGTGCATGCAGCCACCTGGGGGTTGCTGTTGCTGCCATGAAGCCACACACACCCAGTTATATCCTTTGATGCAGTTCGCTGGCGGCGCCCTGATGCACACATTAGGCTGACACTACCCGCATCTCCTGCTGACCCCTCGCCTGAAACTTGCTCATCATGCATTTGTGTGTTGCTTGCCAGCAAGCCCCACTCATGGTCCTGCTCTACTGCTGCTCCTGTGCCTGCTCCTGTCCCGTCATCGTTCTCCCTGGTCTATGCCAACAAGCCTCACGCAAGAGTCTCGGGTATCATCCTGACTGTGAGTTTGCGCTAAACCGCTGCTGTTCTGCCTCCTGTCCTTGTTGGCATCACTACGCAGGTGTTGTTTACGCCAACAAGCCTCACGCAGAGGTGTTGGGCGTTGCACGGCTGCTGGATGAGCAGCACCGACTGGAGGCTGTCATTAGCTTCGGGCCAGTGCCTGGCACGCGTCAGCGCATGCTGGCACGCGCAGATGCAGTGTGTGGCGAGATCTACCAGCTGCCTCGGGCAGCACACCTGCAGGTGAGTTGAGTTCGGCCGTCGTTTGTTTGGCTGCAACGGTGTTTGTGTCAGCGCCTGTGACGGCAGCTGGCGTGTTGAAGCTGGTTAGCACTGCACGTGCATGTGCGTGACGTGGGAAGAGGGAGGGATAAATAAATGCAGACATAACACAGCAGATGCATGTTGGCAATAGTCTGCATGCTGAGCTGCTGGGATGTTGTGCTGCAGCGAGCTGCAACGAGCTGCAGTTGATCTCACGTGGCCCTGCCGTGATCTAAATCCTACTTGCAGCAGAACAGCGGGCTGAGTGGTGGCGCACTGCAGCTTGCTGTAGTTGTGCAGGATGCTGTCGCTGCGCTGTGACCTGCTGTAACTCCGTCTCGCCTGCTGCTTGGGGTTGTGTACTGCAGGAGAACAGCGCGCTGAGTGGTGGCGCACTGCAGCGCAGCAGCACTGCAGTCACCGCACTCAACGACATGAACAATGACGTTGACCACTTAGCAGCCCTCAGCTTGGACCGCAGCAGCAGCTCGAGTGGCACATACCACTCAGATGCGGAAGCAGCAGCAGCAACAGCAGCAGGGGACGATGGCGGTTTAGATCCTGATGACGAAGCAATCTTCAATGACTTTGAAGCAACGCATCTTAGCGGTAACGGTGCAGCAGCAGCGGCTGTCAGCAAACCGGCCCAGCAGCAGCAGCAGCCAGACCAAGCAGCAAACGGCAGCAGCAGCAGCAGTCATGTGCAGCCGCACCATGCGTACCATAGGAGCCAGAGCAGCATGTTTGACAACAGCAGCAGGCCAGTGCCAGTCAGCAGCAGCAGCAGCGGCCGCAAGGGCCCTGGAGGTCCGAGCGTACCTGGCGTTGCTGTGGCGCGCATTGAAGGCTGCTGGCTGTCGCATTTGAACGTAGATAGCAAGCGGTGAGTGCAGCAGTGCTTGTGCGCAGCTTTTGTCTGCCAGTGGGAGACCTGACACATTATGGCGTTGTCCGCGCACTTCTGCGGTATTGTGTGGAAGACACGGCACACCCGCAGCATGACCACACCAGTCACAGTTCACACAGTGACGCGGAAGAAGAAGAGAGGTTACATGGTGTGCACAGGCAACACAGCAGCGCACCGATTTGCTTGCGTTTGCTGGGTGCGGCAGGGTCAAGAGTGCTGCTCCAGCGCCTGGCACCATGGCCAGTTGCCAGCCGCCTTAGCTCAGTTGGTTAGAGCGCCTCTTTAGTAAGGAGGAGGTCATTGGTTCGAATCCGATAGGTGGCATAAGCATGTGCAGTGCACAGGTGGTGCATGCCTATGTGTATATGGGGTGCAGGTGGATGGAGCTGCATTTTGCATGGGGGTCGCCAACCTGTGGCTGTTCTCTGCCCACGCGTGCATTACGGCTGCTGCAGCTGCCGCCATCCTGGACTTCTTTCAAGGCCAGCTCAATCTTTTGACCCTTTAGCCAACACGCCGCCAGCCTGACACCTTGCTGCTGCTGCTGCTGTAGATACTGGACGCTCGCGGAGGCCACGCCCCAGCACTTCCAGCCAGCCGCCAGCCTGCTGCCTTCAGACCTCAGCCTGCGGCCAGACCTCAAGGCAGTTGCACGCGGCGACATGGATGGAGCGCAGCACTACAAGGAGGAGGGGGAGCACCAGCAGCGTGCAGACCGGCGGCTGCGCGAAGCAGCTGGCGTGTTTGAGCACTGAAGCACCTGCATAAGCTGCTGCAAGCTTGTGTGTATTATGCAGCGGCGCAGCTGCTGCAAGCTTGTGTGTATTATGCAGCGGCGCAGCTGCTGCAAGCTTGTGTGTAGGATGCAGCGGCGTAGCTGGATAGGATCTTGGTGAGAACTGAGGCAGCTGAGCTTCAGCATATGCTTGAGCTTGAGTGTATGCTTGAGGCTGCTGCTACGGGGATTATGTTTGGCGGCCGCAGCTTTGCTGCGGAAAGAGAGTAGAAAGAAAAGGGAGATGCAAAATGGGCAACGTTTTGGTAGTTGGTAGGTTTTTCAGTCAGCGCGTTGGTCGGTGTAGAGCATGTACAGGTGCTTTGATTGAGAGCACGCCGGGCCTTGCATGTCAGTACCATGTCCATCTTTCAAGATAGCCAGGAGGTCCAAGTTGGCAGCACTGTTGCAGCCAACAACACAGCGTGACCAGTGATCTGCCAGGTGGTGGCACGAGCATGGATGCCTGTGCGGCATAGTTTGCATTGGTTTGCATTGTTTGTGCTTCAGCTTCTCTCGAAGGTGCAGCATGCAGCTGCTGTGATGGAAGCCGAAGCATGCATGTGCCTTTGTATCCGACAGGTGCTCACGTTGGTTCGCAAGATTACGGTTGTGCTGCGGACCGACATCCCATGGTCGTTGCAAAGTTATATAGTTGTGTTGCGCTTGTCAGTGCTGATTGTGTCACTGAGTGGTATCATACCACACGGTATGCCAAACTGGATTCTACGTCCCATGTGTGCTGTTCAAAGCAGGCATGCTGGAAGGGTGCCAGGCAGCTTTGCACAGAGTACGACTGCATGCGTGTGTGAGTCACTGGTGGTTGGCTGCATTGTAACACAATGAGCATCTACGATGACTCCTCAAAGCGTAGCTTGACCTCCCAGTCGCTGGACACAAGGCCAGCTGCAGCTGTACTATGCAGTATACTGGTACGTTTCAGCAGCAAGGGCACAGCTGGTACACATTAGGGTACTAGCACCCACTAAGCCTTAGTGAACGTTCACTGCCAGCCTGGCACTGAGTTGCAGCATCCTGCTGCAGCAGTCACTGCGTGTGAGTCACACGCAATTGGCCAGGAGGAAGTCCTCGAAGCCTTCAGTGAAGGTTCTAGCGTACACTGTGTAGAAGAACGAGTTTGAGCTCCAGATCAAAGCAACACTGTGTGTGTCAGAGTGTTACAATCGCTGACGTGGCCATGCCTACTCAGCGTGGCAATTACTGCCAAGCCAGGCAGTGGGCAAGGCAGCCGGGCGTGTAGCATGCCTCGCAACATGCATGCCTTGCAAGCTCGACTGCGCCACACAGGCAGCCGCCGCCTGCAAAGCAGCGCAGGCCCTGGTAGCACAAACCCCTCAAGTGCGCTCTGCCAGCTGACACAATAGGCATCATACAATGCACTCCACCGGCCAATAAAGATGGCCAGCTGCTGATCACAGCCGACATACTGGCCAGTGCTGGGAGCCCATGATCAGCGAACAGCAACACTCATCAACAAATATTATCACTGGCAGGCGAACTTCGCCTTGTCCATGATTAATCATGAACTCACCAAGTCGCCCCTCGCTGTACATGTGTGCATTCAATGCACTCTGCAAGTTGCAGAGTAAAGCTCGGCCAGGTCAACACTGCAGCAACGTAACACCATGCGTGATGCACAATGCCGCAGTTGACGCAGCCAGCAGCAGCTGACTCCTTGACAGTGTTCAGGCCTTTTGAACCAGAGAACCAGCACTGTGCCTGACGGCACATGCATCACAGCTGCAAAAGCTTCAAATCACAGATCTGATCTCAGTCTGCACACTAAGGGTATCAAAAACATTGGTAGGCACAAAGCAGCAGACAAAGGGACATGCATACCAGGGGTGATCGG
Organism: Tetradesmus lagerheimii; assembly: GCA_902809745.2. Lineage (NCBI taxonomy): Eukaryota > Viridiplantae > Chlorophyta > Chlorophyceae > Sphaeropleales > Scenedesmaceae > Tetradesmus > Tetradesmus lagerheimii. Next base: position 45,038 of record CADDIJ020002479.1, on the reverse strand, counting down.
TAACAAGACAGCACCAAGGCTCACATAACAGCGCTGCTGCATGACAGCGGCACGCTAAGAAGTAGCCTGAATGCACTAGCTAGTGCCTGTAGGCATGCGTTGCTGGGCTGAGCGTAATTGCCCTGGTGGGCGCCGCAAGCAGCCATTAGGCTAGTAGAGTGACAATGTACTGTAGTATGGCAACACACTATGGTCTGTTTGACAAACAGACAGTCAACGTGCCTATTGGCTGCACAGAAGCAGCAGCAAAGCATGCCCAACACAAACTCCAGGCATCCAAAGCATCTTCAATGTATGCAAGTATGTAGGCAACTTAGGGACATGTATGCAGGTGATAGGTTCATAGTATGCATGCAACTTGGGCCGAGGTTGCTGAGAACTCCAGCCACAAGCGGCAAACAGCCATGCACTAGCTAGCCTGAATGCACTAGCTAGTGCCTGTAGGCATGCGTTGCTGGGCTGAGCGTTATTGCCTTGGTGGGCGCCGCAAGCAGCCATTAGGCTAGTAGAGTGACAATGTACTGTAGTATGGCAACACACTATGGTCTGTTTGACAAACAGACAGTCAACGTGCCTATTGGCTGCACAGAAGCAGCAGCAAAGCATGCCCAACACAAACTCCAGGCATCCAAAGCATCTTCAATGTATGCAAGTATGTAGGCAACTTAGGGACATGTATGCAGGTGATAGGTTCATAGTATGCATGCAACTTGGGCCGAGGTTGCTGAGAACTCCAGCCACAAGCGGCAAACAGCCATGCACTGCATGCGTGAAGCTGAGCCAACATGTGCTGCCATCCAGTTGAGCTTGGAGGCATGCACTAACCTCAGCAGCAACAGTGAAGCACACCAGAACTTAACAACACAGACGGAGCAAGTGGGATAGCCCCAGCTGCTCAGCACACTGATCAACGTAGCAACGACCGCAACGACCACAAAGATCTACAACACTATGCCACCAACCCAGAATATCAACTGAGACCATCACACATGAACAACAAGCGCCGCACCAGTCTTCCCAGTGTCAAAATGCTTGAGTTTGCCAACCACAAGCCATCTGAAGATCTGCGAACTGGCGATCGACAGCACTGGAGTGTGCCACTGGCGTTGCCAGTACTACCGGCAAGATACACAGAAGGAGATAGCCTGGTTGTCGGTGTTGGTGTGGGGTTTTCACTAGAGAAAGACCACCACCATCACCAACAGCCTGGCTACTTGCGTCTGCATATCCTATCCGGCACAACAATTGTGCAAGCCAACCAACTCCACTTATCGCTTATCACAGCTGTACACGATGATCGTCATGCTGTCGTGCCGCAGCGAGGGAACGTCCGTAGCACAGAGCATGCCGGGTCCAACTGCACACATCATTGTGTGCAGCTGTGCTGAGCATTGTACACGCAGGTATGCGCACAGCACTGCATGCTGCCTGTGCCATTCATGGGCCAGGCAATGATCAGCCTGTCAGCAGCTGGCAGCCTGTACGAACTAGCATGTGTAATGCACATGCACATCAGCCAAGGATGAGAAACAAACATCGAAGAATACGGAATATGACTGAGGGGCTCAGCATGCAAAGGGCTAACAGAAGCTACACGCGTTGCTTGCCCTGGACTGATTGCTGAAGACTCTACAGCGTAGACGTATCCAATCACACAACTCACCACGGGCATACGTGGTATGCTGCGCTTGGGGATGTGACCAAGCAGAGCAAGCACGACATCGACCCTTGGCAACCAGGCGGCTGCAGTGACCAGCCACAACATGATCACAGGCAACAAGAATGCATGCGGATATTCTGACCCAGCCAGAACTGCGCATATGCAAAAGCTGAACAACGAACTACGCAACAAACTACGCAAGCGCGAAGGTAAGCAACAGAAGGAGGGGTGCATTGAACTGCAGCTACAGGTGCTGAGGACCTGGCACGCTGACATGTGTGCCTTGTATGGACTATTATTCTCAGCGGCTCTCGCAAGCCAAAACAGACGGATCTATCTGTAACCGTAACAAGCAAATCAAGAATCACAACACAAAGCTTGCAAGCGCCTGTAGACAGCAAATACTGGCCGCTTTGCTTCTGGACGAAAACAACAGCATGCGCAGACATTCTTAGGAGGCGTTGCAAAACACAGATGTCCCGTAGCTCATAACCAACACACGCGGGTATTAGTAGTCTTGACTGAGCGAACCTGACACAGGCATGTCAGCACTGCGTTGCTTCGTACAGCTTACACAAACCCAACACCACCCAGCTGATGTGGCAAGCACCTCACAACAGACAGACAGTGGTGTGTACCTCACAACAGCGCCCGATAGACGCAGCCCCAGGCTTTGGTGAAACCTGCTCTCCATCAAAAGATGCCAGCACCTGTGCGCATGACTGTGACAAGACAAGAGCTGCAGACCGTACACTGCACCATACAGAAGCGGTGCTCATTCAACCAAACGACGCAGCAAGCATCAACAGGGCACGTTATGATGCACGCTGTTTAGTATACAAGCGTGCATTACCATGGAAAGCACTGCAGGCAGCATGCCGCGGCAGTGCAGCAGGGTCAGCTCTCGCAGAAAGCATAACGCCCTAACCATTGCGACAGCAGGAACAAGCCCAGAGATGCATTCAAAAGTACGTGCAACGACCGCAGGTGCAATGACCGCCCTGCATGTACCAGTGCCGGCAATCAGCAGTTGAAAATCACAAAGCGGAGATCCATCCATGAAAGGTGGGATGTCTGAAGATCTAGCCTAAGAAGGAAATGCACCGCATGTTGGTGCGGGCATGTATGTTTTCAGAAGTGCAATGCCCAAACGTTTCAAAGCAACCTCCACACCACAGTTGAACAGCCCACAACACCTTGATGTACCAGACATCAGAAACAAGACCTGGATAGCCTGACAGGCAAGAGTGCAATGTAACTACCTATTCTATCAACCTGCTGTCTGCAGCAACGGTCACTGCAAGCAGCAACCATTTGCCATCACATCAGGCTATCAACAACGAGCAACTACTGCAGGTTGATTGCGAGGACAATCCAAAAGGTTCAGTGTGGCTGTACAGGCAAGCACCTAGTCTAACAATCCATAGCTGTTGATCACAATGGCCAATGCACACCCGCCACGAGGATTCAAGCGCCAACAAACAGCCATGATGCATGGCACATCTGCTGCACTGCACACAACTTAAGGCTGAAGGGATGCATTTCAGTCAGTGCAGCAGTTGAAGCGTTGGACCATCCCAACGATCAAACACACATGCACCCCACATGCGCAGTGAATTCCAAACCCAATGCATTCATATGCAGGTTTCGTATCGAGTGCAATGCAGCAGATGTCTCAAACATGTATCAAAGACAGAAGGAAAGGGCGTGCTGGTGCCCAAATCAGCTGCACTGTCAAACAGCAGCAGCTCAACTATGCCAGAACTTGCAGGTAATGCACAAACATGCAGATGCATAACCAGCCCAGGGCCTGCCACATGCTGTCATCCTACGTGTTGTTTGTAAAGCAACCTCCACACCCATTTCCGCCTGCTCCCCCCCACCACCACCATAGTGACTCCTGTTCACACCCCACCACGGCACCTTCACGATGCTCCTTGTTCTTAGCACACCTTGAGACCACGCGTTCTTACTACACCACCACATACCACAACCACCATATTGCACCTGTGTGTTGGCAAATCCGTTCTGTCTAGGCCAAGGGGAATATGCAGCCTTACATCCTGGAGTTAGCCAACTGTTCCAAAGCAACAGCCAAGCAAACACCTGAACCTGAAGGATCACAAGACATATGTCAGCAACACGTATAGCATAACCAAGCACACCCACGCATGTAGTCACATTGCAGTAACACCCGACTTACTAAAAACAGCAGCTCGCGTAGCTGCATGCGCCGCCCATTGTCACCTCTCACCCAGCCCCCCACCCCCAGCCATCTCACGCAGGAGCATTGCTTTTTTCGTCTACAGCCTGAACCGTGTTATGCATGCCTAAAGCCTGAAACACATTATGCACGCCCAAAGCCTGAACTGAATATGCACGCCTAAAGCTTGAACCGCATGCGCGCCGCCACAGCCACATGGAACGCCCACCACAGCCCTGCCACATCACCAGCTAGCATTGCATTCAGCTTGATCTGCGTCATCATCACCCCAGCAGCAGCCCGCACATGAGCCAACACGTTATCTGCAGCCACATCACCAGAGCCTTCCACCCTCGCTGCCTCCTGCACCGTCATCTTGGCAAGCACGGTGTCCACTGCATGCAGCAGCAGCTGCATGCTGTTGGAAGCAGCAGCCATCTCAGCAGCAGCAGCTGCAGCAGCATCTAGCACACCCTGCGGGGCTGAATTCAGCAGTGCCAGCAGCAGCATACTCTGCCTGTTACCGCTCCTAGCTGCACTGCTAGCGATGATCTGGCCGTTTGTAGTGGCCCCAGCTGCACTGCCATCACCTGAGACGTCACAGCTTGGCCCCATTGGCACCTCATGCTCACCAATCTTCAATGCACTGTCCAGTAGCGCAAGTGCAATGGCCACACGCTGAGGTGCTAGCAGATCTGGCAGCACACTCAGCAGCTGCGGCAGCCGCTCAGGGTGCATCACAGCACGCGCTGCAGCCACTAGAACTTCTACTGTTGCAGGCTCTGCATGGAGCCCTACTGGCGTTGCAATCATACGTGCGAATGCTGTGCCGCTGATCTTGCTGCTGTTGCCGCCGTCCGTCGCAGCAGCAGTCGGCGTCTTCTTACGCAGGCCGTTGCTGTAGCTGCACACACTGCTGCTGGAGGCAGCTGCTGCCATCGCAACAGCAGCTGCAGCGTCAGCCGCAGCTGCAACAGCATCAGTAGCAACCTCATCTGCACCATACAGCGCTGCAGACACTGGCAGCTGATCAAGCTCCCACATGTGAGAGGACTGCAGCATCACTGGCTTGCCGTTTGTGCTGTTGTTGCTGGCGCTAACCTTGGCACTAGCGCTGGCATCCATGCTGTTGAACATGGCTGTACTGTCTGTGTATGCATCTCCTGCCAGCATGTGAGCAGCGTGGCTTGCGACCAGCCGCTGCTGCTTGCGGTGCGCTTGCCTACAGATTGCCAGATTGTGCTCAACCAGCTGCTGCAGGTAGGCATCACTTAAACCAGCGCCAGCAGCAAACATGCGGCTGGCAGGGCACACATAGCTGTCATCTTGGATGTCAAACATGGATGCGGACGCTGCAGCTGCTGTCGCTGCTGCATCTGCAGCAGCCGCCGCTGCTGCAGCTGCCAGCTCAGCTACTGAGCGGTTGGCAGCAGCACTGCCGTTTGGCAACCCTTTCGACAGCACTGTGCTGCTGCCCCAACCCCAGCTTGCGCTGTCATCCTTCATGCTGCTCGCCAAGCTAGCATTGAACCCTGCAGCTGAATCATCATCTCCGCTGTCATTGGAGGATGTTGGAGCTGCACTGAAGCTGGCACCACTGCTACTGCTGCTGCTGATGCTCCACCTGCACGTCGCAGCACGTGCCTCTGATCTGTCACTAACAGCAGCTCAAACATCGGCTGCGGCTGACCCAGAAGCGCCCAGATGCGGCCACCGTCAAGCAAGCCCTCTGCCACATGCAGCAGCGACACCACCACCTCTGCAGTGAGGGCCTTGTCCATGCTAGCCCACCAGGTGAGGCCCTCTGACAGGCTCACTGAACCGCTGGCGTGCTGGCTGACGGTGCTAGCCCAGTTCTGCATCTGGCCACTGGCTAGGGCGCTGCGAATGGCGGAGGTCGCTGCACTGATGTTGTCGGTGCTTGCTGCGGGGCTGAGCTGCGCAAGCACCTTGTGCATCTTCAGGATGCGCTCCAGCGTCATCACCTGCAGCAGCAGCAGGATGCAGGGGTTGGTGAAGTTTCTGTCTAAAGAATGCAGGCCATGTCAAGGCTGCAGACAAGTTAATTGAATCAACAAACATGCACGGAACTCTCTGTCTGCAGCACAGCTTCAGTGCCACTTGTTGACATTGAGATTGTCAAGCAGAGGAGTACTCAACACCCATCGCCATCTTGTGACAAAGTTGCAGCAGCAGCAGCAGCAGCAAGCGCACCTCATCATTCCTCTGCACTGCCACCTTCAGCCGCTCCATACCCGCCACCTCATCGATGACCTGGCCAATTGCCTGGCCCATGGCCATCGGCTCAGCCAGCAGCCAGCCCAGCAGCTGCTGGCCAGATCTGATCATCAGCTCCAGATCTGCTGCTGCATCCAAGTTTGCGATCAGGTGCAGGATGGCGTTGTCTGTGATCGCGTTGCTGAGCTGCTCCAGAGCCATGTCAGCGCGGGAGAGGCGCTGCTGGTCTGACAGCACGTACTCAGCAGCATCCATGAGCCTGCGGGGTGGTGGAATACGAGGCAGAGAAGCAGCAGCGCAAGCAGCAATCAACGACCATGCGAGAGAAGTGCTGCTTGTCTGACAGAACGTACTCAACAGCATCCATGAGCCAATGGGGTTGATAATGAGGCAGGGCCGCAGCAGTGCAAGCAGCAACAAATGTAAGTGCCAGATAATTGCTGCTTGTCTGACAGCACGTACTCGGCCGCATTCATAAGCCTGCAGGGTGGTGGAATATGAGGCAGGGAAGGTGCAGCACAAGCAGCAATCAACGATCATGCGAGAGAAGTGCTGCTTGTCTGATAGAACGTACTCGGCAGCATCCATGAGCCAATGGGGTTGATAATGAGGCAGGGCCGCAGCAGCTCAAGCAGCAACAAATGTAAGTGCCAGATAATTGCTGCTTGTCTGACAGCACGTACTCGGCCGCATTCATAAGCCTGCGGGGTGAGATTTGAAGCAGGGAAGCAGCAGCGCAAGCAGCAATAAACATCGGCGCAATGGATCTGCTGCTTGTCTGACAGAACGTACTTGGCAGCATCCATGAGCCTGCGGGGTGGGACAGGCAGCAGGGAAGCAGCAGCGCAAGCAGCAATGAACGTCAGCGCCAGATAACTGTTGCTTGCCTGACAAGACATGCTCAGGCGTGAGTGTACGAGGTGCAACATGAAGGGAAAGGAAGCAGCAGGGCAAAATGATGACGACATCAGCGGGCGAGCGATAGGTCGCTGTTGCTAAGGGATGTACTCGCTGTGCCCACAATGCTGTAGGATGGAGATCCCCCCTACAATTGATTGAGCGGGGGGTGCACATCTTCTCTGAGTAAGCAACTATGAAGACGCACGCAGACGAGAGGAGGGAAGAAATCAACACGCTACACTCCGCACCTGTTGATGCACTCATCGGTGAAGCAGGCCTGCAGCATGGCCATGATGTCGTTGATGACCTGCGGCGTCAGCAGTGACGCAATCACAGCCACCAGCTTCACAGCACGAGGCCTGCAGCAGCAGCAGCAGCAGCAATGCTGACGCCAGGCTGGATTCACAGCGAGCACTGCACACTGATGTGCATATTTCGCAGTTCACAGGCGCCTTGCAGCACCAACGCTGGGGAGAGAAAGCAGGGCTGGGGATTGCGAATGAACGGGGCTCTGAGGATCATGAAAGAAGCACTACTGCAATGTCATCTTGGTACTGGTAGCTGCACATTTAGGCAGCAGGGTCAGCCCTCCCTGGTGACACACACTTTGTAAAAGCAGCAGCACTTCAGCAGTAAAGCAAGCAGGGACACGCACCTTGTGAGGGCTGCTGTGGCCAGTGCCTCCACTCGCGCGATGTGGTGGGGGCCCAACATGGCCTCCACTGCCTCTGCAGTGATGTACACGCCAGAGTGCCCGGCCACTAGCTGCACTGCATGCAGCAGCCAGGGCACGTGCTCGCCCTGCGCAGCAGTTTGAAATACGTGGCAGATGTTGTTGTTCCTGCTGAATGCGCATGATTTGACTTGCGGCAGGAGCACTCCATTGCTAGTTAGGCGCCACGACAGCAAGCTAGCGGTTCAGCCAGCCAGCGACAGAGCTAGCCAGCGCAACAGCATGGCAGCGCAGCAACCAGCAAGACAGCAAGCAGCATGTGCACTGCAGCCCCCTCATCATTGCAGGCAGCAGCAACAGCAACCTCGCCAACAGATGCCCAATCCAAAGCGCCGCATGTCCTGCCGGGGTGATGCTGTCCACTGCAGGCCACAACTATAGCAGTGCCAATAGCATCCACAATGCTACCCAGCCAGCACCCATAACTGCTCACCTGTTGCAGTGCTGCATCTCCTGATATAAAGATGCTTTTGTTTGGAGGCGGTTGCTAAGCAACTCCTAACCACACAAACCTGCTAGCCAGTCGAAAGAGACAGTTCCCTCACCTCCTGCAGTGCCACATCTCCAGCCAGTATGAAGCTGTCCACAGCAACGGCCACAAATATTGCCCACAGTTACCTCCGCCACCACCTCCTGCAGTGCCGCATCTCCTCCGCTATGAAGCTGTCCACACTTATCTACTGCCTACATCACTAGCCATCAAGCCAGTCAGAAGCCAGCCTGCCTCACCTCCTGCAGTGCTGCATCCCCAGCCAGTATGAAGCTGTCGACAGCAGCGGCCAGCAGCGGGTTGGCTGCCGTGACAGCCGCGAGGTGCTTGTTGGCAAAGAAGGTGTCGATGGGGCCCTGCACCCAGGGGCGGCTGGTGAACTCGAGCCAGTCATCTCGCAGCATGGGCTGCAGGAAGATACAGGGCAAGAGAGCAGCAGCAGCAGCAGCGGCAGCAGTCAACGATATGAATCGGCACCGCTGTGGTGAGGCAGAGAAAGTTGCTGGGATGGGCTACTGGCTTGCAGCAATGATGCGTTATTTGCAGCCTAGGAACAGGTGACACATCAAAGCAGGGCAGCAGCAGCTGAAGGGTGGCAGGAACTGGGGTGCTTGCACAAGCAAGCCAGGCAGCATGCACTGCACAGCAGCTGGGGCTGCTGCATGCTTGGGTGCTGATTAGACTTGTAACGCAATGCTGCTGACTGGCAGCAGCGTCCCATCAAACAGCAGTTGCGCACCTTGGCATACACAGCTTCCTGGAACTGCGCAAAGCTGGCGGTTGCCATCATCTTCTCCTTCATGCAGCTAAGTCTCATGGTAACTAGGGAGAACCACGGTGTCACCCATGCATACAAAGGGTTTCCCAGTGACCAGAGGCCAGTTGAGCGCCAGAAACTGTACAATAACGTGCATATACATACCATCAACAGGCTGCGGATCAGAGATCCGCTTGGGCCAGCAACATTTGCGTGTGCCCCTCCACTGCTGTTGCAGTGCAATTGCAGGATCGCCATTCACCGCTGTCCATGGAACCACTCGCGCAAAGTGATAATGTAACTATAAAAGCTGATCGTTGGCTCTCGCAAATGCGCCAAGCAGCAAGAACTAGCTGCAGAACAGGCCAACAAAACCCTCTATTTGAATACGTACGTACACACGAGGGACGCCACTGCGTGTTTTTACGTCTAACGCTTATTTGATGCCTTTTGCTGCTTTATACACGCAATAGTGTAGCTGTTGGCTGCTGCTGCTATCACAAGACGGTAGTTGAGCTGCTACTAGCTGTTTCCCGTGGCTACGCCACTCGCCAACTACATCGAAGACAGGTGCTTCTGCTCGCAAGTGTCGTGGTTGCATGTACAACACTGACAGGCAACCTGCTTCCAACTCACCAGCAACTTGTAGCTGCAGCTCACAGTATATGACACATGCCAGGACACAAATGTTGATTTCCTCAAGCACAGTGTTCCAGCGCCGAGTGTGAAGCTCAAACCCCAACGCCCTGGAACACCTCATGGTACACAGCGTTCTTTGTGTACACCCCAGCTGCAATAGCCTCTGTTGCCGCACGGAATCTGGTTCCTGTTCGGTGTGGTGGTGGTTGCAGCAACCGCGGCAGCGATGGCCAGCAAGAGCACGCTGCACACTGCCCACCGCCTCATAAACAAAGGATTACAATTCATCCTGACTTCAGACAACATTCCAGCCAGCCGTTTAGACGGTGTGCGTGGTGGTCACAGCAGCAGCAATGGCACCAGCATGAAATGAACGCCGTGCGCGGCATTTTGCTGCTTGACAGACATGATGAAGCGATTTGAAAACTTCGTGTGTGCCTCAGAGCCTGATAATGCGTGTTCTGATCTTTTCGAAGCTCCCCTGGGGTTTAACGGCCAGGTCCTAAGGCGAGGCTTCTGACTGACTGACTGACTGACGGACCGTATTTCTTTATATAGATGGACTAGTGGTTACCCGTGGCTCCGCCACTCGCATTGTGTTGTGCATTGTGTTGTTCAGGTGCATTGTGTTGTTCAGGTGTGTTTACATAAGCAAAACGTGGCCAGCGGCTTGTTGCAGCATGTGACATTTGCAGCTACCGCAACCACCGCAGCTGCAGCATGATAGATTATAAATACATGCCAGAGCTCCAGGGCCGAGTTCCTCAAGCACACTGTTCCAGTGCCGAGTGTGAAGCTCAAACCCCGATGCCCTGGAACACCTCACGATACACAACATTCTTAGTGAACACACCAGCTGCAATAGCCGCAGTAGCTGCACGGAAGCCCCCAACCACCAACACCTTGAGGGCACTCCAGATGCCAACCCGCGAGAAGGCAACATACAACTGACCGTGCGAGAACACAGGGCGAGGCAGGTACACACCTGCTGCCTTGAGGGTCTGCCCCTGTGAACACCGTCAGGCCGGGGTGCACACATCCTTGCTGTCATCAGATCATTCACTGCATCAACATCATCATTCAGAGGCGTAAGGATCGCACGCTCCACAATGTACTGCTGTCGTGCAGCATCACCGCTTTGGCTGTCAATCTCCCCATACACAGCATCTATCAATTCCTGCAAAGTGCCCTCTTGCTGCCCTCCGCCACACACGACCTCATCAGGCAGGCGTATGTAATCCTCGCCTACAGCAGCGCATGTGGGCTCGGTGCCCTCGCCCACGCGCTGCAGCCAATCTGCAAACTGCTGCTGCTTTGCCGCTGTTGTTGATCACGCTGTGCACGGGCAAACAAATTCTGCACCCAATTGCGGCGAGGGGCGAGGTTTGCTGCAGGAGCTGCGCCACTGGCACCAACAGCTGCCACAACGACAGCAGCAGCACCGAGTAACATGCCTGCATTGCCTGCTGGACGCGCTTGCTGGGCTGCTGCTGCCGCAGCAGCACGGGCTGCCGCCTGTTCCTGCAAGCGCCGCTGCATAACCTGCAATGCATTCTGGTAGGCAGACTGCACAGGCTGCGGTGCAGTGAGCATGCTGGCAAGGAACTGTTGCTGCCGCTGCTGAACATTGGGTGGCAGCTGGCCCAATGGGTCCGTGGCAGCACCTGCAGGCAGGCAGGCAGGCAGGCAGGCAACATCATACATGAGTTGATGGAAGACATCAAGCTGAACATCAAACGTCCACAAATTGCTCTCATGGCAATTCCAACATGCCAGCATCGTTTGTTTTGCTTGCTGTGCTGCTGCTGCTGACGTACCTGGTGTGTGAGCTGCTGCTGGCTGAGCTCCATCTGTTGCAGGAGGACTGGCGAGTGGAGCTCCAATTGCAGCGGGGAAACTCCCACTGCAACATCAACAATTGGCAGCAGGAATGGAAGCGTGTAGCGCAGCACACCTTGCCTCACAGTGACGATCACTGCTCTGCAAAAGTTCGAGAACACTGTGAAGACATCAGTGCCCGCATAACATTCATCCCAGCAAATCTCACCTTCCTCGTGTCGATCATCGCGATCTGCTTGCCTCGCAGCGTGCTGCTGCCGCTGCAGAGACGCCCTGCTGTTGGGTGTGGTGGTTGCTGCAGCCGTGGCAGTGATGGCCAGCAAGATCACGCTGATCACTGCCCACCACCTCAAGTACAACGTGTATGCATCATTCGAGCACCAAAGTCGTTCAGCGCTGTGCTTGGTGGTACAACTGCGACGCATTGCAGGAACAGCGCTGATCGCAAGGTGCTGCATGTCACAGGTATGCGGTTGAAAAACCTAAGCGATTCGCGACGCTGCACTGCTTGTATCCACCGAGTTCCGCACACGCCCTGGGGTTCAAGGGCCAGGTCCTAAGCGAGGCTTCTGACTGACTGACGGACTGACGGACTGACGGACGGACGGTATTTCTTTTAAGTAATGGATGGATGGCGGATGGAAGAGGAGCCAGCGAGCTTTAAGGTGACTGTAGTTCTCCGTTATGCAAATGAGTTTGTATGTGTGCACTACATGCAGTACGTAAGTGCGACACCTGGCACCTTCTTTGTACCTTGTTGAGCAAGCATACTGACCATAAGCCAGCGCTGTCGCCCCTGATCTTCTGCCACTTTACAGCCAAAGTTTGATGGGCAGGCTATTAAGCGGGTGTCAGAGGCGCGCACAGCTAAACGGTGCAAGACGCAGCAGCAGCAGCAGCAGCAGCAGGATGAGGAGGATGAGGAAGGGCAGGGAGATGATTACAGTGACCTATTCCAGGACTTTTATGTGCAAGCGGTCGGTCGATCCACATGTCGCAAACGGAGGCAGGCCCTTCACCATGCAGTTGGCATCCGCATACCAGGGCTGCCTGATGGTGACAGATGCGTCTTCCTGCTTGTGGCGGGAGGTGGCGGTGGATGTTACATGGAGGCCACCGGCTTCACCAAGAGCCAGGTGACAGGTATGGTGCGGGGCTTGCTCTCTGAAATGCATCCACCGGAGAAGCGACTGCTGCCGCTTGCCGATGGGGACTTCAGCAAGGTTGTGCAGATTGGTGAGTTACTCTCTTGGGACATAGCCTTGAAGCATTTGTGACTGCAAGGCTGCCTTCAATGCAGTGATGCAGGCCTGTGCAGGGGCAGGAACTGAAAACTGCTTGACAGAGGGACCCAACTACACCTGTGTCATGTGTCTGCATACATGCGCAACTTGGGACTCAAGTACAGGTTTTTTCTTTTGGGCAGCCTGAACAGCAATGGTGCATACATACTGTTGGGCCATTCACCATTTGCATCAGCCTTCCTGACAACTGCGTGCGTATGTTGCTGTACTGCTGATGCAGGCGGAGGGCAGCTCGCGCTAGGCAGCATGCAGGATGCAGTGGCAGAGCAAGTTGGGGCGACTGCAGGCAGCAGCAAGCGCAGCAAGCCTGCAGCAGCAACAGCAGGTTGCAAGCGCGGCAAGCCTGTGGCATCTAGCACACATAATAAGCGCCGGCATAAGGGCCGCGCGGCGTGCCACAGTGATGACAGCGATACTGCAGCTGATGATCCCGCAGCAGATGACGAAGCACTGTCTGGCGCAGATGATGAAGCTGATGATCCTATTGACGCAGCAGCAGCAGCAGCAGCAGCAGCAACAGCGGCAGATGACATAGCACCGTCTGACGCAGATGACGCAGCTGATGGTTTTGCGTCAACAGCAGCAGCAGATGAGGTTGAGGCCGCTGATGACGCGGCAGCTGCAGCAGTGCCTCAAGTTGCAGCTGCTGGTGTGCAGCGGTGCCCTTTCTATCCAGCAGCAGCTGTGGTGGTGCAGCCAGCACTTGAGGAGCTGATAAACACTTTAATCAGCAATGGCAGGTGAGCAATTCTGGGTGCAAGCAATGGCAGTGCAAGCAGCAGCAGCAGCAGGCACACCTCCGGCCCTTCGCAATCGCTTCCTGCCTGTAAACACGCAAATCATTGCTGGGCTGAACAGCACGAAAACCACGGGCAGTAATGCTACACAGTTGATGTCACTGTGAGCATGTTCTGTGTGAGCACCTTCTGTGCTTCAAAGCTGCTGCACCTACCTCTCAGGAACTGCTGCACTGTTGTTGATGTCTTCTGTAAACCGCAGGCTGGTGCGCAAGGTAAAGATCCCAGAGTGCGAGCAGGCGGTGGTACAGGCTCTCCGCAGCAAAGGCCTCACGGTGCAGCCCTGGCTGCCGGCACACACCGCGTGGGTAAAGCAGGCAGCCTTGGCTCTGGGTGTTGCCAAGACAGCAGAGCTTGCGCAAGCAGCGGCAGAGGCAGGGGCCGCAGAGGCAGCTGCAGCGCCTGGGCTGCCAACTGGAGAGCAGCAGTTGGTTGAGGTGTTCAGCAGTGGCAAGCGGCAGCACGAGCAAGCAGCTGATCACGCTGCAGCGCTTGATGCTGCTGACGTTGAGGTTGCTGACACTGAGGCTGTACGTGCAGCTGGCGAGTGCGCAGGGGATGATGATCTTGATCTAGACAAGCTGCTGGATGCTGCTGTTGCTCAACATGGGCGACAGCAGCAGCAGCAGCAGCATACACAGGTTGCAGAGCAGCAGCAGCAGCAGCATGAGGAGGGTTTGGAGGCACAGCCTGAAGTTGAGCAAGGGCAGGAGCAGCAGGTGCCTTACGCATCAACAACCAGCCCTGCAGCATGTGGCAGCCAAGCCGCCATCACTCCACCTGCTATTGATGACCCAGCATTTGAGCAGCAGATCCTGACGGTGCTGCAAGGTTTGTATGCATTGTGATTGCTCATGCATGGTGCAGGCGTGTAGCAACATTTGCTTCACCTGTGTTGATTCAAGATGAAGTGTGCGCAGCCTACCATATTGCAGCGCACAATGAGCTCACTGCAACCTAGCCAATGGCTATTTGGTTATGCTTCTGTGCGGTGCTATCAGTGCTTCCAGTTTGTCAGCTGGCACCAACAGCACGCTTGCTAGTAACAGCCGTTTGGTTTGTAGCCCGCAGCATGCCAGAGACGCCACCTGTGGTGCTGCTGCCGTTGCTGTCGGGACTTTCAGGGCAAGATCTTGAGAACACATTCATCAAGGACATTCGGCCACTGCTGAAGCAGGCCTACGGCTGGGACATCAAGGGCAAGGAGATGAAAGCGCACCGAGCTGCAGCACGCGAAATTGCTGAGCGCCTGCTAGCACAGCAAACACTGCGGGGTAGGTGGCTGCTGTGGACTGTCAGGACCTACATGTAGATGGGGATTCTTATGCAAAGCAATCACTGCGCTGTGTGAATATGTTTGTTCCCCTTGCATGCATACGTTGGATGTGCCAGCCCAGCCTGTGATGCTAGCCAAGTGCCGCTGGTCAGCTGGCTGCTAATACAGATGCCAGCGCTCCATCCTCGCCAATTTCAATGCATGTGCGCCCCTGCAACCTGCCCAGCAATGTCGTGCAAGCCATGTGTCAAGCGCTAGGTGATAAGCATGCATGCTGCTGCACTTGTCTGCCTGATGCAGGCGCTGGCGGTCATCCCACTGACGATGAGGTGCAGCCGAGCGGCGATGCAGCAGCAGTAGTTGTTGCTGCGTGCGATGACGCAGCAACCCGCATTGGGGGTGCGCTAGGCAGCAGCAGCGCGGCAGCTGATACCACAGTTGCGGTTGCTGCTGGTACAACAGAGCGCAGCAGCAACAATGTGCACGGGCGCCGTGCAGCAGCAGCTGGCGTAGCACGCCTAGTTCAGGCAGAGATGCGCAACACCAACATGCTGGCCATGCAGGCGGCAGTTGATGGCGGCTGGCGACAAAATGCACACCCGCCTTCCGCAAGCCAGCGCCATGCCGTTGCCCAGACAGAAGTGCAAGAAAGTTTGGTGCAGGCTCAGGTGGGTCTTGTGGTGACCAAGGCAGGCACAACTCGAGTGGGTGTAAGATACGGCTGCTACATTTGCGCATACAGTTTGAACAATGCCATGCTTTTGCAGACACGCCGACTGCCAAGAACTTAGCAAGTCTCTTCCGATGGTGCTCCTGTGATCGTATCACACACTAGTAGCGCAGTGTTATGCATGCAAGTAGATGCCAAGCAACCCTAAACGCTGTTACAAGCAAAAGTGTGTGGCACTTACACAATGCATGGCATTGCATGTCTGCTGGACTCCACTGCAGGGTGAGGCGCTGAAGGAGATACTGCAGCAAGTTACAGAGGCAGCACGGCAGGCCAAATCCCCAGGTGATCTAGAGCTTGTGAAGGCAGATGTGAAGTTTGCGCAGCAGGTGCAGATGGGCTGGAAGAGCGAGGCTCGGCAGCTGGTGCAAGCGGCTCATGCTGCTGTGCTGCTCCGCGCCGTGCAGCTTCAGACTGGGCGTTAGTCACAAACTCCTGTGCAATGCTTGCCATTATGCTGACAGGGTTTAGGGGGGGTTGGGCCCAGTGCAGTGCATCATTGCTAGCAGATGTGCTGGGTATTGGATGCTGCTGTTGTGCCTTACGGGGTTCATGCTTCAACTGGCATTAACTGCAGAACTTTTGCTGCAACCCATGGCCATGCAGTGGGTGCGGTTGATGCACCCGGCTATCCCAGAGCCCTGTGAGTGATCACTGGACTTGCTGCTTTGAATTGACTTGTAATAATGTTTGTTCAAATGCGTATGTTGCAAGAGTATTGTATGGGATGCACAAAGCAATTACATGGTGTGGCAGTTGATGGCAAGACGTCACGCCATGATGGTTTGCTATGCAAGTATGGCTGTGATGGTGGTGGTAATGATGCGGCAGGCAAGGCACAGCAAGGGCATATTCAGAGCAAGTTGCTATTGTTACTTGCAAGTATTCTGGAGCAGTGCTCCCTCTTGTTGCCGCTCCTGAAGGGCGCGGGGCCGATGGCGTTGATGCTATGGCTTGATGGGATGATGATGATGATGATGTTACATGTAAGGAGCTGGCTCAACGCATATGCTGCCTTGGCAGCCAATCCTACTAAAGCCCTTGACTTGAGACCGTGCTCATCAGAGCTTGGCCGCCAAGCGGCGGCGCCGCTAGCAGCGACTGTAATGAAGCATTTTGTTGCAACGGGCTTGTATAAATTGGTGCTTGCGCTCTGTGTGATCTGCAACCCTTACATGATCATCACTGATTATGATCATCCCAACACCCAATGAACCATAGCATCAACGCCACCGGCCCCGTGCCCCTCAGGCGGAACAAAGCAGTGTATTGAGGGGGGCCCTGCTCCATTGCATGCACTGTGACAGCACGGCTGTGCAACGGCTCCGAGCCGCGCGGCATGACTGAAAGTAGTACTGCAGTAAGGCTCAGCAGTGACTGCAGTGCACCGAATGTACCCGGTAGCCTACCGCTTTGCAGTGACCCGTATGCCGCTGCCGCTCTGCAGACTTTCAGATACTGATGTCACCTAAGTTGTTGTACGCGGCACTCTAATTCAATCATCGCATGATGCTGTTAACATGCGTGTTGAAAAGAAGCCATGCAGCATGGCACTGCAGGTGAAAAGCAGGAACTCCCACTGCTAGTGGCACACTGTGCAGTGCACATTAAGGCAGGTGTGACACCTGCATTAATGTGCACTGCAGCAACGTGCCGCACGTGACCGTCCTCCGTTGTACAGCAGACACATGTGTTACACATGCATCAGCACTGGGCTTGCAGTCATCTGCTACATGCTTGAGTCTGTAACAACTGCCCGGACCACCAGAAACACAGTACATGATCATCAACCTCTTGCCATCAAGCCATGATCTTGCAGCAACAGCGTCGGTGATCCTGGCATGAACAGTCTCTGAAGAACAGAGTCTGTTCTTACAGCACAGTGCTGTAACTTCAGGCATGAACATGATGATCAGCAATCAACCTAGCAGTGCGTTACCGTAAAGCACCAATACGGTATTGGCACCTGTCACAGCCCCAGTGGGGCTGTGATGTCACATCACAGCTGCTGTACGTTGTGCAAATGAATAATGTGTGTCACGTGTTGATGCTAGTGCTTGAGTACGGAGCACCGTGCTCCCGGAGTTGCCAACAGCCACTGTCACTGACAAAGTTTGCCGCTAACACCACTGGTGGCACTGCAAATGAATCGCGCTGCAGTCAAGCAGCATAGTGACAACATAGCTTACAGCAACTCAGGTTTCAGTGCTGTTATTTTGTACTTCACATCATGTTTTACTTACAGCAAGCAAACATCTACCTTCAACAAACAACAGCATACATACACCTGCATCAGGTACCTCAGGTACCGGCAGAGAGTATCTGCTGTGTTACAATACTACTTATCTGAGCAAAACGTAATAAGAACCTTCCGCACAAAGTAAAGTTGCGGCATAGACTCAGCATGATCACCACCAGTGTCTCTTGCAGTCATGACTGCATGATCATTCAGCTCTGCAACCTCTGTAGAAAGTTGTGGTGATGCACACATAAACAAAACCCTCGATTTTGTTCAAATGCCACATCTCACTATATCATGGCAAGCTGGCAAACTGCTGCTGTGCAGTTTGTAGCTCGCTTGTGTAAGCTGCTGCGCAACGCTGCAGCAACTGTTTAAGGGTGTGCAGGTGCATCAGCTCATCCAGGCAATCCTTGATGCCCACTGCACACCCTTCACTCAGCTCAAGGTCATCAGGCAAGCTCTGCCATAGTCTCTGCCATGCTGCGTCCTTCTCAGCAGCCTCCTGCTCGCAGGCAGCTGCCATGTGCGCATAGTACATAAGCACTTGCCGCCGCTCGCCAGCTTGTAGCTGCAGCTCTTCTATGCTCCGAGCCTCCTGCAGAACAGCGGCAAACACAAACAATGAAGGTTAGCCAGTGGTGGCTGCACTTGTTTGTACCGGCCGGTGATTGTACTGTGCTGGGGAAAGCGTCTTCTTTTGCTGCATTCATGCTACAGGCTTTCATGCCCAGAGCATACAGTCTGCGCACAAGCAGCACCTCCGCAATCGGTTGAATCACAAGATGTGATTATGCCTGAAAGCTTCATGCAGGAACAGTTCCGCTACAACGCACAGAGTCTGCGAAGGGGAGCCATGCTGCATGAACCCTCACCTCAGCACAAGTATCCCTGAACTGCTCAGCCAGAAGCAGCGATACACCCGCCTGGTTAGCACCACCTGGCTGCCTCCAAGGGAACCTGCCCTGAAACAAGCCAGCAAGCTCATCATCACCCCAAGCTGCTGGCAGCTGCTGCACTGTTGCTGTGCTGACTAAGTCACTTTGCTGCCATGTCTGCATGGCTGCAACCAGCTGGCGCACCTTCTTGCGGCGGGCTGCTGCACGCCGCTTTTGCGCCTGCGTGCTGGCTGTGCCTCTCTGCTGCAACACAGCTAACGCTGCCACCTCCCTTTCTACTTGGGTCTGCAGCCCTTGCAGCTGCTGATCACGCAGTGCTGCTAGCCCTGCCCTGTACTCCTCACCAACCGGATCTAGCGGCTCATCTTTGCCCAGCTGCTGCAGTAGAGACACCATGCGCAGCTGCAGCTGCTCACTGCGCTTGCTGTCCTGCCCTCGAGCCTGCAGCGCACGGCCCTCTGCCCCGGGAAGGGCGACTGCAAATGCTTTGCGGCGGTCGCGTACGGTTGCCAGCACATCCACCTCCTCACTGCAGCGCACATACTCAGCCTGCAACAGTGGTAGCAGTGAAGCAGCATGTTTGTTCTCATCACTGTAAAGGAGCAGTAGCGTGAAAGAACCAATAACCCTGACAGCCACCAAAGACGTGCAGTTGTCCAAAGGTGCTTGAGCTCACCTTGCCATGGCCGTGAACAGTCGCCTAGAGGCGGCATAGAAGAAACAGAGGGCACCACATGTACACACAAGTTCAAGATGTTCTTGCTGCCACTCACCAGCAGTTTACGCTTCTTGTCAGCTGGAGTTAGAACAGTGCTGTCAGCAGCAGCAGCAGCAGCAGCAGCAGATGATGTGGTCTCCAGCGCTGCAAGCACCAGCTGTTGCGCAGAAACGCCCTGCTCAGCTGCGCCACGCAACAGCTGTCGAGTGCAAGCTGCACACTCTCCTGCAGCACATAAGCATGGCAGCATCAAGCAATGTTCAGCAGCGAGTCACACGACGCTTGAACCCTATGTTGCATTGCTGCTGGCATGCATGCATGCATGCTCCTGGGAATCATGCAAGCGTGCAGCCTATCGTGCTAGCGTGCTGCTGCAGGGGACCAACAATCTACTCTCAAACAATATGTTGTGTTAACTCACCCAGCTTCTTCGTTGTGTTCTTGTGCTGCTGCACCATGAACATCACAAAGTTGCGTTGCTTGACCAGGGTCAGGTAGGAGAAGGCATCGTCAATGCAGTCCAGGTAATGCCCCTTGCTCATGTACCTTGTCAGCGCGGTGACAGGTCTCACCTCTGCCCAGGTCTGCTCGCATGTCTCCCCAACCCGCTGCCCAGAACCTGCAGCATAAAAGTGCACCGCTTAGCAGCACAAACCACTGCCAACGATGTTTGCAGGCCTTGCACAGTTGGCACACCGTGCAGAGCCCCTGTGGTACTGCTCAGAGACTTTGCAGCAGCTGCATCACATGCATAGCACATAGAGCAGCTCACCTGGCAGGTACAAGCCGGAGTTCTTGACATAGCAACTCGACCCATGACCGCGAGCATGCCACCAAGGCAGCTTGATGATGTCTGGTGCGGGGCCGCCTGCCAGGTACAGCTGCCAGTGCCTGGCGTATGTGCAGCCTGTGTCAAGGAACATGATGCCAACGTCTACTTGCTGGAGCAGCTGTAACATGAGCAAGTCATAGTACAGGAAGCGCTCAGGCGCTGGCATTGCCAGCATGCAACCTTGCAGCGGCAGGCCGTGGCTGCACACTATGCCGGCAATGCCGCACTCGTCGCTGATGCTGCTGCACTGCGACTTCTCCCGAGCACACTGCAGACGTGGATGGCAGTTGCTGGCAGCATGGGCCTCCAACTCCAGCTGCTCATCATCCACGGCACCTGCAGCTGGCAGCTGTGCTGGAACATCAGGTGGGCAGATAGGCAGAGATCCCCTAGCATGCAGCTGCCACACCTGCCTGTGCGCCCCACCCAAGAAGCGGCCGTGGGTTGGCAGCTGGCTCTGGCTGGAGCTCCTGCCTGCAAACCTATAGCGGTTGGCCTTGACCATAGCATCAGCGCACACTGCTGGAATGCGCCGCCTGCCGCTTGCGCATTTGGTCAGAAACGTGGCAGGAACTGCAAACAGATAAACGCGACAGCCATTTCAAGGCTACCTCTGACGCTTGCAGTTGCCGCGCAGAGCCATGCTGTGCTGGCAAACAAGGATGCAAGCACGGGAGCACCACTGCTGCAGTCTAGCAGCGCTCAGTCTTGTGTCTACATTGGTTGCTGGCGTAATAACCGATCAGCTCATGACAAACAAGCTTACCTGCAAGCATGCCGCTGGCAGCTGCCCTATCTCTTATAGCATCAGGGTCACCAGCATCACCCCAGCCTGCAGCACACAAGAGGCTGTGTTAATCGCACTACTGGGATGGTTGCAGGCCACCACTCCTCACCAAGCAACACTCTGCATCACAGAGCACGATGCAGTCATTCTGGCCTCACCTGTGCTGCTGCTGAAGATGGCCGCAGCCGAATGTTGTGCTGCAATGCTTGAATCACCTGCAAGCACCACAGCACAACTCCTGAGGACGCTGCAGCCCTGTCCATTTATAGGCTGATAAGAACCAGCACAGAATGCTTGATAGATGTATTTCTATGCAATGCTACTGCTCACACAAAGGCTGGCTTGCATTGCATGGCAAAAGTGACGGCTTGTCGCTACACATATGTCTGTGCACACCTGCGCCCTGCGTTGCTGGTGCGGCATCGCCATCTTGCTGTGGCAGGCTAGCGCATGCAGGGCAAGACATGGCTGGGCCCATGTCCTGCATGCCTGGCACCAGACAAGCAGCAGTCTCGCAGCCACCCCCCGCACGCCTGTACTCATTCCAAGCAGCACTCATCTGCCTGCAAGGCAACAACAACATTGATGAGACGAGTGCGTTGGCTGGTGTTTGCTCAGTTGGTTGTCCAGCGGCAAGTCATCACCTGTCGTCAATGGGCAGCAGCTTGCGGCCTGGCGGTCCATCCTGCAAGTCCACCACTGCTACCTGGCTGCAGGTGTCAGCAAAGCCGGTCATGCTGCAACTAGACCCAAAAAACAGGTGTGTGTGTACATGTCCAGCATCTCGCAGCTGAACCACACACCAGGCTGCTCAGGGCTGCTGCCAAAGAACCCCGCATCAGCTGCAGGCACCTCCCACGCATCAACGCAGCAGCGGCAGCAGACTGTTGGCACTGGCAGCCAAAAGCTGGCACCAAGCATATGGCAAGCAACCAGCCTACAGCTGAGGATGACTGTTGTGTGCTCTGCTGCTCTGGGCTGTTGTTCCTCCTCTTGTTCCTGATCCTGCTGCTGACTGTGCTGCTGCTGACTGTACTGCTGCTGTGGCTGTCGCTGCTGCTGCTGCTGTGAGTGTGGCTGCTGCTGCGATGGCTGGGACGCCTGTTGCTGCGCCGCTGCGCCATCATCCTGCTGCGGTAGCTGCTGCTCGTTGTGCTGTTCTTGCTGCTCTTGCTGCTGGCCCTGGCTGGCATCTGCATGTTCGTGCAGCTTTGCCACCTTGTCCTGCAACTGACGAGCTAGATGCTGCCACGTTGCTAAATACGCCCCAGCTGGCACCAGCCACTGGCTGCAGCCATGACTCAATGCAGCTTTTGCAACCCGCTGGCATGCCACGTCTACAAAGCTGTTGAGCAAGCGCATGTTAAGTGAATGCTTGCCAGATACATACTTCTGCAGGCTGCGCAGGTTTGCTGCCCTCTTCTGCTGCCATCTGCTGTCAACTTCTTGCTGCCTCAGCACCCACTCTCTGCCTCCAGTGGCCTGCCCAGCGTCCACATCATAGTCTAAATCCCTATCATCTACTTGGTTCAGAGCTTCCACCTGCTTCTTTTTGCCCCTATTTGTTGGAGCAAGCTGCCCTGGCCTCTTTGCCCGCTGCTTGGCACGCCGCAGATGCTCTCGTTGCTGTTCCTCTGTTACAAAACGAAAACCGTGAGTTCTAACTTGGGATGACATGGCTCCATCGACCGTGCATGCCTACGGCACTGTGATAGAGTGAACGCTAGGCCCAGCTAGATGGTTGGAAAGGTATGATCAACGTTGATACCGTGCTCAACAACTTGAATAAGTACCTTGATCAGTGTTATGGGTATAGATTCTCGAGCCGGTCGGTGTCACTTGCACTGCCAGCAGCAGCAAAGTGATACAGAAAGTACAAAGTAACAGCACTGAAAGTGACAACTATCCCGATAAGTCCGTTCTGAAGCGAACTCTTGTCTTTGATATGCATAAGTACTATTAAACTGTCAGTCAATAACACCTCCGGGGCGTGCAAGCTGGTACATCTGTACAGAGGGCAGGCAGAGCACCACCTGGCTCCAGGACAAAGACGTCCAAGCCCATGGCCACTGCTTGAAGTGATTGATATATGTTATAATATAGGTTAATGGGGTCTTGAGAAGCCTAAGTGACTGCCTGCACCTGGGAAACCCTCTGTATGCATGGGTGACACCGTGGTTCTCCCTAGTTTCCATGAGACTTAGCTGAAGATTGCAGCTGCTTGCTAAGCGGCTTCCCGGCAGAGCTCGACTGCGGCATGCACCCTGCTGAGCGACTACATAAAACAAAACATCCACGACGAGTGGGCTCAGGCGTATCATGCGGATGGCCTCTGCCAGTGGCAGGTGCCGCCGCCAAAAAGCCACTGGCGCTAGCTGCTGGGTGTGACAGCTGTGCTGCGCACACTGCTGCAAGTCTTTCGAAGCCTTGCAGGTGCCAGGCCGCTGTGATTCTCTACATCATGTGGCAACACAACTTGGCCACCTTCCAATGGTGGACCTGTGCTGCCAGCAAATAAGGTTTTTTTTTTTTTCGGTCACCGAAGCGGCTTTGCACGTTGGGTGGGGGGAGGATGGCTAGCTTGTACACCGCATATCAGTCTGCATTCAGATGGACAAATAGTTCCAAGCACCTTAGCCGAAGCAAAGGGGTGATGTGCCGCATGACCATGCCCAGTGCCAGGCCCTGCAGGAAAACAGCAGCATGACCATGGCATGACAGTGTCACAGTCAGACGTGTGCTGGGGTTGTCCTGCACCATCATCAAAAGGCTCGCACATCCTGCTACATGTCCAGGACCATCAACCACTTCTTTCGGAAGTCTGAGATTGACGTGTCCTCAAACCTCGAATCAAACACTACTCCTCACACAGCCAGTGCCCCAGGCGCACATCCCCGTACTGCTGCACAAGTCAACGTCTTTCGTCTTCGCAAGGTCTGTAAAGCGTAAAGTTGGTCAAGAAGCAACCATGCTGGGCAGGATGCTGAGCAACAAGCAGGCATGCGTAGGCAACAAGCCCGCAGGGCTGAAGATGGCCCCTGTGGCCGTGCGTGCCCCCAAGGTGAGCGCATTCACGTTCTTTTGAATCAATTGGTTGATGTACGCGTGATCTGTGGGTGCTGCGCTTGGTTTGTCGTGATTGGGTGTGCACTGCTGTCAACCGAACCACCGCGAGCACAGCAGGCCATCAGCTCATCAATACGTACTACCTGAGCTCAGATATTGCGTTACTGTTTCATGATTGACCTGCAGGTCTCTCGGCAGTGCGTTGTCAGGGCCAGCAGCAAGCCAGAGGCAGCAGGAGCAGCAGCACGCTCTGTCGCCACTGCTGCAGCAGCAGTTGAGGCCCATGTGCAGACCGGCAGCGCTGCGAAGCTGTCTCCAGTCGAGATGTGGAACGGCAACAAGAGGCTGCAGACGCAGGTGCTGCCCCTGGCACAGAACACCATTGCCATCCGCTCCCTAGATTTCGACAGGGATAGGTTTGACATTGAGTTTGGGTGAGTTGCGCTGTGCAGCAGCATTGCTCTGCTTGGACCAATTTTCAAAACCAGACAGCGCATGCATACCATGGTGCACAGCAGTGCCTGCAAGCAGCAGAGGCAGCAGCAGCAGCACCCAGAGTATGCTTGCATCACGTTCCGGCAGCGCCATCGTGGCACAGTTGCGACATGAGCAGTTGCTTGCTTATCGCAGCCTGTGCAATGGCTGCAGCTAGGGGTCCCATCAGCATCAGTATGCAGGTCGAAAGCAGCAGCACCAGCAGTCTGTTGCTGTGCTGGGGAATACCAGCAGCTGATCGCTGCGTTCATGCAACGTCCTTCAAAGCAACAGGATCTCAGTCACCATCATCATTGCAGTTAGTCGCGCATGCTACCATGTGCAAACAACAAGCATGCAGCAGCGCCATTGCACAGCAGTACGATTACAAACTGACACAGCTCATCATTGTATCTGCTGCTGCTGCTGTTGCTGTCTTGCATGCCACCATGCAAACATGCAGTGGGGCCAGTGCACAGCAGTCCGTTTACAAACTGTTACAGCTCAACTTGGTATCTGCTGCTGCTGCTGCTGCTGTCCTGCAGCCTTGAGAAGGGCACCACCTACAACGCCTACCTCATTTTTGGAGAGACGCACACCGCGCTGGTTGACGCAAGCCACGAGAAGTTCAGCAACCTGTTCATCGCCACACTGAAGCAGGAGCTGGCCGCAGCTGGCCGCGGCATTGACTACATTCTGGTGCGCAGTGTTTGCCCGTACCTATTTGTGTTCTCCTTGTTTTGTATGCCGCTAGAGTTGAAACTGCTGCCGTGTTGTCATTGCCACACTGACACAGGAGCTGGCAGCGGCTGACTGTTCTGGAGTTTGTATCTCCGTGTGTTGTATGCAACTAGAGTTAATACTGCTGTCGTGTTGTCATTGCCACGCTGAAGCAGGAGCTTGCTGCAGCTGACCGCAGCCTCGATCATATCCTGGTGCGCAGCTGTTGACCGTTCTGAAGTGTGTATCTCCACGTGTGTTGTGTGCGACTAAATTTGCAACTGCTGCCGTGTTGTCAACGCCACGCAAAGCAGGAGCTGGCTGCAATCGGCTGCAGCTATGACCATATCCTGGTGCGCAGCTGTTGACCGTTCTGAAGTGTGTATCTCCACGTGTGTTGTGTGCGACTAAATTTGCAACTGCTGCCGTGTTGTCAACGCCACGCAAAGCAGGAGCTGGCTGCAATCGGCTGCAGCTATGACCATATCCTGGTGCGCAGCTGTTGACCGTTCTGAAGTGTGTATCTCCACGTGTGTTGTGTGTGACTAAATTTGCAACTGCTGCCGTGTTGTCATCGCCACGCTAAGCAGGAGCTGGCTGCAACCGGCTGCAGCAACGACCACATGCTGGTGCGCAGCGGTTGACTGTTTAAAAATGTGCATCGCCTTGTGTTTTATTCGGCTAGATGTTGAATTTGCCGTCGTGTTGTCATTGCCACTCTGAAGCAGGAGCTGGCCGCAGCTGGCCGCGGAATTGACTACAGTCTGGTGCGCACGATTGACCTGTGTTCATGATAAGAACTCCTTTTTACAGTGGTTGGAGTTGATAGCATTGCCGTGTTGTCATTGCTGCAGCCGGACCACTCCTTCCTGGTGCCTGCGGTGTCCCACACATTCAAATGTCCCGCACTATATGCGTCCCACACGTTTTTGTGTCCCTTGCTTGTGCATGCAGGTGTCCCACACCGAGCCTGACCACTCCTTCCTGGTGCCTGCGGTTTTGGACCTGTACCCCGAGGCGATGGTGGTGGCCAGCAAGGTGGCCATCAACTTCCTCAAGGGCCTCACAAACAGGTGCGACGCGTTTGGGGGCCGCTTCTGTTTTTGTTTCAGTTCTGTTTTGGGGAGGGGCAGCAAGGTGGCCATCAACTTCCTCAAGGGCCTCACAAACAGGTGCGATGCGTTTGGGGGCTGCTCTCTTTCTGTTTCGGTTCTGTTTTCAGCGGGCGGCAAGGTGGCCATGAACTTCCTCATGGGCCTCACAAACAGGTGCAATGCGTTAGGGTGTGTCTGTCCTGTGTAGGCGGTGTTTGTGCAGGGGCGTCAAAGAATTTGGCGGAAGGAATTCTACAAAGCTGACCTGGGTGGTGGCCACGTGGTGGAGTTGATGACATTGTTCCTATCATCAAGCATACTGTCACCATGTATATGCCTTGGGTCTGGTGTGTCTTGCAGGGACTTCAAGAACCTGGCAAGGTTGAGCAGGGTGGTGGGCTCGTGATGGAGATTGTCATGGCAATGCCCACCTTAGCTTGTACCTCGATGCCATTGCTGCCTTGCGTGCAGGGACTTCAAGAACCAGGCAGTCAAAGGAGGTGACAAGGTTGACCTGGGTGGTGGCCACGTGATGGAGTTTGTGACAATCTCCTTTCTTAAATCCTCCTTTCTCCATGTATACCGTATATGCCTTGGATCTGGTGCATCTTGCAGGGACTTCAAGAACCAGGCAGTCAAGGGAGGTGACAAAGTGGATCTGGGTGGCGGCCACGTGATGGAGTTTGTCATGGCGCCAAACCTGCACTGGCCTGACACCATGTTCAGCTACGACCATGCAACTGGCGTGATGTACACCTGCGATGCCTTTGGCATGCACTATTGTACAGAGGAGCCGTTTGACACAGATGTGCAGGCCATCATGCCGCACTACAGGTGAGCAGTGAAGGTGATCGGTGGGTTTGTTGACTCTGCTGGTGAACAGCTTGCTGCGCTGTATATGATACCATGGCTTGTTGCGTAGCCTTCTGCTGTGTATGTGTTTGTGTGTGAGAGCATCCTTCATCACTATGCCTATTCTGCTGTGATGTGCTGTGTGTGATGTGGCCTGGCAGCAGAGAACGTATCTTCTTCTTTTCGTGTGTTGTACTAATACACTAATGTCGTTCATGTCTGGGGCTGAAACCCTGCTGTGTTCATGCCTTTGGCTCACTGGCTGCCATGCTGCTGTGTGCTGCTCTGGGTCACTCTTCGGGTGCAGGTTTCCACTGCTGCATCAGGTTGTCGCTTTCTTTTGCTGCTTGCAGCGGACCCAGGGGCTTTTCCCTTTGGCAACTTCTTAAACTCCTCACTGACTGGCTGCTGCTGTGTGGCGCTTTGTTTCCTGCAGGTTCTACTACGACTGCCTCATGAAGCCAAATGCCAAGTCTGTGACAACTGCCCTGCGCAAGGTGAGCAATGAACGCCTCGTACTGCATCACAGCATGATTGGCTTGTGCGCGTTGGTAGTGTGGCTGCTCTGGGTTGTGATTGCATCGGATGCGTCAATGGGGTGAGAGCGTCATAACGTTCACATGCTTGTGTGCAACGTGACGAACAAGTGTCCCATCAATGGTTTATCCTAATTCTAGTCATCCAAGGTGCACTTTATTGCCGATGCTGACACTCAGGGGGCGGACGTCAGTACAACACGCCGGCCAACGGCCACGGTTCCATCCGGCACATCTCTCCTTCCATGCATCACACACGTTGCTGAGCTGCATTTGCATTGTCGCTGATTGCTGTGCAGGTGGCTGACCTCAAGTACAACACACTGGCCAACAGCCACGGCCCCATCCTTGTTCCCTATCCATGTTCAGCTTCAACATGCAGCACCCATATCATCGAACCACATGTCTATGTATCTCGTCGCTGTGCAGGTGGCTGACCTCAAGTACAACACGCTGGCCAACAGCCACGGACCCATCCTGCACATCTCAGTTTCCACGCATCAAACACCTTGCTGAATTGCATTTGCATTGTCGCTGATTGCTGTGCAGGTGGCTGACCTCAAGTACAACACACTGGCCAACGGCCATGGCCCCATCCTGCGCTACAACGTGGAGCAGCTGGTGACCAACTACAGGGACTGGAGCATGGCAGTGGAGAAGGGCTCCACACAGGTGCGCGGTTTGCGAGTTACTAGGTTGTATTGGGTTTAGGCAGAGGCTTCGTGTAAGCAGCGCGCTTGTATATCAAGACATATCGGGGAGCGCATGCGTTGGGGATGGCGGTCGCATGTCGTGCATGCATGTCTGATGTTGTACTCATCAGGTTGGAATGTGGGTTGTGCATCTGTTGGTGGGCGGAATCAGCTGGTGACCAACTACAGGGACTTGAGCATGGCAGTGGAGAAGGGATCCACACAGGTGCGTGGCTCATTCCCCACAGCTGCTGTTGTCGCTGTGGTTTCCCAAGGTGGGTGTGCAGTATGTTGCTGATCACTGCTGCTGCGACAGGCTGAACGGAATCCGTGCACAAGTCCCTCTGCTGCTGCTGCTGTTGTGCGCATTTGCAGGCGGCCGTGCTGTATGCTGCCAAGAACTGCTATGCGATAGGCTGGTCCTAACTCCTGCTGCTGCTGCTGCTGTGTTATGTGCAGGTGGCCGTGCTGTATGCTGCTGACTACGGCTACTCCGACAGGCTGAGCCAGACGCTGGCCAAGGGCATCACCAAGGCTGGCGTGAAGACTGAGATGGTGGACATCCTGTCAGTGGACCCACAGGTGTGACAATCATAGCTCTGCTGCTTCTATTCTTTGTCGCTTCACTGCTCAGTTGGCTTAGCTGGTGATTGCATGCAAGGTCCAGCCTAGACTGGGGATGCAAGGAAAGGGGAAACTGGGCTGCAAGGATGGGCTTCCTGCTGTGTCAGCAGTCCGTGGCGTGGTGTTGGGAAATGAGCAACGGGTAGCAGGCGTAAAGACAGGGCTGGTTTTCATCCTGTCAGTCGACCCATAGGTGTGCTGACTAGTTCGTATACATGTCTTTGCAGCTGGTGCATTGCTCCGTTGTGCACATCTCTGCTGGTAGGCCAGCACTGTTGCTATCCCGCAACAGCAAGGAAACAAGCACATGCACATACTTGCTGCTGCTGCTGCAGGAGCTTGTGGGTATCATGGCTGCCAGCAAGGGGCTTGTGCTGATGGCGCCACCCTCAAGCAACAATGAGGCACGCAAGACCATGGCCGCGCTGCTGTCAGCCATCAAGCCTAAGACCAAGGTTTGCTGTGGTTCGTTGGCAGTGTGATTGGCAGTACTGGCTGTGTAATGGTAGTTTGATACAGTTGTGCGCGGCAACAGGATTGTAGTGTTGCCGTGTTTATCGCTTTGTAGGCTGCTCTGCTGTCTGCAATTGAGCCTGAGTTCAAGGTCCGCTTTTGTTTCTTGGCAGTGCTGTTTCTGCTACAGTCTTGCGCAGCAACAGGGGTGTAGCAACAGGGGTGTAGCAACAGGGGTGTAGCTTGTTGATAGCTTCGCGTGTAGGCCGCTCTGCTGTCTGCGATCAAGCCTAAGACCAAGGTCAGCTCTTGTTTGTTGGCAGTGCTGGTTTTGTGATGGTTGTGTGTTACTGTTGTGTGGGGCAATAGGAGTATTACTGTTGTGTGGGGCAATAGGAGTGTTACTGTTGTGTGGGGCAATAGGAGTGTAGTGCTGTCGTGTTGATAGCTTGCATGTAGGCCGCGCTGCTGTCAGCAGTCAAGCCCAAGCCCAACTGCTGCTGCTGGCCGCAGGTCATTGTGGCCGACTCCTTTGGCGGGGCTGATGAGCCAGTTGACACGCTGCATGGTGTTCGACTGTACTGCTGCATGGTGTTGACTGTACTGCTGCATGGTGTTCGACTGTACTGCTGTCTGCGGTCAAGCCTGGAAGGCGGACCGTCTGCAGTGTTGAGTTGACTGATTTGCAAACTGTATCTACTAAGGCGCCTACTGTCTGCTGCTGCTGCTGCTCTTTGCTGCAGGTCATCGTGGCCGAGTCTTTTGGAGGGGCTGATGAGCCAGTTGACATGCTGCATGGTGTTGACTGTACTGCTGCATGGTGTTGACTATACTGCTGTCTGCAGTCAAGCCTGAAAGGCGAACCGTCAGCAGTGTTGAGTTGGCTGATCTGCAAGCTGCCTACTGTCTGCTGCTGCTGCTGCTGACCGCAGGTCATCGTGGCTGACTCTTTTGGCGGGGCTGATGAGCCAGTTGATACACTGGTGGCTGGGCTGCTGCATGGTGCTGACTGTACTGCTGCATGGTGTCGACTGTACTGCTGTCTGTTGTCAAGCCTGCAAGGCGATCCGCGCTGCAGTGTTGAGTTGGCTGGTTTGCAAGCTGTATGTACTGAGGCGCCTACTGCGTGCTGCTGCTGCTGCTGCTGGCCGCAGGTCATTGTGGCCGACTCTTTTGGCGGGGCTGATGAGCCGGTTAATACGCTGCATGGTGCTGAAAGTACTGCTTTCGCCAGTCAAGCCTGGCAGGCGGACCGTCTGCAGTGTTAAGCTGTCTCATTTGCAGGCTGTATGTACTAACCTGCCTAATATCTGCTGCTGCTGCTTGCTGCAGGTCATTGTGGCTGACTCTTTTGGCGGGGCTGATGTACCAGTTGATACACTGGTGGCTGTACCAAGCTGCCTGCTGCTGCTGCTGCTGGCCGCAGGTCATTGTGGCCGACTCTTTTGGCGGGGCTGACGAGCCAGTTGATACGCTGGTGGCTGCGCTGCTTGGCGTTGACGCTCAGGTGCTGGGTGATGCGCTGCGAGTGAAGGAGGAGCCCACACACATGCTGTACCAGGCATTCGAGGAGGCAGGCACTGACCTGGCACAGGTAGGAAAGACCAAGCTTCTGTTGTTATTTTTTATGTTTTGTTATCCCTATGCTATGTTATCAATGCTGCTGCTGCTGCTGGCTATACCAAGCCTTTGAGGAGGCAGGCACTGACCTGGCACAGGTGGAGACTTGTGTCTTTTTATGTTCCTGTGCGGACCTGCTCATGGTATGTCCCTGATGATGTGTCTTGTTTCAAGGGCTGTTCTGGTCCTGCTGTGCACTGTTGCTAGATTTGAACAGGTTGTTGCCTCGTTTGGGACCTGAGTGCCGTGCATTTGGTTGAGGTCTGAGATGCTGTACCAGGCCTTTGAGGAGGCAGGCACTGACCTGGCACAGGTAGGGAGATGCTCATGTTATGTTGCCTCGTTGATGGTGTGTCTTGTTGTTCAAAGGGTTTTGCTGGTGCTGTTTTGCACTGCCACCAGATTGAACAGGCTGCTGCCTGTTTTCGTGACCTGAGTGCCGTGCATTTGGTTTAGGTCTCAGATGCTGTACCAGGCATTCCAGGAGGCAGGACTGACCTGGCACAGGTAGGGAGATGCTCATGATATGTCACCTCCATGTGTTTTTTTCAGAGGGTTTGCCGGTTCTGATCTGCACTGCCGCCAGATGGGGCACGCTGCTGTCCTTGACAGTCGTTGGTGCCTGCTTCAGTGCGGCGCTATGGTGCTGTGCCCTTCCAGGCCTGCTGGGTGTCGAAGCTCGAAAGCCAAGCACTGAGCTGGCACAGCTAGGGCCCTGCTCATGTTATGTGGTTGATGGTGTGTCTTGGTAAAAGGGCTTTGCCGGTGCTGTTCTGCACTGTAGCTGAGCTGAACAGGCTGCTGTCATTCTTAGACGTGGGTGCGGTACGTTGTTTTAGGTCTCAGGTACTGTGCCCTGCCAAGGCCTTCTGGGGCGTCAACGCTCAGGAGCCAGAGAGTATACACTCCAGCACATGCCGCCTACTTCATTGACTGATCCTCCGTCTGTTGCTGCTGTTGCTGCTGCTGCTGCTGCTGCTGTCCAGGCGCTGACCACCACCATGCTCATGGGCCAGAGTACACAATCCAGCAGATGCGTACTTTCGTGACTACACCATCTGCCTTGTGCTGCTGCTGCTTCTGCTGCTGCTGCTGCTTCTGTTGCTGCTGCTGCTGCTGTGCAGGCGCTGACCACCACCATGTTCAGGGGCCAGTTTATGCACTCCAGCAGATGCTGCATACTTCCGACTGATCCTCCGCATGTTGCTGCTTCTGTTGCTGCTGCTGCTGCTGCTCAGGCGCTGACCACCAAGGAGGTGATTGCGCGCAAGAAGGCGGCCATGTGTGGCGATGTGGCCAAGGCCCTGGGCCGCATCAGCAGCGGCCTCTACATCGTGGCCGCATCACAGGACAACGCACGCAGGTGTGTGATAGCAGAGCATATTGTTGCCTCATTTGCTCGCAAATTTTGAGATGTGATATGTTTGCCTGGTTGCATATGATGTCGTGGCCTTGGTTTCTCGTGCTCTTGCGTCTATCTGTTGAGGTGAGGTGGTACAGGGCCGTGTTTACATCGTGGCTGCAGCACATGACAATGTATACAGGGGTGATGGAATGGTGTTTGGGGTCAGGACTGGTGCAAGCGAGGACGGTGAAGCTGCTGCTGCTGTAGCACGTATGGTAGCTGTGACATCTACGGTCTGTCTGTGCATGCTTCAACCTACTAGGCAGTAGGTCCTACTGTCTTGTTCATGTCGGTGATGTCTCTCCCCATCTGCTGCTCCCAGCAGCACCGTTTACCATGTGCGCGAGCGGAACCCCAGCACTACCTGTCCAGTGTATTGACCGGTGCTGCTGCTGCCGCCGCTGCTGCAGTGGCCCTGCTGTTATAAGGGCGAGCTGTGCTGTGGTCCTGCTGCTGCTTCTGCTGCTGTCTTGCCGTGCACAGTCGCCAGCATGCTCTGCGTCTGCCTCAGCAACTGCTGCTCTTTGACCTTGCTTCCCTGTTTCCTGTCTGCTGTTGCTGCTGCTGCTGCAGTGTCATGGTTGCCAGCAGGCTTTACGTCAACCTCATGAGCTGCTGCTCTGTAACATTGCTTCTTACGCTGTTTCCTGCTGCTGCAGTGGCATGGTGGCCAGCTGGGTAAGCCAGGCCAGCTTTGAGCCGCTTGGGCTGACCATCTCAGTGGCCAAGGACAGGGCCATTGAGAGCATGATGCAGGTGCGAGGGGCTGCCGTGGTTTTGGTGTGAAAAGTTTTACTAGGCACAGCAAGGTAAAGCCACAAGACAGGGCCATTGAGAGCATGATACAGGTGCAAGGGGTGGCCGTGGTTTGATGGCTGGACAGGTTTTTGAAGCAAATGTTGAACCTGCAGGACAGTGGCAGGTGATTGTTCGTTGTGGATGTGTAGCAGGATAAGCACAGGGCATGCCATTGAGAGCATGATGCAGGCGCTTGCTCTAAGTGCCAATCGTGTTCATACTGCTGAGCAGTAGCTGTCCAGCTCATGAGCTGCTAAAACACATGCCTGCGACGCTGTCGATGCTATGCCTGGTGAAGGGTGAAGCGCGTCGCTTCCTTTACCGATACACTAACACCAGCCAACAGCACTTTGAACAGTCTGAACTGTATGCCACCAGTAGCTGCTGCCGGTCGCAGAATCACATTGCGCTTTTCATAATAGTGCTACTGCTGCGTGCAGGTTGGTGTCAAGTTTGTGCTCAACTGCCTGGGCGAGTAGAGAGCTGTCATGCATACTGTTGAGCAGTAGCGGAGCTGCTGGCTGGGACACATGCCTGCGTTGCTGTTGCTGCTATGCCTGATGAAGGGTTGGGAGCCCAAAACGCATCGCTTCTATTGATGATACACCAACACCAGCCAACAGCACTCTCAAACTGCTGCCGCTGCTGCGTGCAGGTTGGTGACAAGTTTGTGCTCAACTGCCTGGGCGAGAAGAGCGCGGACCCCATCATGAAACACTTCTTGAAGCGCTTCGCTGCAGGAGAGGACCGCTTCCAGGTGAGCTGATGTTTGTTACTTTACAAAGTAACATGTTACATGTCATGTATGTTATGTTTTGTGTGGGGTACCAATGGGCTGGTTGAGTGTGGACTGATCATGAAGCACTTCGCTGCAGGAGAGGACCGCTTCCAGGTGGGCTGGTGTTTGTTGGTTTTGTTACTCTCTTGTTACTCTCCTCTTGCTGTAACAATGGGCTGCTTGTGTGCGCACTCTTCATAAATCGCTTTGCTGCAGGACTGTTGCAGGAGTGCACATTTGACGTGTCATTTTGTTGTCACTCAAGCATCGCATGGCAAATGCCTGCCTGGATGCATGCTGTGACGCACTTTCTGACCAGCCTGGTTGCAGGAATGGGCCGCCCTTCTGTTACTGTTGTCTTGTTGGCAGATGACACACGCCGCCTTGGGTGTCGTGAACTTCCCGGATCGCTGCACAAGATGCACAGCTAACATGCTTGCCGCCGCCTGCTTTGCTCAACACATGCGCGCTGTGGTTACTGTGACGTCACATGACAACTGCTTGCTTGAGTGCATGCTGTGGAGCTTTAAAGCACTTATGGAAGCTCTTTGTTGCAGGTACGGACCGCTTTGCGTTACTTTCAATGTGTTGTCAGAGGACAACTGCGGCCTGGGTGCTGACTGTGTTGCTGTGAACTTCCCCAAGCGCACAAGATGCACAGCTAACGTGCTTGCTGCCGTCTGCTTTGCTCGACGCATGCGCGCTGTGGCCTGCAGGGTATCGAGTGGTTCCCAGCCACCGGCAACCAGGGTCCTGTGCTGAAGGACGCCATTGCTTACATGGAGTGCCAGGTGGTCAGTCGCATGGAGACGCCTGATCACTGGGTGACGTACGCACACGTGACTGGAGGAGAGGTGATGAGCAGCGACGAGCGCACTGCAGTGCACAGGCGCAAGGTTGGCAACTACTACTGAGCAGCATGCGGGAATACGTGCATCATGTTGCTGCCTTGTTTTGTGGTGGACGTTTTGTGTCCAAATGGGCTGCGGTGCACGGTCGCGAGGTTGGCAACTACTGTTGAGGATCGCACAGGGTCATGTGCATCGTGTTACATGGTAGTTGATTGTAGTACTTGCTGCGATGCCCGCGTGCCCAGAGCAGAGATTCGTGTGGTTGCTACAGATGCTGCTGCTGGTGTATGCACCACACCGATTGGCCAGAATGTTGTTACGTGCTTGAGCTGAGTGGAAGTTGTTGCAGCAGGCCCACATGCGCAGATTACCGGCGTCACTTTGAGCTGGCTCTCACGATTTGCGGGAGCCATTGCGTGTTAGAGTAGCACTGCCTTGCGCGGAGTGGATGAGAGAAGCGAGGCTGCAGTTATGTTCAGATTTCAGCAAGTGCGGTGCATCCACTGGAAGTATCACACTTCCTGATGCGATGATAGCATCCTGCACTCGAGCAGAGACAGGCCAAGCTGCAGCATACGGCTGTCCTGCTGTGCGTCACCGCTTTTGTGCACTGTGGGTTTGTTGCCACCAGCAGAACTTCTTTTCGTAGCGTGTTGCACAGTGCAGCTGCAGTGGTTGATGCAGGGGCCAAGGGTTCCTGTGCCTGGTCAACATGCTGTGGGCGGTCACGTGTGAGCGAAGTAAGCAGCACGTGGTTGTGCTGTGTTTTGGCTGAAGGGTGTTACGTGTATGTTGAGTGCTGATGGTTGTTACCTTACTGTGAGCGATTGTTCCGCTGCTGTTGTGTTGAATTGCTGCTTTGAGTGCGACATGTCATGAGAAGAAAGGTTGCGTGTTGAAAGCTCTGCGGTTGCAGCCGCAGTGGCGCAGTGTATGTTGTGCTGTACCCATTTTTGATCAGGTGTCGAGGTTGCATACAGTGTACGTAAGAGGAACCTACAATGAACTGTGAAGGCATGTGGTGCGTTCAATGAAATGCGCAGCGTAATCTGCTGTGCACTGGTGCTGAGCACCATGCATCTCTGCTCCCTGTGTTCTCATTTACTCAACAGGCGGATTCTGCAGCATCTTATGAGAAGAGAGTTTTGTGTTAATAACAGCATCACGTCAAGTTCGCAGCTGCATGTGATTGGGCGTCGGGACTATACATGCAGCGGAGCGTGTGCTGCATAGGGCGTATGTTTGCATTGTTTGCCTCAATTTGGTGTGCGTGCTCACTGAGCAGGCTGCAACCGGTGCACATTCTGCCCAGTCAGTGCATTTGGGTTTCCACAAACGTTTGCACCCGCTGGTTGCCTGTGCCCACGACGTGTGATGTATCAAGCAGAACTGGTCATCTGTTGGCCGGGAGAGGACTGCTACGCAGTATGCAGCTGTGGCGTGTTGTGCGAGATGTGCAGCACTTGCTGTGCGCCCTGTTGAGCTGTGACGGGCGGTATTCCCGGCGTGTAACATCCAGACTGTGTTGCCCCCTTTGCCTGTGCATGTGTATCAAGGGGTGGATAATGTGGGACATCTTCCAGTAACGCCAACTTCTTTACACTGGCTTCCCCAAAGATGGTCGGACCAAGCAGTCATACGCGGACACGTCACCCACCACGAAGTACGGGTAGCATGATGATGATTTGTATGTGTAATTGTAACAACTGCATACCGATTCTGATACTTGGCTTATGGGGAGGAGCACACGCAAGTGCAGACCTGGGCGATGGGGACGTGTTTGGGGTTGACATGCCAGCAGCCGCTGCTGCGGCAGCAGCAGCAGTGGTGGTGTGCTGCTGCCTCCTG
Organism: Tetradesmus lagerheimii; assembly: GCA_902809745.2. Taxonomy (NCBI): domain Eukaryota; kingdom Viridiplantae; phylum Chlorophyta; class Chlorophyceae; order Sphaeropleales; family Scenedesmaceae; genus Tetradesmus; species Tetradesmus lagerheimii. The sequence continues at coordinate 8,186 of CADDIJ020002479.1, read as the reverse complement.
GCCTGGCCTTGTGAGCTGGGCAAGCCTTGCACGTAGTGAACGTATGTTCGTGTATAGGGAGTTCACACAGCAAACAGGGGCGTGCTAGAGCCGAGAACATGCAGCTTGCCCAGTGCTGCATGCAGCAAGCTGCAGCGGAGACTCTTCGCCGGAGAGGCTCATCGCCTGGAGAACTAGTTTCAGCCCTAGCCTTCGAAGATGCAGCAGTATGTTTTATGGATCTGCAGACGGTTCATCGCAGGGAGTAGGCGGGCGTGCCGGAGCATCACCGATCGCGAGGTGATGTTCCAGCCCTGCCTGCTCCTCTCCGTTGAATCCGCTCCCTAACAAGAGCGTAGGACTCTTGCAACTTGTAAGTATCTCACGCCAGTTATCAGCGGTTGCCCGCGGGCCTTGCCGGGTCATAGATCATCGCAGTGATCATCTCTCAGCGCTATTGTCACACAGATGTAAAATAGCATGTAAAGGTGTACACGGCATCGGATGTGCGGCTGTCTTGCCCGCCGACACTAGCTTGCTTGCTCTGTGTTGCTGCTTGGCCAGAGCTTGGATGCTTGAAGCAATGTTGTTCTGCACCTCGTGTACTCCAACAACAAATAATGTGGTTTTGTTACTTCTCATTTCAGTCAAGATGTATGGCTGAAGTGATGCGGCTGCTCGACTGATCTTTTCTCTCCTTTCTGTTCTGCAGGGACGGTCACGTTTACATTGGATACTGCAGTTACAGTTGCTGCTTGAGAGGCTATGCGGTGCAACCCCTGCCCTGATGACAACCCAGGTGACAACTCTGCAGATAACGGCTGCTTGGATGATCGTAACTTGTGACAACAAACTGCCCAGATGCATCTGTACAACTGCATGAGCTGCACGTAGCTGCCAATTTCTCTGCGATGCTGCAGCTTGGATTGATAGTCTCAGCATTCAAAGCAGGCCACTTCGGGAAGTACAGAGAAGCTGTAGCAGCTGTAGCATTCACTGAATGCTGCGGCAGCTGCTACCACCGCGTGTGCTGCTCACAATGCACGGTACGTCTCTGACTTGTGTTGTCCATGCACACTTGTATGCCATTGCCCTGCAGTGGTAGCAATAGCCGGAGAGGTGTCACTCGTTGGGGGCGGTTACAATACTCCTATCTGGCAAGTGCAAAGCCCCGGGTACCTGTCTGGTGAGCACACGACTGCCTACACACCATTTTCATGATGTTCTCGGACTTAAACATGGTTGCACATGCAGCGTCAGATTCCTTGCAAGTTTTGCCAACTAGAAGATGCTCTTTCGTGCTTCCAAATGATGCTATGCCAGACCTGTTGATGAGCATGCTATAGAATGTTATACATGCCACTTTGCCAAGCATCATCATGACTCAGCGTCAGCAGAAACAGCAGAAACAAATCCTTTGGTGTTGGTCCGCAACGCAGGGCAATGCGCCTGCAAACCCACAGCATAGCAGCTGCGTCTTGAACCACGTACTTCTTTTGCATTGCAGCTGCAGCAAGCCTTGCAGCAGTGTGGAAGAACTGCCAGAGAATACTAACATGAGTGTCTTGTCACCATGTTGAATGATGTACCGCTCTGTGCACACAGGTGGCCCACCACCTGGCAAAACGGATCTGGTTCAGAAATGCACAACGGTCCAGTCCGACGGCAATACGCTACGCTGTTACGACATTGCCATGATATTCACGGGGGACTTGCTGCTGAGCTGTGAAGGCGCACTGTGAGTGGTTTCTGTGCATGGTGCAACCAGCTGCTCATCGAGCTCATTCGAATAGCATTGGAGTGATTTGTGCATGCCATGTTGCAATCAGATCCCACAACCTGGTGTCCGGAACTTTGAAAGCAACTTGCACAGAATAGCGATTATAAGAGTAGTCTATAGTATGGCAGGTCACCATAGTATGGCAGGTCACCGCGTGTGTGGTGGTGGGGGGCGGGGGTGCCTGCGTGCGTGTGTGCGTGCGTGCGTACGGGCGGGCAGGCGTGCAACAACAGGCTGTATACTATTTGGCATATTTGGACATGTGCCCCATTCTCTGCGGCCCCTGATAAATATGCACTCAAGAAGTTTGGTGATCACAATGTATTCTGCAGGTGGTTACTTCCTGCAGCATGGGCGTCAGCTGACGGTGTTCCCTGTGCAGTTACCAAAGTCTTGGATTTTACAGTCGGCAAAACTGTCAACGGTGCGACTTTTGCTGAGCAGTGAAAGGTAGCATGTCTGCAGCCAATGAACTTTGCCAGGCAGGTGTTTGATAATAGCAAGTGTTACAGTGCATCGTCCACACATGCAACTTGGCGTTGAGCCCAGGCAGCAACACTCAATGCTGCATAATGCACTGCATTTAATGCAATTTGCACTGAACGCAACCTTCTCAGCTGTGACACACTATCAGCATACTGCTGATTTGGATCTTCAGTAAAGTGTGCCTCTGTATGTACAATTGCTTTTATGTTGGCAGCTGACCCTCCAGGCTACAGCTTTCTCTGACCCAGAATTCACATCTTGACGGTCAAGTATCTGCTGTTGCTGTTGTCATGCGGAAGTTCTGACACGCCACGACCAATACCTGTTTGGCTTGCAGGATGGTCACAAGGCGTCGTCAGCAACGTAAGTAGTGATGGGAGATTCCCCATTCTAGAACAATTGTAGAACAACAGACTGAGCTTGCCAGGCTAGACGTGATGCGCTGATCTGCAGAATTGCACACTAGCTAAGCAGTGTGCAGCGGACATCTAAGGAATCTCGGGCATGTTGCTGCTCACTGTGCATTGCTACAGTAGCAGGAGGCTCCTGGCAGGGGCTCTGGTGTTGAGTACACACACCAGGCAGTTGTGCAGCATGGCCGCCGTGCTTTCATGGCAACGGCAACGGGCACTCGTTGTGCATCACCTGCTGTGTCCCTTGTTCCGCAAAGTTACTCTTATTTCATATGACATCGTAACTTACATTATTTTTTTTGCTCATTTTGGGGTGGCTCATATCATCTGAGATGGTGACTGGACCCACATGTAACTACTCTCTCTCTCTATTATTTTTTTATGACATCGTAACTTACATTATTTTTTTTATGACATCGTAACTTACATTATGTGGTGTATTCCGTGAACCACTCTGCATAGCGCCGGTGATGACTGCTGATACCTGCTGCTTGTCACTTGATGATCGCAGCTGGTGTATGCGTCAGCCAACGACGGTACAGTGTTTACCTTCAAGGTAGGTAGCAGCAAGGTGCTCTGCACAGTTCAAATCATTCAAATCATCACTAGTAGTTTCCTGCTCAATATGCTGCAACGTTTTTGCGGTGAACTTATATATGCTTCCAGCAGCACCTTGCTTCAACCAAGTGTAGCAGCGGCCGCTAGTGCAGTTGCTACTTCGGCAACGATTTCAACCATGTTGTGGACACCACATGTGCTGCTCTCCTGTTGCGTATGTGAATGTGTGCTATTGAAATCTACAATCCAGACGGTGTGATTAGGAGAATTGTTGCCATCAAAGTATAGCTGAGCCTATACTACCTGGCAGGCTTCAGGCCTGCAATGCAACGCATATGCCACACTATTCAGTCACTGCCAGCAGCACAGCCACCCTAAAACCTACAGGGCTCGTGCCACCCTGAACCCTGCAGAGCTCGTGCTGCAGCCAATTAGCCCAGCAGTAGCGATTCAGATTGGTCAGCAATTCAGATCAGTAGCACAAACCTTACAGGCCCTGTGTAAATACATTGAAACGCAGCCGCGGTCGCTAGGCACGCTTGCTTATGCCTGGAGTCTATTTTGAACTTGTGTAGTTCACCCCTTGCAGCACTTTTGTGGCTATGGCCTTTTACAAAACATGATAACAGTAACAAAATAGTCATCTGAACCCTGTTGTTATGCTGCTGTGTACGTCAGTGACTGACAATGGGTACGCCAACGCTGCTGTGCTGCTTTGTATGCAAGTTTGTGGCCGATGAAACCACGAACACTGGCCTTGCACTTGAGGAGGTTGCTACAGGGTCAGTCCCGGGATGTTCAGGAGGAACAGGTATGCTGTGCACGGGTAAATGTTTTGAGCTCATTGAGCATGCGTGCTGGCTGATCCAACTAAGTTGTGTGGTCACTGATCTACAGAGCAGCTTTCAACACCACTCATGATCACGAGGACGTCAGCAAGAGCATGCACTTTGGCGTGGAAGTGCACATGCCATGTGACTATGATAGCCTAAAACAGCAGCTGTATACTATAGCTAGCTGTGTACACTGATAAGTAAGATCGGTTCGGATGCTGTGCATCCAGGATAGCAGACAAAGCGTGCACGACAAGCACTTCAGTGAGGTTTGCGCCCTCGCAGAGACCCTGTGGTCACAGCAAAGAGGCACATGACTGCAGCTATGCTGGCACAGGCAAAAGCACTGTGACAGCGTTTCAAGTAGTGTGCACAGCTGCTCCGTGTATCACGCAGAGAATTGTTATCACACGCCCGGCAATGATTGATGTCGGCCGCTGTGGGGTATGCTGCATGCAGATATCACAACGGGGCCTGACGGAAACGTGTACCTATGGTGAGTAAATGCAGTTGGTACTTCGATCCCTGCAGCTGCTTTATTTTTGTGAAACGAAGAATTCATATGTGATGCATCACAGTGCATGCGCCACCCAACAAGAAAGGGGTTACCCAACTAGGAGTCATGTGTCCTTTGCACGGATTTCTGGACAGCGCGTAAGACATCCTCACATAAAAACACACAAATCGTCCACCTTTTGGTTTGACTCTTTATGCTGCAGGTGCACTGGAAACAACTACAGGGGTTACAGGATTCCGGTGAAAAAGACTGCGGGAGAGGAAGGCTACTTGTATTTTACAAACGCCGCCGTCCAAACCAACCAGGGCCTTGCAGGCGGGTTGAATGATAATTCCAACGCTGGCGCGTTCTGCACATCCGTCTACGCGGTGGGCTTGAGCGTTAGAAACAACGACCAAACCTCCAACTTCTGGTACGTCCCTGCAGTACTAGCCTGCCATTGGCGCCTGATGCTAATAAAAAGTGTGACACGTTTTTGGGTTGCTGTGAAATGTGCACACAGGCCTGTACAAAAAGGTGGTTAGGGCACCCTAATCAGGGCCTCAGGTGTAACAGGCCTCCTAGAGCTTTAGTTTGCGTGTGGAATCAAAGGCCTTGCTGTCATCAGGGAGAAGGTGGCGCTGGATGTCTGCAGAAGCGGTCATAAAACAACCTTGTTTGCACAGGCCCCAGTTGCACCTAGAATACATTGATTATAGAGTACTGTGCTGCTGCCCTGCTATATCTGTATCATTTTGCAGGCGGTTTGGTGTCGGCTACTCAGCAGGAACCAGTAATGCTCCACTGGTGAGATGATCATCAGGGCCTGTGGCATGTTTTAGAGCGTGCTATCAGCTCAGCTGCCTGGCCTAGTCATAAAGTGCCAAATGCTACAATTTTTGGATGAACTGCATTGACAAAGAGCAGATGGCAGGACCAATACCTCAGGTCAGTCATGTAACGGGGCTTCCGCTCACCCCACTGTCTATGCACACAGCCTGTGATACACAGCCGCAGTGCCACCGGGAGAAGTTGACGTTCATCAACAGCCGAGTACAGTTGAATCACATGTAATCTAAGCTTACGGGATGTGGCGTCATGGTGCATAGACTGCTGCTGCTGCATCCTATACATGCAGCACCACCAAATTTGGGCTCCATTTGTAGCCTAGTAGCGGCGCCAGCACCAATAGCCGAGGGAGATCTGACAGATTGATCAATGCATCTTCCTGCTCTGTGCAGCTGTCCACCTTCACCGCCAGCAGCGCAGTTGCAACGGTTGGGGGAGCCGTGCAACCCCTGTGCGATCGTAACAAGCCTCCTAACAATTACAAGTAAGCTTCTAAATATTGTCACTCTGTGTTTACTGTCACAGTGACTCCCATTGAACAGATTGCAGAGAGATGTACACAAGGAAGTTGGGCACTGAAGTTCAGAGTACTATGGGGTCTCCTATTGATAGAACCATATGTGTACAGCGATGGCCCTTTGCCGGGCAAATGCTACTAGCTCGCGACTTCCCAGATGTTACCCAAGTCCGTGCTAAGCAGTTCCGTGCATGTAGATGCCACTTTCCGTGTGTGCTAGCATGTACATGCACATGTGCATGTTGCTCGAGTGTTGGGCCCAACAGGCAAGCGTATTCTGCACAGGCACGTCTCAAGCCAACTACTTATGTGCCTTGCTGTTGTGCTGCCACCAGTTTCCTGCCTCCGATTGCTGTCAACAACGCCTATGACATCAACCCAACAGGGATTACACGCACGTTTCCTGTGCTCAACAATGACATTGATCCACTTTCCAGTGACGCCAGCCCCACACTGACTGGTATCATACTCCTTGACAGCAGCGGCAATGAGGTTACAAGTCTCAACCTCAAAGCGGACAATGACGCCAGCTTGAACTTTGGAGATGTCACGGTTGTGGTGGTAAGTGCCTGTTCTGACCGCCGTACCTTAGCCCACAACTTGCAACGGCTGCACTAGGATTGTTGCTCTTGGTTGGGTGCTTGTTGAAAACACAGAACACAGCGCACACGCGGTGCCCTGTTGCAGCGCACAGCACACACTGCACCCCGGGTGCCATGTTGCAAAGCACGCAGCACACGTGTACACAGCGCACACATGAAGCTTAAGGCACACAATATGAAAGGGATACCAGATGATTGCTGTTTTGTTTGCGACACCTCAATCGACAACTGCGCAATGCCGCATGCCGCATGGTGCATGGTGCAATGGGTGATACTGCAGGGTGACACTGTTTGCGTGGCTTTTGTTGGTGCGAAGGCAGCGCGCATGCTTTCATGCATCATGCATTCAATGCCACGGTGGCAGGCCATCATGCATTTGTGGCAGAAGTCCTGCCGGTCTGCATGATGCAGCAGATTGCACCTTGCAATGTTTTTGGCCGAACCGGCCAGTAAGAGCTGCATGTCTGACTTGCCTAACTTGCCTGTTGCTCTTCGTCTGACCAATCACTGTTGCAGGGTCCCCCTACCACTCTCAGCTTTGTGTCTGATGGAAACGTCCCAGACAGTGAGTGCAACAATGCTGCATTGCTGGCAGCCATGGTGTACATGAAAAAAATCGTTTATTGTCAATGTACAGCCATCTTTTCCTGTAGTGCTGTAATCATGTGCGTCAACCAGGCCCAGCATCAGGATAAGGTTAACACCCACTTGATTCAGACCAATAGTAATGGTTGCATCAACCGACCCAGCGTGGCAGATTGCACCCAACATGTGCCGCACATGCGGCTGTACACCTAGGACGCGCAGCTATCAGCGTGTTATTCCTCTGAGGCATGCCAGGGTTGCCAGCAGCACCACCTAGCAGCTGGGTGTATGATGTTCAGATTATATATGGAGTGACACAGAGCATACGGCATGTCAACATGTGCTCGCAAACCGTCAGCCCGATGCAATGTGTTTTGTACCGTCTTACCATGTTGCCATGATCATACCAACATGCTGATGGTCTGCTGCTTGACAGAACTGCACTGCCTGTGTGCGCTGCCGTCTGTTTTGCAGCCACGATATGCACCTTCCGGTATCTGGCGGTGGACAGAAGTGGAGTAAAATCAAAGAACCCTGCCACAGTGAGACTGACAGCGGACATTCCAGCAGGCATTACTCCCTAAACCCTATCCAAACACATCAAGAATGATGTGAGCCGGCTGGAGCGCTCAGGCGACTTTGCTAAGGTTGGCAGCCGTCGGTGTGTACGCTGCAGCCTCAACTTGCCGCGCGTTGTGACAGACAACAGGATTGCAAGACGCGAATCCTGGCAGTCTATATGACACAACGTACAGGCATGTTTACAACACAGAGCAAATGATCGTTACTTCCATTTCATGCCATTTTGGAGCAGCGACAACTGCCAGTGTTGCAACAGAATGGAGGCCTGCCGTGCATCGTCCGGAGCAATTGCAATCATTTGCATATGTATTGTGAGGCAGAAACAAAGAGCTTACGGGCTCTGAGGCATAGATACGTACGTGACTTCTGGTTCTGTGTTTCTCTAAACTACGTTGTATCACGTGATGAGCTCCACTCATCAAGGAGTAGGGACAACCAGGAGTCAAAAAGACGCTCAAATGGCGGTGCAACTGTGCAGCCGGCATTGCAGGCTACGTGCTATGGAT